>CM033276.1:35804705-36328124 GCA_019343175.1 Oedothorax gibbosus
GTTTCTACTGCTTAACTGAAATTTTTCCCAAGTTTCCCCTTTAACCGAGCAGTTGCTATATAATACTATTTATCGCTCTTTTACTTGGCGCCATTTCCTCCTTGGCTCTTACCTTGGCGCCAAACGGCCACTCTGCGGAACCGCAGCCCCCGCAATGACGAATTGATGTTGAAATCCCACTTAGTGCCACCAAAAATCATCTCCTGTAATGTAGTAGCGTGATCAGGAGACCACCAACAACCAAACACAACAACCACCAACGATGACAAGTCGATTTACCAAGCATTAACGTTTCAATTTTATTAGAAAACAATTTAGATTTAAAAACCATTTAAACAGGTTCCTTCTTAATCAACCTCACGTCCATTTCGGACAAGCTCTATTCGTCCATAACATCCAGTTCCAAAAATAGTTCTGTTCTCGTTCCGTTTCGGCGGGGAACTTCTGGAGTGGCCGCTAGAGGGCCACGGATCAGGTACGTTACACTACTCAGGTGTCGGGTAGTCGCTTGACTCTGGTTCTAAATTATGACGCCTATCGCCCTCGTGCAGCTCTACTGCGACGATAATTCAAACTAACCTAACTAGAAAAATTCAAAGACTAGAAATTAATAACAACAACAAAAATCCGAAAATATAAAGCGTGTATAAGCCGACCCTCCATTAAAAAAACATGTCTAAAATTAGAAACCCCAGTATAGGTCGAAGTAGAAAAAGCTTAAAACGCAAACAAAAAAAAAACTTTTAACGTTCAAAGTTATTCTTGTGTTCACAAGGTCACGCCTCACGAACGCTTGATCGGAAGAAAATATTCTGGTTGGTCCTATATGGCCTGAACCGGAGCTACACTCTTTGGGTCATCACACAGAGCCAGACAATGCCCAATCATAACGAGGCAAGCGGATTTCGTGAAAATTACTAGGCAGCAATATAAACTAATCAGGAAGCATTATTGGACTGCAAATTTTTGTACAAATGAAAATGATCCTTATCTAATGGGGGATTGCACTGACCGTTGGTCTATTTTTTGAGACAGCTTAGTGTAATCTAATAATAATTCATCCTTAAATTATAATTATTTTTTTAAAACTTTATTAGCAAAATCTGTTGTTTAAACTTGTTATTTCTTAAAATTTAAGTTTAGTTTTCATTGATATGGACCGCGAATAGAGGAAACAACTTTTTGACGATTTTCTATGAAGAGTAAAGTATCCCCCCGATGAAAGCACGATGTCCCAATGCCGTGGAATTTGACCTTGAGAGCCGACACTCCTTCAGCCATTATTGTTCGAGCCCTACCAGCTGCAGAGGAGAAAAATCCCGATTTGAAAATTTGAAGACTGAACTGCATTACGCAAACTCCGGAATTAAAAAAAAAAAAGTGCAAAAAATAGGAAAAACAGGAAGGGCATTAAAAAAAAATAGGAGCTCTGCGCCCCCTGCAGGTTGCTTCATGTGCCAACCGCGTCACTACATCGTGCCTCTAAATTAAAAGGCCTGTCGTCAATCACCCTATACGATAATTGAACCAAATCTGATTTAAATTAACTTAGTAAACAAGAAAATATTTAATTCCGATGAAAAATAGCTTAATTTTGACGTTTTAATTTTTAATACCAAAACTACAGGGCGTGTTCGGTGATTGGGCCCGTATTTACAAAACCGCGCCGGTTAGGATCTTGCACTCGCGCAGACGCAGTTAGTTTTTTTTAATTACGAGACAAATCACTGAACTTTTCGAACACACCTTATATTATGTTATAAATAGAGGGCGAATAGGATTACAGACGCTTGATCTTAGCCGGCGCTTACTTGCATTCATTTTGCAAAAATCTTATACATTTCCCCTATATTTTTTACTATATTACCGAGTTATTACGGCCTAATAAAAATAACTAATTGAGTTCAGATATTTTCTTAAACCTGTTTGGGATTATCTCACCACTTGAAAAGTTTCTCTATTTCTAGTTCAGTTGAGATAAGTGATCTGTAAGTATTACCACTTGCCAATGTAGCTTAAAATCTTTATAATATTGTGATGTTTAAAAAATTCTTTGTATAAAAACAACACAGCAGACTTCTTTAAAACAGTGTTTATTATTAAATAAGACAGATCCAAGCACTTTTCAGAAAGCTTTCAGAACAGTGCACCTAATAACTTAATATAGAATACAATATTTTCATGCAAGATCAAAAACTGAGGTTATGTACAAATGGTACTCAATTTTGATTGCACCTAAATGCTTGTGTGATCCCTATAAGCAGGAAACATTGTGGGAAGAAAATAAAAAGCATACTATTTAACTGTGTGTGAGAAATTAAAATTTTCATTCTATTGTCCAAAATTGAATGCAAGACAAGCATGTCTGTGTGTTATATAATACTGTCCATACATATCTGTGAAACAATGATGTTAAAAAACTTGTTGGCATCTAAATGACATTGAATAGAAAAATAAACATAATATACAAAGAAACTTAATAACACACAGAAGTGCCCAGCTTTTTATTTTTTTAGAAAAGGAATTTCTCCATATGAATTTTACAAATGCACACACAGTTTATTAATCTGTATGCCAGGATGACCTATGGAACCCCCAAACTGCCGCCATTTTACCAGGATTTCACACGAACGTCTTGCGCGTCCCATTGCCTAGTGAGATAAACACAAAACTATTAGGACATTCAAAACAAGGCCGAGACACAATAGTATTTAACTCATTTAAACAAAACAAGGAAACAGCAACTGAAGGGCTGTCATCCTTCATATTTATGAACTTAATTTTTCAGTCAATTAAAAAGGTGCAAAATAATATTTTTCCAAGATACAAAGAATGAAATTACCACCATACAAAAGCAGTACACAAAGCAACTGTGCAAAACTTAATTGTTCCCTCATCTCACATATCCTTCAGATCAATCGTGCGGGGGCTATTATAACTTATCCACCAGGCTACATTTAATTGTGTCATTTGATCACACCAACACTTAAGTTAGATAAGTAAAACACAATAGTAAATGAAAGAAGCAACTGAATATCACATAAGGAAGAAAAAGCTAGCAGTTGCTATTGAAACAACATTATACACCAAACAAACAGGAATGAGAATATATTCAAACACACACACAATATCACAGAATAATCATCAGTAATAGTTAGTGCGGGGCGCGGCCGTGGCTTGGGCAGACGGCGGATAGCCACCAGTGGCTGAGTGCTGGGGCTGTTGCTGCGGTGCAGCAGCGTATCCTAATGGCCGCTGATATGTGGATGCACCCTGGTGGTGTCCACCAAATGTAGAAGGGCCACTCCTGGAGTTGTTATACTGTTGCCCCCCAGAGCCACCGCTGTTATAGGCGTTGGACCGACCACTGTTACCTTCAAACTTGTTATTGCTGTATTTGTTGTCCCTGCTCTCAAACCTGCCACCGCCGCCGTACGAGTTGTTTCTCTGGCCTCCGAATGATCGTCCACCGGTGTTGCGGCCACCCCATCTCCTGTTACCTAAAAATAAAATGCAAAAAAATTATGAACAAGAATGACATACAAGTCTCTAAAACAAACCACTTCCAGGCACCCTTACTGCCGTGAGCAAGTAAACTGCAGTAATCGCAACAATGAGTTGTACCATTTTTTATTTGAATTTTTTTCCAGTATGTTTTCTTAATTGTTAGAGTAATTGAGTGTTAGCAACAATGGACCAAGTCATTAGGGAAGTTACTGCAGTTTACCTGCCCACAGCAGCTTAGACCTACAACGCAATTTCAGACAATTGCAAAACAAACAAGACAATTATAAGGCCTTCAGCTGCCATTGTACAATATGATCTTCAAACTTCGACACTTATCTAAATTTCAAGTTCTGACAGCTAGAAAACTTCCTAATTGACAACTGTTTGCTATTTATTAACTATAACCTATCGGGCTAATAAACAATAAAATACATATACCCTATAATTCTTTTCACAAATACTTAACTACATAGAACACAGCAGATCACAGGAAAAAAAAATACTGAGCTCTTTTCCAGGGTTCCCACTCTTTCACTTAAAAAAAGACAAGGACTTTTCAAGGACCTTTATTTTTTTCAAGGACTTAATAATTTATTACTACTAGCAACACAGAACATTTTTTTTTTTTAAAAAGTCGTTGGCAGTTCCATATGGAATATCTAGGTGCCGGGTTTGGCAAAAAAAAATTCGTGACTGCCCCTTTGGGATTGAAATCCCCAACTTTTGGTTTTCAATACATGTTCTTATTAACATGGTTCATAAAAGTTACAGAAAAATAAAATTGAAGCACTTTTCCAAAAGAAAGTTCAAGGACTCAAAACCTAAATATATAAAGGGTATGCTGACACTGCATTTTTTTTAAACTTAAAATTATCTAAAATAAGAAACCCCATTAAAGGCCAGAATAGAAAAAAGGTTCAACCATAAAAAAAAATTCATTCAAGGTGTTCATTGAATCCCGACTAACGGACACTTGATCAGAAGAAAATATTCTGGTTGGTCCGACTTATCCTGAACCGGAGCTACAAAAATAAACCGAGACACTTCTGATCATGCAGAGCCAGAGAACTGTCAATCATTCTGATGCAGTGTGACATCAACGGTAGAGTCCATGAAAATTACTAGGCAGCTAAATAAGTCAATCAGAAAGCATTATTGGACTACTCTTCTAATGGGAGATTGCACTGGCTGGCCGAGATTTAAAGAAAACTTGTGTAATCCAATCTTAATTCATCTTCATATTAATTAAATTTTAATCTTTTTGATACCGCTCAAATCGGTTGTCGGCAAAAATGTTTAATAAGTTTAATAATTAGCCATCCGACCCGAAGTTAACTTAGAGAAATCGGTTCATCGGCTTTGAAAAATATTGGTATACCGATGGAGGCCGATGTGTTTTTTTTAAGAAAAAATAAAATTTTGAACACAAATTAAATAAGATCGTAACTTTTCAGAGACTTGTTACGATGATCGCATTTTAAATATGTACCAATAGAAGTATTGTCGAGTTATTTTTATAATACAGTTTTGGTTCAAGACGGATCGCTGAACCAGGCTTCAACGAATCGTGAATTTTACTATAGTTCGCAGCGAAATCGCAGTAGCGATTTGCGTTTAATTTTCGGCAATATCGCAGTAGAGTGTTATTTTTATAGTTCAAGGATCAGTGAACCAAACCTCGCTGCCTCGTAATTTTTGCTGGCTCATTTGCGGAGAATTGGCAGTAGATTCCGTTAGTTTTATAGTTTAAGACGGGTCGGTCAATCAAACATCGACGCCGCGTTTGATCTTAGCTCCCTCCCCCCATATATATATGGGTCACAATGTCTCAATGGTTCTGCATCGATCTCAGGATCAGCCAAAATGGGATTAATAAAGGCGAACTCTCATTTTTCTTCAGCGCGCGCAAGGAGATTCGTTGAACTTGGTTTCGTTTTTATAGGAATCCGCGCCTGAAGGGAAAAAATCAAGTACTTTTCAAGGACTTAGCGCATTTTTCAATTACTTTCCGGGGCCCCGAGTTAATCAAATTAAATTCAAGTACATTTCAAGGACCGTGGTAACCCTGTTTTCACCATGAAACTGCTCTTTAAAAACAGAATATGAAGTTTAGCAGAATAATTGTATCTTCTTCCCTGAATCCAGACCAATCCTAACTAAAACATCTCAACACTCACCTCCTCCCCTGCCAAAAGACTTGGACATCTCAACAAGGTGCATCAATTTTGGGTTGATTGTTTGGTTAGCTTCAGTCAGAACATCCACCAGGTCTTTGGCTTGCTTCATGTTGCCAAAGGTGAAGAAGGTGTAGGCAGTTCCAGTGTTGTTGGACCTTGCCGTTCGCCCTATTCTGTGGATGTAGTCCTCGGAGCAATTGGGGAAGTCAACGTTTATCACGAACTTAACGTCATCAACATCTGTAAAGCAAAATGTCAAAAATTAGTAAAGGGCACAATAGTAACACAGTAGACCATTCATGACGCCTTTGTAAGAAGCTTTAAACGGGTCACGCTATCAATAACTAAATATCTACAAAAGCAATCCATTTCTTCAAAATATACATCTATCATATACATCAGCAGTCACATAAGGCGACCCATTAAATGGCCTACAGTAAACTAAACACAGAAGTAAAGAAGATATATACACAGAGCACCCACCAAAGTACAGAATAGAAACAAAGCAATAAAAATTAAATAAAGGTAAATTGCCAAATAATAACTCAAAACACAATGTAAAAAGCTATCTAGGAACAAAAAAGAATGAGTTGTAGACAAAGCACAGACAGGAGAAGAACACAGTGAGGTGCCTTTCGTTATTAACTCCTGAAAGTACATTATCTCATTGTAACAATTCTTTTAACTAAAAAATTGAAGACAAATTAAAAAGGTTGTCAATCCAGTGATAGTTTAAACTTCTTTGAATAACGACATTTGGCCAGTCAGAATAATCAATGTGAAAAAATTACTAACAAACGGAGAAATTTTTTTAGACAACCTTGCTCATCAGAACTGTTATTGAACCTATCATAACCAAAGACACCTCACTGCTTTGGATATGCATATGAAAAGAAATTATACTACAACCTGAATGCTGGTCACTTAAGTCCATTCCACCAAGTCTCAGCATCACCTCTAGATAACAGGCAAGACACTAGGATCCAAACACACGCATACAGAGGGAGAGAAACGACCTCTGCATTGTGTTAAATAAAGAACCTTGCCTCCGCACTAGCGATGTACTGTCATTACTGGACGGATGACTCAAGATTTTTTTTATTTTACTTAACTAACTTCCTCACAAACTAACCAACTCCACTTCTTATCCGAATACCAAGGTTGTTTTTATCAAGAAATATATTAGCCAAAATGATAGTAACTTGGCTTTGGATAAGGTCTTGCACTTTGTTTTTTGTAAGAGCAAGATAGTAGAGTTCTTCGTACAACATACTATAGTATTTTTTTCATAACAGAGGCACTAATTTTTATCCATGTGCCTCTGAAAAAGAAAAAGAAATAAAATATTAATTAAGGCATGATCTCAGCATTTTTCAAAAAGTAAATATAGTATGTTATATAAAACTTTGATATAGTAAGGAATTGATTAACTGTTAAGAGATAAAATATTTAATTCAAACTACTGTAAATTTAAAAAGAAGTTTGCATTAAATAAAATAAGTTCAGTGAATATTACGATTCACTGCAATGAACCATAACTAAAATGAGAAAAATAAGTTTCTGATCTACATTATTAGAGGTGAATTAGCCAAGAATGAAGGAAATTGTTTACCTAATCCACGAGCAGCAACATCTGTAGCCACCAAAATGGGAGAGGATCCATTGCGGAATTCTGAAATAAAAAAAATCGATATTAAAACTATTTAGGAACTAAAAAGAAAAGTAAACTGCCTACATTTATTGGTTTTTTTTTTAATTATCAACTATCAGTTGAAACAAGAGAACCTATTCGGTTAAAAACCTAAAAATTTAACTAGCTAAAAAAGAATTCTGTCAGTAATGGAGAATTTGCTTAAATAAATTCTAGTACAATAATCAAGAAGACTGCTCATCCCTACTATAAAAAGAATTGAACAAAGGCTATGGCAAAAGTACATTTAGCATGTCTTACAGTATTTTATATTCCCAACTATCTAGTTGAAAACACAAGAGAATCTGTTAATTGATGTACCTCCAATGATTACAGAAGACTCACTAAAATAAGCGAATTCTGTCAGTAATGGAGGAGTCTCCTCTGCATTAAAATCAAATGCATGTTGGTATACGTTTAAAAAATAGTTTAATGCAGAAGACAACTATTATGGGAAATAATCAAAACAATTCATTACTTTATACACGAAATAAGTTCTTACCTGTCAGCACCCAATCTCTTTCCTGTTGAGATTTGTTTCCATGAATACACATAGCTGGGAAGCCTTGCCTTCGCATGTAACGAGTGAGGTCGTCCACACGTCTTTTGGTCTCCGCAAAAACGATTGTCTGGGGAGAAAGAATGAACATGAACAAACAATTCATAACATCAACTTGAATAGTTAAATTTGATTAAAATAGTAAAAATCTTACCTTGTTTTCTTTTTCGTTCATGATTTCTTGAATGAGTTTATGTAATCTAGAAATTGAAGAAAAACAATTAGGTATAATGATTTCTTATAACACAGGCTAACTTTACAATTAACTAAGCTTTGTAGCATGTGTGTTACAGAATTCTATATTCAACTAAACTAACATAGTTGAAAAAACACAAGAGTATCCATTACTTAATCTTCCTCAAGTGATTACAAAAGCAATACAAATTGGATTTTGTCGGAACCAGAGGTTAGCTGAACTAATAAAGCACCAAAGCAACAAGGGCTAACGCTAACATTAAAACATATGACAACAGCATTAAATAATTTCTAGAAAGGGAATACAAGCAATGCTGAATTTCCGATTGTATAATAGAATTTTATATTCTCAACTACATAGCTGAAAACACAAGAGTACCTATTATTTAATTTACCTCTAGCGATTACAAAATCCACACAGGTTGAATTTTGTCGGAACTAGAGACCATACATTTGTTAACTAATCAAAACATTATAATACTACTTACTTGTCATCTTTCTCTGTTTCTTCAACAACATCTACGATCTGCACAATGTTATGGTTTGCAGACAATAACATGGACCCTATGTTCACTTGAATGTAGTTGTTAAGAAAGTCCTCGGCTAGCTTCTGAACCTCTTTGGGCCAAGTGGCACTGAACATAAGAGTCTGACGATCAGGCCTAATCTGTTCAATGATTTTTCGGATTTGTGGCTCGAAACCCATGTCCAGCATTCTGTCTGCTTCATCCAGGATCAAGAAGGTGCATCTCCTGAGAGAGACTTTGCCAGACTCCACGAAATCAATGAGGCGACCGGGCGTAGCAATGCAAATCTGAGCACCTGTAGAGGAAAAACCAAAATTAAGAACTCAGTATTTTAAAAATATATTTTAGCCCTAGAGCTGTTAAAGGCACCACTAAACACAAAGTCCAGTAAAGACTGTTTGGTCTTTATAAAATTGATCCAATCAATTTTCTTTTGTGTACTGGATTTGCAAATGACTTGCAGTTAACAACAACAACCATAACAAACATTCTGGTAAATTGGGATTGAAAAGGCACAACCCAATAGTTGAATGTGGTATACAATATGCAACAATACCAACCTCTTTCTATGTCTCTTAATTGAAATCCTTTAGGAGCTCCTCCAAAAACGCAGACATTTTTGACGCTGATAGACCTTCCGAAATCATTGCAAACAGCCTGAATCTGCTGAGCCAACTCTCTGGTTGGCGCTAAAATAAGGGCCTGAAAATAAATAGTGGTATTTTTAGAAGTGACATAGTATATGTAAAACAATCTTGAAAGATGATCTCAGCAACAAAATTTAAGAGCAAGAAAGGATTCTACTTACAATTGGTCCATCTCCTCTCTGCTGTGGCGCCTGGTTAAAAATGTGGACAATTGCAGGAAGGACATACTAAAAAGATGCACCATTTTTAATCTGAGATATAAACTAGTAAAACAATAAAACCACTTTGAATAAAACGGTACTTACGGCAAGGGTTTTTCCTGATCCAGTTTGGGCGATTCCAACTAAGTCTCTCCCACTCATAGATATGGGCCATACTTGAGACTGAATGGGAGTGGGCTTCTCAAACTTTTGTTCCTGGAGTGCATTTGCAATGTAAGCTAGAAATATATTAAAATTAAAGATACAATGAATAACACTACCATGTCAAAAATTAACATTAAAGAATAGTGTAATCAAAAGCCTTCAACATTACAAAAGCATGTATAAAACCTTAATAGTTTAGATGCAAGGATTAAATGGAACTATACGAGTTTTAAAAGTTTTACATATTTAGTGACAACCCCAGAAAAAAAAAATTGCACTTACGGGGAAAGTTTCCTTCGTAGAAATCAGCAATGGGTCTAGAGACATTGTTACCTCTAACAGTCATTTCTAAAGAGTTTCTGTATGCTTCAATTTCACCCTAAAAATGCAAACAAATGTCCAACACTAAAATATAACTGAAGTACTATTCTCAACAGCCAATGAAGTGATATTAGCATTTAATAAAGAAACTATGGCAACACACAATTTTAAAGTATCTAGCATTAGTCAACTATAATTCAGACAACTTATTCCTCATAACTTATCAGTCGGGGAAAGAAATGTCATCACATTTATGCTTGCAGAAAAAACCCAGCAAATACTAAATAAAATTACATTTAAATAATTCAATCAGACAATAGAATTCTCACATAGATTATCAGTCGGGGAAAGAAATGTCATCATGTAATTTCACTTGCAAAAAAAACCCCAGCAAATACTAAATTAAAATCGACAAATTAAATCAGACAATAAAATCCTCACATTTTGGTATCAGTCGGGGAAAGAAATGTCATCATATAAGACAAATTTTAATAACTAAGTGTTCAGTCTTTAAATATTTATGATATCATTGTAAATCAATCACACAGATTTAAAAATTCATCAATCAAACTGAATGTATAAAGCAATGTACAGTCATTCACAAAATGATTGCAGAAGCTAGACATACATTTCAGATACATTTTAATATCACAGACAATCATTGGATTGACAGATTATTAGAATCATCATGTTTTTATTCCCTCATCACGCTCAAGGCAAATACACATTGATAATTTATGGCACAAGTAGAAGTAACAGATCTTAGTATTAGGCCGACGGATTATAACACAATTTTAAAAAAGTAACCGAACCAAAATACTCGTAAGATACTGGATTTGTAACATATAGTATCATAATGTGGGCTGGAATAAGGCATTACTTCTCAAAAGGAAAAAATGGAACACAGCAGACAAAGCAGGTGCAAGTACAAAAACACATTAAAAATAATGGACACATTTTTTTAATGAACTTTCAGTTTTCAGATTAAGTAATGATATCACAGAAAATCAATGGATTGACAGATATACATTCATCATTAAACTGAATTTTTAAGTTGGAATCACAAAACTAGCAATAGCACAGCACCAGAATCCCAAGTCCATTTCCGGGGCAATCAAATGATTGCTTGGGAAGGATATAGGAGCTCAGATAAAGAGGTAACTAAATGCAGAACAGAAACTAATAAAAATCAGCTATTAATATCTTAGAAAGAAACTGTTGTAATTGAATAAGAATTGAACTAGAATCTTTAAAATTCAGTATCTACAGATAAGGCTCAGCAGTTCCACACACACACATGTTCTGGTTCATTTGAGTATACAGTAACAAACTGACCACAACCCACCCATAGGACGATTTACAAAGACAACCATGTCCCAATAATGCTTTTGAGGAAGAATACAAACAAACATATCAAATAGTAAGGCATCAATGTTAATTGGCTTAACTAATAGTATTCGCTCTTTAGTTGATTTAAAAGTTGACAACAATTGTTGCCATTTTAAAACTCATCTCTAAAGTAGTTATTATCTTCATTTAAACTCGGTAGCAGAACTGACAAATGTACTCATCATTGATTTTACCAACAAGAACATGTTATTCATAATGACATGAAACATTAAGAGAAGTATATGAAGGTTTGCTTCAGAAGTAATATGTCATCAAAAAAAGTCAGACATATGCTTGTTAAACATCACTAGCAAGAAATACTAAATTCATTTGGTCACAAGCTTAAATCTGTAACTACGAATAAATTATAATTTAAAATAATCATGAAGCATCAGATATTGCAATAACATCATCGAGTCAGAAACACGGACCAACGTGTTACACAGATCTTTTAGAACTAGTAAAAAAATTAAGTGACTGAATTATTACAAACTGTTTCTTATTTTACCAAAGTCGATTTTCCCAAAGGTAATGCAACCATTCAATAAGTTAAAGAATTAAAAATTGTTTAAGGGCAGGGTTTTAATTTTTTTTAAAATTCATAATGGATGACAGCAACATCCTTTATGGACCTGGCATCAGCGATTCAGTGCGAGGTATGTCGATAAATCTCAAAATTTTTAGTGTTCAAAACTTTAAAAGCTCGTTTCAGACAACTCACATTTTCAATACTGCACCGATCCTTTTGAAATTTTGAACACTATTTCCGTACATAATTTACGTGGTAACGGTGCAGAGGTGTCTTTTCAACTATTGTTTGTATTTTTCATTTTATAACAAATTTACCAATTTGTTTGGCTCAAAACTTTTTTCCTTCATAGTGTTCCCAAAAATTGAAAAATTTAAATTAACATCTCAAACTTTGTATTTTATAACTATATAGGAATTGATAAATACTAGAATATATTAACAAAAACCCAACACCAATCATGAAATTGCTACAGAGCAAAACCACGCATACCTCGCTCCTGTTGGAGATATTCGGATGTTCATTGTAGAAGTTCTTCTGGATGGTGTCCATGGTGCCAAGGTCATAGGTGGCCTTTCGCATCCCCTCGCCAGGCTGGCGGCCCTTCATGCTGTTGTAGTTGCTGCCGCCGCCACCGAAACCACCGCGGCCCCCTCTGCCACCGCTGAAACCACCATTGCGATTCCCACCTCGGAAGTCACTGGAAGAAAAGACTCGTTAGATTCTTTGTCTTTCAGGTAATTGAAGGATCTAGCCTACTTTATTTGAACTTTGTTAACACAAACTCGAAGGGAACACTAAAACATTTCCATTAACCGAATTTCTTGTCAACAGTCAGAATTCTTTTTTTACATTGAACCAGTCAATAGTTTTTAAAAAAAACATCTAAAAATTATTATAATTTTACAGTGTAATACACTGTAAAGAATTAGTAATTAATCTAAATTTTTAAGAAAACAGCAATTGGATTAATAATGACGAATCATGGGAGATCTTATGATTTTCTCAGAAGTAGAAGACATTTTATAGGCCGGGGAATTGCTTTCAGTTCATCTTAAGCAAAATTTTGCGTTAACAAGGTTTGACTATCTTTAATAGCAAAAGAATTATTTTTGAAAAATGATATGTATGTGTTGACATGGTGAAGACTAATGTTCATCCTTGGTACAGTCCCCTTACAAATTACCCTATAACCGTCTGATATTTAAGAAAATTCTTTTTTGTAAGCAGGTATAACAAACTTTTACATACTTTTTATCTATCTGTCCTTACCTATTCTTTCAGTATTTATAATCATAAGAAAGGTTATTCTAGTTCTAACAGAACTTCACGAGGCACAGAAACAAAACGTTCCTAAACAAAACCTTGTGAAATACCCTTAAAGGAATTAATACCTTAAAATGTTTTGTACAATTTTAACGAAAATATGGCAGAATACAGCACTAAAAAATTGACTTGTACTACAGGAACGATCAACAAAGAATAATTTCGTACAACGTGGTAATCGGAACATTTCTAGGTCATAATACCATACATATACGAACAATAAGAAATTATAAGTTCATAATGTTTTTAATAATGATTGGAAAATACATAACAGAATCGTTAATACATTTGTTACTCAAGAAGCATTGTTTTAGTAATTTAATCTTTAATTAGAACTGCAATAAATTCGAAGCACGTTTCCGCTGTCTTAAGATGGGTTGAACTTTATAAAAACTACAGCCATTTATATGGTACTTTGTATCCTAGGTTTAATAGAGAACTATATTATTTTAATTAAATAAATAATAAATGCATTATGAATGAATAGCACTAAAAAGCACGAGTGCCGAAGGCCGGCATTATAAAACACTATATAAAAATATTAAATTTTAAGGCTACTGAATATATTAGTTTTACTATAAATCTTAGCCATTTCGTTATATTTATTCGACCAATATAAGTTTGTATGAAGAAAATAACTAGTAACCTAATAACATGTAAATTATTACACAACTAGTTAGGCTTAGCTGACAATAACAACCATACAAGAATTCTCTAAATTTATAAGCAAAACAAAGGTAAAACTTACTTTCCACGATTGAATGGTCGTCCACGATTCATTGTTACAATTTTTTTAGTATTACTTTTAAAGTTAACTTTAAATATATTTAATTTACTTTAAGCAAGTAGCAATGGACGTCCTTTCTTCAGAACGTCTGACGTAAAAAGGAAAGAGAATAGTTAAATAGAAGTAGAAGTACTTGTCGCGTACAGTTAGTTATTAAAACCGTACATTAAATTTATTCAAAATTATTTTTCTTCAATAAACTATAGCACGACCTCCTTTAATATTATTAAAAGAAGCTAGGTCTATAAATAAAAATTTGAATTTCTCTTTACGTCATAAATACCTCAAAAGGCTGAAGCTTGAGACTCCAGCTGGCATTGTCAAGCGGGTCATATGGAATGGCACTGAAAAAATGTATTCTGATCTCGTTTGCGCTGGGAATCCTTAATATCAATTTATCCGAAGTGCTTCCTAGGATTCCAGAGTTTTTTTTAATATTCATATTCATTTTGGATTTTTTTAAATATTCATATTCAATTTTAAAAAAATGACTCAAAACGCAATCGTTTTACCTACTCTTTTTTGATATCTTGAATTGTGTCAAAAAGTGCTTGAAATAAAAATAAAAAAAAAGTTTTGAACTTTTTAAACAATGCCTTGAGCGTATGTATACGTCGAAGGCGTCAAAAAGTTTTACCATTACTAATTTAATAGGCACTACCCTTTAATTTTTTTACCAATGCAACACTTTAAAATTTAAAGTATGCTCTGAGTCAGAGGCACGAAATAGTTAAAAATGTACTTGTGACTACCATTGCGACGATTTTCTAAAGGAAGAAAATGGCATTAAAAATATAAAAATTGAAGTAAAAAGTATTAAAATTGAGGATTTTTTGCTATGATGACATTTATAGGGAGGCTTTGTTAGCTTAGCATTGCGACCAGAGGTCTATTGTACTATTTTTGCTATGATAAGCATTGCAATATATTTGAGTCTAGAACGCATGGGCTGTTTAAAGCGAAAAGGTACTTCGATGGCAGAGTTAACCGGTTAAATAATCGTTTTTCAGGTATTCCTCATCCATGGTCCATTACCATTTGTTTACCATTCAACCGCAGAGCTGCATTGCAACGTTCTGTAACCCGAGGTTAATATTTCATTTTGAACTAGATAAAGCAATTCCTTGATTTTTTTTTTATCTTATCGACAAAACACGGTTACAAATGCTTTTTCCATCGCGGTTCCGCTCAAATAGAGTTAAACTGCAGTCTAGCACCAAATTAGTTAAAATGGTATGTATGTATATGTTTTTACGGGATTTTGGATGGATGGACATGATTCTGAATGAATTAAAATTCATTTATTGTACATCTATTTATTGACATTTTGTCTATTTAAAGTAAGATAATTTCTTATGCTTCAAAATCGAATAATCGTAAATACATCGAAGATTCTATTTAGAAGAGCATTTCTTTCGAACATAGGTAGGACGTCCCCTCCCCCCCTTCCTCCCTCTATGGTTTCGTTTCGATTAAGGGGAGTCGGATGGTCTATCTCGAACATGTTAATTTTACTAACTGTAGAAACATTTTTCTCAGGAACTATATGAGATATCATTCTGAATTTTTTTAATAGTTTGTTCCTTACTCTCACGTATAACTCTTTAATTTAAACTGAGGATATTTCACAGTATAAAAAATACTTTTACAGTTATTTTTTTAAATCTATATATAAAGCAAAGTCCTAACTGACTGACTCATTCACTGACTCACTCACTCACGTATCAACGCCCAGCCAAAACTACTTCCAAAACTTTATTTCAATTTAAAGAAATTTCAGCACGAAGAAACGAAAAAAAAAGAGCACGTGGGTCTAATTTGCTGGATTATTATTTGAATATGAGTATTTTATTTATTGATATTAAATCTTTTGATTTTTTTTATGGTGGATCAGATTTCCTCAACTAGATTTTAATATGTTTCCGAATTTAATTTAATTGATGTTTACAAATGGTATAAGAAATGAAGATATGGGGGAATATATTCGGCATAAATAAGGAGTTTGTACTTATAAAACTTTTCCAACAATACAAGAGGATGAATGTTTGTTATGTTTTCGATATTAAGATGGCGTAATGGCCGATTGAATTTTGGCCACTGGTGGATTTATTAAAATAATTTTCTTTAATTAAATAAAACTTAAATAAAATTAAATAATAAAATTTAAAGTAGGGTAGCTATTCCCATCCAGTTGTATAGGTTAGGGTTAGTTTGAAATATCGTCGCACTAGAGCTACACACGAGAGCTATTGGAAACGGGAGTCGTAATTTAGAACCTCAGTCAAGTTACGAGCCGACACGTGAGTAGGTACCCAATGCAACTTTTAAGGGCGACATCGTACGCAGCGTTGGGAATTTGGAGGATATTAAAAGTGCCCTTCCTCTACACGGGGTATTATTCGTCGGACATTTTTTTTGGCTGCGCGAGCTGTTTTTAGGTCGGCAGTTATTTTGGCGATGCCCAATTTGGATTTGACCTGAACCTGCGACCTACCACATGCAAGATGAAAGTCTTTACTGACTGGGTCCCTCAGCCCTATCGAGTTGTATGAAATATGAAGTGCAATGTTTACCACATTTGGGCAGTTTCATTTTGCTCTAATCGTGAAATAGAAACAGGCCATTATATCATATAGCTGTTCTGGCAATTTGAGCAGGGGCCTCTATGGGAAAGCCCTCAAACTCCTGGAAGGGCCTGGATACAATCAACAATCAACCCCTCATATCAGAATGGGAGGAGATTATAATATCCCGATGGAGTGGACCATTGGAGAGGGGATCAATTGGTATAAAATAAAAGTTTACACAAAAACTACTAATAGGGTTATTAAGGGTACACCCGTGCAACGTCGGTTTTATAAAGCTAGTATGTATTAAACTATGAATGGGGAAGAAATAATAGAAAAAACATGTTGATATCCTTTATAGTTCCTGAGAAAAATGTTCCTAACTGTTGAAAAACCTTATATTTCGGGAAACGCAAAATAAAATTAAGGTATTGGTAAGAACTGATGTACAGAGTTTCTGAAAAATGCTTATAAAAAGAAAACTACTCAGGGGCGGCGGCAGCAGAGGGGCTAGGGGGGCTCCAGCCCCCCTGTCGGGCAAGGCTAGCCCCCCCCCGTCGGGGAATATTTTACTTCGTCGGGGTAAAACTAACTTATGATATCGGAAAAATTTGCGTCGGAAAAAAAAACCTTGTAACCGTTTCAAAATTCAACACTGTTTCGCATTTTCTAAAACTGTCGTCTCAGTCGTGGTTCGTACCCTTCTTCAATTGACCTTGAGTGCATACCACTGAGCGACGAAATGTAATTTCTCTTTTATCATCCCACCACCCCAAACAGTGACGGTGTAGCTGTAGAAACCCTCTAAAAGCTGGGAAAAACAAAAACAAAAAAGGACGTTCCTTTGAGTTTCCAGCTAGTATCATATGTCACACTGCTGACAAATTTATGGCCTCGGGGAACTTGTCGTGGGGGTGCATAGTTGACCTTCGTAGGAAGGTTCATTACCACTAAGAGTTTTCTTCAGAACGGATTTACTTAGTGCACTTTTAAAAGATTTGCTTTTTTTTGTAAGGAATGAAGAATGTAAAGGAACAGACTACTTGTGGTATGTTTAACCTCAATTAATTTTATTTGATTTTTCGGAAGCATTTTAATATATATATTTCAATTTTAAAAGAATGAATTCCTCGATTATTGATATTTATTGTGTTAAAATTAAATAGCAGCAAATTTGTTGTTTGTGCTCGTCTCGGCACGTAAAAAATGCACGCAGTTTGAAATCCCTTAAAATGTTGTTTTCAAATTTTGTACGTTTTTTTTTTAAATACAAAATATGTATATCCTAATTGTTTTTACTCCCAATTGTCAAAGTGCAAATAATAAGTACCTATGGCTTTTTTTACTAAACATTTAAATAACACTAAGTTTAATGACTTGTATGAATTAATCAAAGTAAAATAATGCCCAGCTAGTATCATAGCTTTGATAATATACAATCATAGCTTAATAATATACAATCATAGCTTAATAATAAACAATAACCTTATTTTGGTGTATTACAGCCAAACTCAACTTTAAGCGCATTGTGCTCGATAAAAGGATAACGTTTCCTAAACTCTCTGCAACATTCAGGGAAAATTCTCCCATTTAAGGTTCTGAAGTAAGTCACATATCGTCGATAAAAAGCGAGAAATTCTACAAAATATTTTCAAGATTGCTTCCAAAATTATCCTTCAATAATAAATTGCAATTTTTGGAACTAGAAAAAAATGACAAATTTCCGGATGAATCTTTCCTTAAAATCAAAATAAAATTTAAAACATTTAAAAAAATCCTTTAAAATGAAATTTTGAGATGAACAACCGTACATAGAATAAAGCTAAATTTTCTTTGTAAAAATAAGTAGATAGACGAGGAAATTCTTGTGCCATTTTTTGCAAATAATAATTTAGGACGACCATCAGTCCATCACCTGATTTTCTCGAAAGTAGGAACGGTCAAAACAAAGGAAAATTTACATTTAACGATCAAAAGTCACTCTAGAAGCCAAAACTTATGCAACATAAATGACTGAGGGCTAGTGGAAAAATAGAAGTTTATAAAATCATAAAAGCTCTCGTTATACGTAGAGCATTCAAATACCGCAAATCTTTTTCTGAAAAAGCAAAGCAATGTGCGAAACTCCCGGAAGTCTAGGCTAATGGAGCCTCGCCTGTGCTAAGTATAAATTTCGTTTGTATAAAGGTCATATAAAAAGCAAAGAAAACTGATATTCTTCAATTAGCTCCTATAGATTTGAAGTTAAAGTTAGACGGTATTGAAGCTCTTTTAGATCATGCAGCTTTCAAAGAATAATAGACTGTACATTAAATGATTTGAACAACTATTCCTTTAAATAATTCAAATATTTGAAACTTTTTCAAAATGGGCATAAGATGGGAAGCTCAAGTCAAAGCCAACTTCAACAGAGATTCCAATCCTTTAATTCTTCATATTCTAATAGTTCTCATTCCATGTGTACCACTACCACGGTATTTTGGAGATAATGATGCAAAAAAAAAATAATAATCTGGAAGAATCCTAGACTATAAGGGTCACCTCGATTTTGTCGTCCAATACCTGTACAGTTTTGTAGAGGAATCAGCACTAGCTGAATTTACCAACACGTAAGGAATACTTACAGCAAAAAAATATGTTGTAATTTTAGCCTAAATTAGGCAAATAAGGCTTCATACTTCTAAAAACATGTAAATTTAGATGTTTTTAGCCCATTGGAAAAATTTCAGAGTCCATGTTTGTACCCCTTTTGTCAAAATGTGCAACCCTAAAAATTTATTTGTCAAGGCATCCTACTGTTTGTTTTGTGGACATTTTTGAGGATTTGTATCGAGTTGAAAAAGAAATCTGTATAGTAGCGCGTTTAGCTTTAAAAAAGTTTGAAATAGAATTTTATAATTGAACAAAAGTATTAACCGATTTCTAAATTTTTTGATGAATTGCGTTTTTTGTTTCATTTTTGAATATTAATAATAACCTTGCGAAGTATTCACGGTTTGATGTTGATTGTTGGTTATATTTGGGGCAAATTCGAGAATGAATATGTTAAAAAAAAACTTTTTTTAAAAAATTATACTGAAGCCCCCCCGTCGGGGTACGCCAGCCCACCCGTTCCTAGCGCCACCACTGAAACTACTAATCTGAAATCGATAATCTTGGTCTTAAATTAAAGCTATAAATATGTAGATTAAAAATAAAAGAAAAACAGAAAATTTACATTTTTGATCCAAACACCCATCCAACTCCCATGAAGAAGCCTATGAGAAGCCGTTATTCACAGTCTAATGTAAAACTAAAGATGCAAAAAGAGACAAATCAAGCATACTAAAAGCCAATAATTAAGCCGATCTGGCGGCGCAACGGTTAGGGAGCTAGCCGGAGCCTCTGGGTTCGGGCTCGAATACCGGTAAGGTATGGATGGATGTTTGTGTTTGTCGAATGTCGAGTATATGCGGAATACGTGCTCGTTAAATCTGTTGTGTCCGAAAGTCCTGGGGGCGGTCATTGCGCAGTTTCCCACGGGTACAGGTCCCTGGAGACTATTTCCCTCCCCTTCAGGGACATGTCTAAATTGTGGAGGTGGCGATAGATGGCAGCATCTGTCTTATATGTGTGGGTACGTCGTGTCCGTCCTTCTTGACGATGGTTTATAAGCGGGTCTTTGTGACCAAGCACACAAGCCTGAAAATATATGTCAACCAACCAATAATTAAAATGATAACAGCAATATTAGTTCTAGACGGTGGCATCTATTGGGTTCACAACAAGACTAAAAAGCGCCAAAGCTGAATTGTTTTGGTTTTGTGTCGTTCGTTTCTTCGTTTGGCTTTTATAAATTTTTGTTGAAAAAGTTGGAGTTCAATCCTTTTTGTAAATGCCATAAGTATGTCTTTATTTTCATCATTATTAAAGTATTTTTATTAATAAAAATGTAGTTTTATTTTGTAAACGAATACTGTTAATACTCTTTTAGGTATTATGGAAGATGTTTCATATAATGAATACATACGTGACAACATTTTAGAATGATTTTAACGAACTTCTTTAACAAAGTATACTTTTTTCAGGCCTATAAGTTTGTAGAACATGGATTCAACTGATTCAAATGTCTATGTAGCAGAGGTAAGTTACATAAAAAAAATTCTAAATTGATCAAGAAGCGTGACTTGGATTGTAATCCAATTTTTTATGACACTGATAACTCAAATAATAATAAGTAGCTGATTGTTGTAACAAAGAGTTGGTTACATCTCATATTTCAGAAATGTGATAGGAAATCCTCAAAATGAAACATAGACATTGTTGTGTGCCAATTTCATAACTTTTTTGTGTGGAAACTTTTGTAACAATTCCATGGCCCAGACTCGTTTACTTTATCATGTATTTGCTTAATTTGGCCATATCCTGCATAGTTCACAAAAACAATAAATTATAAAGCCAATATCGTTACTTAAAAAAAATTTCAACTTAAATTATTATTTAAATAAAAATTATTGTAAAGTTAGTACACTTTTAATGTTGCTATAGCATAGATGAAAAGGAATTAGGTGTGTAGTAGTTATGATGACTCGCCATTTTGCAACAGTTGATTAAAAAAAAACCTGCACTTTACTTAAAAAAAAATACTTTATGATATATTTTAATATTTGTGTGCAATAAACACATAATGACACACACACACACATATATGTATGTATGTATGTATGTCAGGGATTGGAAAGTTACTTTTAAAAAGTAACTCTGTTACAGTTACTTCATATGAAAAGTAACGCGTTACAGTTACTTTTAAAAAAAAGTAATGAATCACAGTTACTTTTCGAAATTTCAAGTTATAAGAAAAATTTAAATTTAGCCATCTTACCATTTTTCAAACATAAGCTCAAACAAAACACTGAAATTATAATTAATAAATATTTTTTTTATATTTAATTTTAATCCTTTACCCTGATACGAGTCCATCTGTAAACACTCGGGTAAGTACTGACAGAAATAGGGGTATCTCAAGAATGAATGTGAAATCTCTGTCTCCTCCCTCCCCACCCCTCTTCGAGAGGAAGGACTTGGTCATTGTTGTAGAACCCATTCAGGCAGGGGGACACAAAGGGGTTTGGACTGAGGGATCCAACCTGCTTGGCAGTTAGCGTGATTTATTTGAAAACCCTTCTTTTCCGTAGATGCCTGTAATTGTGCGAGGCTTATAATGTGATACTTAGAAAGGTAAACAGACAAGAAAAAACATTCGTACTGTTACAATTCTGTCTGAAAGCCGCCGTCACGCCTTTAGCAGCCAAAGTGGATAATTCTATTATATTCTTTACTTTTACTATCCCAAGAGAAGCTCTTATTTCGGGAATGCGAAATGTTTCATTCTTAGGAGTGGAATTTTAAAATTGGTATCAGACAGCCTTCGTAAAGTAACGGAAAAGTAACGACATTTTTCGTTACTTCGTTACCGCTAAAAGTAACTAAGTTACAGTTACTTTCTGAAAAATGTAACGGCGTTACACAAAAAAAGTAACTGTTACAAGTAACGCGTTACTCCAATCCCTGATATATATATATATATATATATATATATATATATATATATATATATATTATATATATATATATATATATATATATATATATATATATATATATATATATGTATGATTCAGAGTTGAGCAGTTTGTTGAAAAAGCTATCATAATGCTAGTGCGCAATATGCACTAAAGTACATTTTGTTCTTAAACAATTTCCACTGTGTTGCTTTGTAAATGTTAACAATAATAAGTTTTGTATTTTTTCCTTAATGATTAAAATTAAACTGATTATTGTGAATTTCAGCTGTTGCAACAGTTAGAAGAATTGAAGAGAAAAAAAGCTCGCAGACTTCAAAAATTAAAGGTAGAAACACCCTTTAGTATTAATCATATAAAAAATATTAACTTTAAAATTAAAGCTATTCTATAAATCAGTACAATTAAATTTCTCAACTAAAAATGTTTAAAGTTATGAACCATATAGCTTCTTTTATTATTGTTTTCAGTTTATTGTAATCAAACCTAAAATTGCCTACTGTTTGGTAGTTTTAATAATTTATTCTGAAAAATTGTTAAATATATCTAGTTATATTTTTTCCTGATTTTCCTTTTCTGCTTATTGTAGCTCATCTGCTATTGTAACAGATCTGCTTATTGTAGCTCATCAGTTGTATGAATTGTCTCAAAATTGTTTCGCTCTCAATTGGTAGATAGGAATTTTGTATATTTTAGCAATGTTTACTTGAAATGTCCTATTTGCCAGTTATTTTACTTTCTTGGGACGTGCAATTTTAAATTGCAATTTAGGCATGCATGTCAACATTATCTAAAATACAGCATAAACTTTTATGAACAGACTTTAGCCGAGATACTGATATTGTCGAGGAGGTTTGTAAATGGCTTTCATTTAGAATAATAGCTAAAGTTAACTTTTGATTTAATCAAAAGGTCAAATTGATCATGATTTGTATCGTTCAATATTTTATGATGCTCTTATATATATTTTTATTGTTATAGAAACTCAAAAAAACTCCAAGTCACAATGAAAGTGTGGGAAAAGATATATCTCGTGGCAGCACGGAAACTGTTTCACCCAGTGGCATCAGTAAACAAGACAATTCTGTCTCAAAATGCGCCAAGTGTGGTCTGTCCCTTATTAGCAAGAGCTCTGCATGCATTCAATGCATAAGTACAGAGCATAAAGAAAACAAACCAAAAGATTCAGACAAATATGGAATAACATTAGATGGCGAATCTATTGTTCCCGAAAATCTAACAATTGTTGATCCTGAAACGGCTAAATTTGTGAAACCTGGTTTAAAGCATAAAAATCTGAAAGAAATTTCCAATTTAAATTCAATTGATGAAGTTCAAAACGGAGATTCTCAAAGTGTTTTTGAGTCTGTTTCAAATAAGATTGATGCTGACTCTAAAGAAAGGCTAAGTTGTGCGAAGAAGCAAAGGAAGCGATTGGCTGCGGCTGAGAATGACCCTGAAGAAGGTGACCACAAAAAACTAAAACTTTCAAAAGAAACTTCGAAAAATATCAGTGATCGCATTTCTATGGTGACTTATGATACCTTTAATGGAAATAATAACTTTTCATCATTTGTTTGTGAAAATGAGTCAAAGAAGAAACCTCAGTCTAAAGGGTCAGATGATGGCATTGATGAGTCCATATTTAAGGATATGTCATGCTTTTTATCATCCAGTCCCCTAGTTGAAGATGATGAAAAAATTATGTCTGGCATTGATAAACCCAATAAATCATTCAATGAAAGTCCTCTAAAACCATCAATATCTTCTGCAGTTTTCTTTAAGGACATTCATAACTCGTTGGTTTTTAATAATGCTGCTGAAGCAACTGATTCTGATTGTTGCTTTCAAAATGAATACGTTGATAATTGTAAACCAGAACATAAAGTTGAAGCAGTTTCTAACGACCCCTTTTTAAATGGTAAATCTACTTTATTAAATACTGACATTACAAAACAACCTGAAATTGTTTCAAATACAGTGGATAAAAATACATTAGAAGAAATTCCAGCAGAAATTTTAGGCAAGAATAATTTGATGGTGTTAGAAGACTCTACTAAAGATCATGTTTTAGAGAAAAAGTTACTCACCGAATCAAATGTCAGTTGTGTCTTTCCAACTCAAAACCCATTCTCCTTATCCAATGAAGTCACTAAAGATTTAAAGTATACCTTTAGTAGTTTTTCTGTCACTGACGAACCCACCATCAAAAGTCGGGAAGACACATGCGAAGATTTGTTAACCGATTCACAATTAGTAAAGGACCTAAAGACTGAAGATTTCAGTTCATTTGAAAACTCGGATAGTCCTGAGAAGGTTCAGCCACTCACTGAAATGTTGGAAACGCCTAACTTGTTTATACCTAACAGGTACACCAAAGAACCTATACCAGAAATAGTTCAGCTTAATGGTTCACACAATACAAATCAATTGATACCTCTTAATGCTCCAAAGGTATCAGTAGATAATGAAACTCCTAATTTACTCGAACATTGCAATAAAAAAATACCCGACCAGTGCAACGATTATGCTCCTGAGGAAGATGACTTAAACTGCATTCCAGAAACATCCGCCCTTAAGTGTGATAAAGTACAACTAAACATCGATGTCAATGAAGCTTTCTACGATGATGCCATGACTGCTGACATCGATTTTGAAAGTACGTCTTTAGAAGTGGCTGATACTTTAGAGGATTTGCTGACCAAATCTAATAATGGTTCTGTATCGAATCACAGCAAGCCTTCAATTATTTCGAATGAGTACACTTCTATAAATGTGCTTGAACTAAATCATCCAGAAACTGAGATATTCACCATACCCGAAACTGTGCTGTTGGAGCCAGAAATTTTCAATAATAATACATGTCATTCAGGGGTAACCAAAGATAAAAGACCTCATATCCAATCTCCTGTATTTGACAAAGATAAAAAATCTAAAACTAGTTTGTGGCTTGCTGGTAATAGTAAAGAGCTACAGTCTACCGCTGCAGAAGTCACTTGTGATTATTTCGAAGAGACCCAGTGTGACAGTCTGGACCAGCTGCAGACTATCCAGGATTCTGTTCTCCTCTATGCCGAGGACTCTCGGGCGTTGGGAAATTGCAGGGATTTTCCTTTTATGTTAAAAAAGGTTAAGAAGGAAAGTTTATTGGGTGTGGAAGAGATTTCAGTAGAAGATCAAGACGCAGTCATCAAGTTCTCATGTAGCTTACAAGTAAGTTTAATTTTTTAGTAAGACTACTTTTTTTACTCATTTAAAATTATTTATTAAATTATTTAATTTTTAAAAAAGATTTTGATTTATTTAAACTGAAAAGAAAGTTTAAAATTACCAGCCTCTTCAGCAGTAATTCAAATGTACTTCTAGCACAATGTTAATCAACCAAACCCCTTTAATAAGGCCCAATTGTTTCATACATGGGTACAAAATATAAATTTTGTTTATTTCTCCAAACAGTGATTAGTAGGTAAATATGACTATGAGATACAAGTTATCGGTTTCCAATTTTATGTATAAATAAGCTTGTAAGTTCTCTTAAATGCCACAGCTACTATGTACAAAGATTTGAAATAATGTCAATGTAATGTTGACATTTATGTCAGTAATTAAACTTTTGCACAGTATTCACCTCTTGAGCCTAGGAAACAAAAAAAAATATTTATAATTATACATATAGGCCCAGGGGCTTAGTAGTGCTTCACACTGTCATACCACAGGTCTGGGGGTTTGAGCCCCGAATTGAGTGAGGTTCACTCAGCCCTTCATTCCTTAAGTGGGTCAATAAAATGAGAACCAAGCATGATTAGGAACTAAACACTGAATTTCATGCTGCGAGGTTGAACACATGACCAAGACATATGTTTAGCACCCCAGAGCCCTTGGTTAAAACTCCTTGGTGCAATATCCCATTATTGGGATAAGGTCTGCCATGCCCATTTCAGCTTACATGTCTAAAGGCTCTGGGGAGCTAAGCATATGTCCTGGTTAGGTGATCAACCTCACGCAGGACCCCCCAGTGTTTAGTTCCCAAGCATGGTTGGTCCTCATTACATCGACCCACTTAAGGGATGAAAGGATGAGTCAACCGTGCCCAATTGGGACTAGATCCCTGGACCTGTAGCATAGCGATGCGAAGCACTATGATTTAGCCTCTGGGCCTACAAGTCCTTGGCCAAGAGAGCTGATATTAACACAGCAAGCCTTGCACCAGTGAATTTGTTTAATTGTTTTTAGCTGTGCATGTCCCTTTATTAAATTTTCATTTTCTTGAATGTGTTTCTAGGGTGATATTGACGAGCCTGTCAAGGATATAAAGTTGGTGACCTTTAACGAGAGAAGTTATATTTTCATTCAACACCTCACCTGGATTCAGGCATGGAGGGAGGAAGAAAGCAAAGACTGGAGCAAGATTTTCTCCCATCAAGTGGATGATGTAAGTTGTGTCATTGAATACTGCATTCTACACAAACAAAAATTATTTTTAAAAAAGCATAATTCATTTAATTTGATAATGAATTACAAATTTAACGTAAGTAACCACTCGTAAAACAGAATGTCATGTGTGAGGTTAATACATATCAACAATAGTCTATATATATTGTAATGCTCAGTGCCAATTTGTGCAAAATACAGTCTGCCTTGTGCCATAATAATTCTTGCCTTACAAAAAATACATATTTTTTTTAGTATGAAACAAGAAATTTACTGTGTCAAAGTGTCTTTCAATGGATTAAAAAAAAAATAAAAAATTCAATTAGCAGATTTAAACAAATATGATATAATTGTATCCTGCTTGCAATATTTTTTTCTTGGTTAACTAATACTTCCTATTTTATTAGATGTGTAGAAATTCATTAATAACAGTTGAGTACTAAAGAAATCAATAATGATTATATCGTTAAAGCTCTGAAAGTGTTCTTTTAGATATAACAATATATAATTTTATTGCTTTCAATACTAAACTCCTCGGCGCAACAGCCCATTAGTGGGCCAAGGCCTGCCGTGCCCATTTCAGCTTTCGTGACCTAGGGCTCTGGGGTGCTTGGCATATGTCCCGGTAAGGTGGTCAACCCCCAGTGTTTAGTTTCCAAGCATACTTGGTACCCATTTTATCGACCCACTCAAGGGATGAAAGGATGGGTCAATCTCGCCCGGGATTCGATCCCCGTGGCGTGGTAATGTGAAGCACTACCACTAAGCCACTGGGCCTCATTGCTTTCAATAACAACCACAAATATATCTGTATATCCATAAACAGGTTTTACCACTTCAATAGAAATTTAAATCAACGAACGTTGATAATAGGGAAAATTAAAAAAATTAATTATTTTTAATTGGCCACCATAAATAATTTGCTTCAGTTATAATTTGGATAACAATATATGACTTCCACAAAACTGAAAGTTATATCAATAAAAAAATAATTGAATATGCACATAGTAATTTAATAGGATAATTTTAGTTTTATTTTATATTACCAAAGTATTTATTACATTTTTAATTCTAAACTATCACAAACACATTATAACATATTTAAGTAAGACTTTATTGATAAATTGATGAATTCCAAAAATGTGTTTTTTATAGGAACTGCAACTAAAAGAAATTTGCTTCACCAAAGATTCTAAACACTTAATCCTTATAATGCTTTTGCATGGTGATCAAGTCCACTGTTTGCAATTTTTATTATTCGAAAGTGAGGCTAGAGTTATCAAGCTTATGGAGCATACACATTGGATGAACAATAAGTAAATATTTCCTAATTCTTATTTAGATAGTCAGTACTTAGTTCTGGAATTGTACACTATTAACACTGTGTCCGCTATGATACAAAAAGCTTAAGTATTTGTAGTCAGTTATATTTCAATTTGCTAATATTAATGAAATCATAAGTGAAATTTTGAAGTTTTCTAGAAATTTTTTCTGTCATTTTGTCTTAAAACTATCAATTTTGAATTTTGCATGTTGAAAGATAAAATGATTTCTTCAGTATAAGACACCCACCTAACCAGCCCAAATGGGTTAAGCGAAATTCTGTTTAAACCGGAGATAAATTAAGCGTGCATTTGATTGTGCATATAAACGTTGGGGATGTTTGCCTTATAAATACACAATTAAACTAATGCATTGTTTTATTCAATGTCTTAACCCTTTAAGTACTAGAAGAGACCCCAACTGCACAATGGACTCGGGCTTAAAGAGCATTGTAAGTTACATACCAAAACAGTCACTTTTTTCTGTTATTGAACCCTAGAAGCTCTGTTGCACTTTATCTGTTTTTTACTTATTTAAGGATAAAAATCGTTCTCGGGTGTCGGCTCAGAATACAATACAACTCCATTGCTCTTGTTGCCGGCTCAGGTGTTGGCCTTGCTGCTGACATCGGTTTAAAGTTATGAGACTCGTTAAAAGTTGCCGTTGAGTGTGTCGTTAATTTAAACCAAATCTTGTAAAAATTAAATTTGAAAATGTGTCCAATCAACTAAACATCTCCTCCTAATTCCCCCGTAAGATGCTTTCCTTGCATGCGAAAGATACAAGGTTTGGGTGGCGCATAGATTGCCAAATTAACTGCCGACCTATAAACGGTCTGTGCAGCCAAAAAGTCGGACGAATAATACCCCGTGTAGAGGGAATGCATGTTAAATATGTTCCGACGCTGTGTACGATGTCGCCCTTTAAAGTTGCGTTGGGTGCCTACACATGTGTCGCCTCTTCACTTGAACCTGGCTCTAAATTGTGACCCTTGTCGCCAATAACCCTCGTGTAGCTTAAGCGCGACAATATTTAAGCTTAACTGTTAGAGAAACACCATGTATTTTCCTTGACCTGCATGCACGAGCAATATTCAGATTCTTTTAATTAATCCTTCACGCCGTCATCAGCTGAGCGCCTTGTGATGTGACAGGGTGATTGCATCTGCTAGCAGTCAGTGATTGGTGTGACGTTATTTCAAAGTGAGGGCTTTTCTGTCATAGCGGGGCTTAAGTACTCTTTACCTGAGAATTTTTGATAAGATCTTTAAAACCTTTTTGACCATCTCTTTTTAATCGCTATATGAGAAATCGTGCCTAATTTTAACTGCCCTATTCCTATCTAGTTATTTTTACCTTTAATCATATTTTTCAATTTAGTTTACGCATGCTGTTGCTGAAACGAGAAACTTTGTCTTTTTTTCAACTTTGCTTCCGCCCCAATAATCTCTTAATTCACCAGGTGTCCAGAGGAGACGGTTCTGCTCTGCAGTCTAGAAGACCTCCAATTCGCAACTGCCCAAGGCAAAGACCACTTTGAAGTGTTTGTTCACATCTTCAGCTCTCTGGACGACCATCCAAGGTTAGCCATGGTCTCTCTGGGCTCTACCCCTGGTCTGCTGCACAGTCTCTGTAGGATCGAGAAACTGCCCAATGCTCTTATGGGAACTAGCCACTCGACACTTTACGTTTGGTATGGATATAAAAAGTACTACTAAACTCAAGTTACTTAATTTAAAAGTCATACTAAAGTTTTTTTTGGAATTTAAGAAATAAAATAGTTGCTGTTTTCTTTGTTTATGTTAAAGTGGTACTAGAGCACATCTGATCCAATTGCAATTGAGTTATAGGAAGTTTTGAGATTTGAGAAGGTTGCTGACTTTTTTTGTGTTATCTACAAGCTAAAAAACTATAATGAGTCTGATTACTTTAAATGATCTATTTGGGAGCAAATAAAATTTTTGGATCGGTACTGTTGATTGGAATTAAATTGTTAATTTACTGTGATAAGTTTTAATTAGGCCTAGAAATTTATGGTATATTATGGCTTTTAGTTGTTAAAAATCTTGTTTTGAAACAGTTCTAAGTGAAAATTACTGCATATAACCTTGTTTTGATTTAAATATATTACAAACCCTCATACCATTAAATTAATTTATAAAATATTAATTTGTTTCAAAGGCATCTATTGGAGGCACGATTAGTAACTTCTGTATCGCTTCAGCTGCCAGATCAATTAACCATTGAAAAATGCATTTGGGCCACAATAGAGAGTGTGAGTATTCCTTTTCATTTTCAAACCATGTTTACTATTAAGTGACTGCTATATTTGATTTTGATAATAACTTTGAATGTTTTAGGGTTTAGTTTTCTTGATGATGGTTTGTAAAGGGAAAGACGACTTTCAATCTTGCCAGCTTTTAGCAACCAACCTTGCAACAGGATTTTGTCAAACAGCCATGGCCTACTCTTTTATGCCTTCAAAGGAATCACAATATGTTAAAAATAAGTAAGTTGTCAGGTTGCTATTTTAATAATAAGTTTAAAAAAACTCTCATCTTTTAAAACATCAATTGTTTGCCCATTACAAACATAAAATTGCATGTTTTACTTAAAGTTGAGGAATTTTTGGAAATCAATTGGAGTTTTTTGAAACTTATATATTTTTTGTTGTTGTTCTGATTGAACTATCAACATATCTAAGAGGTTTCAAAGATCTTTTAAAAGATTAAAAAATATTCAATAAAAGACTTCTTCTCACGCCAAATAGTTCTATTATGTCTCATTAAATAAAATGCCACTCTTTCTTGTCCTTTAAAATGTTTACTTGGTCTTAGAAAACTACACATTTTACTTTCCAAAGATCCTAAATATAAATTACTCAAGTGTGGCTCATCACTTGACTGTGGTTCTAAATAACAACGCCTGTTGCCTATAGCCCTCCTGTAGCTCTAGTGCGACAGTAATCCAACTCCTAAATATAAATTATATGTAAGAAATCTTAATTATTCATCAAGAACCTTATTCATTTTCACAGAAATCTGAAAGCCATCTACAACGAACCTTTTCTTGCTGTCTCATCGGAAGACGGTTGCTTTTTGTGGTCGGTGTCAGAAGAATATTGCTTCGCTGCCCTGGGCTCCAAAACACGAGTCACTGCAGTAAATATCGGTAATGACAGAGAAGACCAGCTTATACTTGCTGTTGGGAATGTTTCTGGTTGTGTGCATTGCTACAGCTTAAAATGCCATTGAAAGTTATTTCTATTTAAGAGAAACTGTGAGTCACATAGAGCTAATGCATTAGTTTTGAAATCACAACTTTTGCAAAAGAATTGCTTTGCCATGTTATCCCATTTTCACAAAGGATGGGAATCATTATAACCTCAATTCAAAACAAAATTGAAAAGTAAATAACATCCAGTTATTTAATTATTGATTGATAAACTTTTAAAATAGTGTCACCATCTGCTGTATATTTTTGGCATTTTAAAACTTCAAAAATCTATAATTAAATAACTAGACAACATTTTCGTTTCAAATTTGTTTAATTTTGATGTTATGTTGATTCCCGTTCCTGGGGAAAAAGGGCTAACATGACAAAACAATACTTGTGCGGAAGTTGTGATTCCAAAACTACTGCTCTATGGAACAATCCTTCTTAATAGAGGACACACTTCAAGCATAACGGTTCTGGTATTTTTAGTTGTAAAACTTAGTGTTGCAAGATTCACAGTACCAATGTTAATCCTCTGAGGGGTACAAACGTATAAACCAGTCACCTGACTTACGGCAGACGTATAAACCTGTCTCCAGCAACACACATAATTTTTTTAATCAATAAATTTTATAATTTTACTAAATTTTAAAATTGGAAGTATGGAGGAGTCATTTATAACTGTATGCTTCATAAATAGAAATTCAAAAAATAAAGAAATTAAATTTTCTGTTAAAATGTCATATTTTATCTCGTGCAGTGAGAACAACTTTGCACTTTTGCCAATTTGCTTATCCCTTAGGGGGTTAAGTCGATTGAAGCTAAAAATAGTGTACTTATGGTTTTATATTAACTATATTCACTCAATTAGTGGCAGCATTGTTAACTAGAGACTTCCTTGTATTTAATATTTTTACAAACTGTTTTTTTTATATGATAAATGTAGCTGCTGGAATGTTTCTATAATACCTCTTTTTGAAATTGATTAAAAAATTTTCTTTTAAAATTATTAATTAAAAAAATATCCAAACTAATTTCAAAAAGGGATATTATAGAACCCTGTTAGCACATTTATCACATAAAAAACAGTTTGTAAAAATATTCAATACAGACGGAGTAATTTTTATTAGAAAACTATTTTATTCATTGGGATTGGATTAACATAGAGAGAAGACTTTTGTTTCGAGAAGTGGCTACCACTCTCATGGCCATTAAGGGCGAGTGAGAGTGGCTACCACTCTCACTCGCCCTTAACATTGCCACAATAAATCTTGCAGCATAAATTACCAGAACCGTTGGTGTAAACCGGGCCCATAGTAGTATGATGAAAGTTTCTAAAAGATAGTAAGTACCATATATAGTTGATTGTAGCATAGCTAGTGGATATCTGTGTATAAAAAATATACAAATTATAGATTGCATTTGTAAACATGTAAATTTATACAATGAAATTTTAAAATGTAATCCAATTCTAAAATAAAAAATTACCTTAAGAATTTGTTGTGTGGATATTGCTTTCTTAGAGGTACATTAAACACCATTATGAATTGTTTTGAACAGTTTAGAAAGGGAAACTTATAATTAAGGTAAAAATAAAGCAACCTAAAATAGATGTTTAGAGCTCTTTTGTTCGACTTTTTTTTCAGAGAGGTGTCTCTACACCAAAGAGACGAAACATGCAATCTTAACTAAGATTGGCTATTTTCTAGAAGACATACTGAAGATTACGTTATTTTTTGGATTCGGTTTATTTTCCACAGAAAACCACTTTACTTTTTTTTAAAAATAGTCTTGGGCTGTTTTAAAGTTTTTAGAAGTTTCCTTGTAAAAAATAGTTTTTGTGAAAAACTGTGGTATATAATTAGTAAAAAAAAGTTCAATTTATAACATTGCATAACGAAACTGCCCTCAAGAAGAATTTGATCAAAACCATGGATTTAATTATTTATGTATCTTTTCAGAATCCATGACTTATTCTTTATGGGTTTGGAAATGAATTCGAATAATTTCTAAAATAATTGGTTTCAAATAATCAATGTCATATTCTACTCAACGTCAATATTTGTAACATACATTTGTTCCTTTGTTTCATTTACCATGGTGTTATAAAAAATGATGCTATAGTTTTTAAAAATCTTAATTTAATCTGATTCAAATTATTCAAATTTCTTTTTTGATAAGTCACTTTACAATAATAAATTAGCTAAGGAAACTTTCAAATACAAAGTATAATTCTGAATGTACTCTTTTATTATTCATTAATTTCTCACTTTCCATGTAATTCATACAAAATAGACATTATGATCATTCCTTATATACGGGTCCTCATAATCGGATTCTTCACTGTAATTCTTTATGGGAAATGAGTCGTTGATAGTCATTGTTGGTTTGACTTGGAGTAAAGGCTTCTTGGTTACCTTTTGTACCTTGACGTTTGTGGGTAATTTGGCTGTCTTTGATTTTATGGTTTCAGTTTTGGTTTTGCAGTTTTTTGGTGGTGCAGTTTTCTGTTTCTTAACGGGAGGCATGTTCCTTTATTCCAATATTTCGCCTGTAAAAAATGTTCTAATAATATAGAAGATGATCGTAATTGAATTGATGGTACTCTGGGCTTTCTCTAGAGTAAAATGAATGGTGGATAATTGCTATTAATTTGGTAGAGAGGCAATTGACGTTAAGAGACAAGAATACAGTAACAATTTTTAATTCTTAATTTTTTCGCTAAGGAATATTCGGCGCCACTGCTTTTACTTCAAGCCAAGGTGTACAAAAAAGAATTTAAAACTCGCAATTTCGATGCCAAAGTTTAAAAAAGCGATTTCCGATTCAGTGGCGCCACTATTTCCTTGTCGTCAATTGCCTCTCTACTTTATCAAGGTGATTTTTAAACACGAGTAGTTTGAATTTCTCAGATCGGTAACACACTCTAAAAAAAAATTTAAATGATAGTTGTCGTGGACGTGAAGGAGCCGACGTGATTTCCAGTTGGACAATTCGAGAAACAAAAAACCCAATAAATTAGACAGATTAGTAACTTTTAGAAATATTTCTATTTTTTTACAGAAATACGATTCCGTTACCAATTTTTCTGAAACGTGTGTGCTTTATACGTTATAGCATAGTTTTTAGCTATATTTGGATGGAAGTTTTAATAGATGATTGATATTAGAAGTTAGTTTCTTGTTCGATCTGTAACCCTCGAATTTTATAGCAAACGATGCTATAAAATTATGCTAAATAAGCAACAGTTAATAGCATGTGATGCTGTAAAATTATGCTAAATAAGCAACAGTTAATAGCATGTGATGCTATAAAATTATGCTAAATAAGGAACAATTAATAGCATATGTGATGCTATAAAATTATGCTAAATAAGCAACAGTTTATAGCATGTGATGCTTTTTTGTTTTTGCTAATAAGCATAAATTGTGTTCGAATTTTAATCATCTCATGCTAGTTTTTCATGCTAAACTAGCAAATATTTTAAGCATCTCATGCTAGTTTCTTATGCTAGTAGTAGCATCTTTTATGGTAGTTAGCAAAGCAAAAATAGCATAAATTTTGACCTGGGTCATCACATCTGTAAATTGGCACTCTTTATAAAATCGTTTACATGAATTAACCAAGTAACTTGGTCTCCTACCACAGAATCACATTGGCTTGCTTAGATTTGGCGTATGTAAATCCATAGGTAATTAAAATTTCGGCAGTAAATAAAATGTTGGTAAAAAAGGTTCGTCTTAAACTGCGTTCAACCAAAAATTTTGAGTTACATAAATCTTTTTCTTACCGAATAAGTAAGTTCTGTGATCAAGGAAATTAAAAATAAATAAACGAAATATCAATTTTTTGTTTTCAAAATGTACTGAACTTTGGGGATCTATATAAATACTGAAATTAATATGATTTTCAATTGATGGAATACACTAAGTTGCCATTCAAAGATTTAGCTAAAATTGTAATTAAAATAAAAATATTTGAATCGTGTCTGTATTAGATTTTATATTTTATCTTATAGCATAGAGGCAAACTTGATCGTACATAAGATTTGTGCGTTTAGTTCAAGACGTTTAGTTCAAATAAAACAACTATTGTATAAAGCGATGTAATAAGTTAGTGTATTTTTTTTTTTAGAAATTATTATTGCTACAAATATTTAGAAACTGCAAATTAGGGCTCTATGGGCGGTTTGTTAAATATAGTTCTGCAGTACAAAATTATTTTTATTGCACAAAACACTTACAAGTTTCAAGAATGATAAGTATTTCTATTTGACTAGTTGTATAATAAATAAAGTGTAAATGTCTCTTTTACAAATTACGGTTTCCTGTAGTGCTGCCATCTATATAAAATTATTCCAAGTAAAACATTGAGCAAAAAGTCGGTTTAGTTGAATGGACGTCGCACTAGAGCTGCACGAAAGTTGTTGGCTATGGTCCTTGACCTTGTAATTTTGGTCAGGTGACAGAGGTTGAAACCTGAGTGTTCCTTCTTCGACATCGTACGTAGCGTCAGGATTTTAGATACCACGAGAGGTTTAACGTGCACCAGTCTTTATACAATGCGATGCAAAAGTTTAGACAATGACGTTTTTTAGCTGTAAAACTTAGAATTGTGATAGTAGAATAACAAAACACGCCTAAACATTTTAAATAAATATTTTGAAATGCTATAATTGAAACATATTTGTTTGATTTGCTATAACAATTTTTTTTTTCATAAAATAAAAATTTGTACGATGCAAAAGTTTAGACACAAATACGAGATTATGCTAATTTTAAAGTAGATAATGGCCTAATTTAGCATATTTATTGATGAATTGAATTTGATAAATTGAAAAAACACGATATCCGGTGAACTAAACAGATTTAATAACGATATTGGTTCAATTTTACACCAAAACGACAATATATAGCCACTTTAAATATTTATTCAAATCATATTTGCTTCAAATGTACAAATTAACATATCTAAATACGAACCAAGTAACTACCAGTCCATCACCTTAAAGTTTTGGCACGAATTCGTTGATTTAGAGACATGCATTGACCGATTTTCTTGATGAAAAGTGCAGTCTTTCCCATATAAAATCACAAAATAGTGACATGTTATTCTTTTTTGCACTTTAGTACAATGCAGAGATAGTCACCTCTTCAAAAACGACAAAAAAAGTCGTTCATTTTAACGTAAATTCACTCCACACCATTGCGAAAGTTCCTTCTTTATACTGAAGTTTGAAATTTCTTGAGAAAAACCGGTTTCTTTGAACCGGTTACAATTTAACCGGTCTCTTTAGTGCTATTTAAACACGTTCAGTTTAACCGAATATTGAAATATAAGCTTTTGAAAACACCGGTTTTTCCCCTCAAAAATTCTAGCATAAAGAAGGAACTTTCGTAATGGTGTGGAGTGAATTTACGTTAAAATGAAGGACTTTTTTTGTCGCTTTTGAAGAGGTGACTATCTCTGCATTGTACTAAAGTGCAAAAAAGAATAACATGTCACTATTTTGTGATTTTATATGGGAAAGACTGCACTTTTCATCAAGAAAATCGGTCAATGCATGTCTCTAAATCAACGAATTCGTGCCAAAACTTTAAGGTGATGGACTGGTAGTTATTTGGTTCGTATTTAGAGATGTTAATTTGTACATTTGAAGCAAATATGATTTGAATAAATATTTAAAGTGGCTATATTGTCGTTTTGGTGTAAAATTGAACCAATATCGTTATTAAATCTGTTTAGTTCACCGGATATCGTGTTTTTTCAATTTATCAAATTCAATTCATCAATAAATATGCTAAATTAGGCCATTATCTACTTTAAAATTAGCATAATCTCGTATTTGTGTCTAAACTTTTGCATCGTACAAATTTTTATTTTATGAAAAAAAAAATTGTTATAGCAAATCAAACAAATATGTTTCAATTATAGCATTTCAAAATATTTATTTAAAATGTTTAGGCGTGTTTTGTTATTCTACTATCACAATTCTAAGTTTTACAGCTAAAAAACGTCATTGTCTAAACTTTTGCATCGCATTGTATAAAGACTGGTGCACGTTAAACCTCTCGTGGTATCTAAAATCCTGATGCTACGTACGATGTCGAAGAAGGAACACTCAGGTTTCAACCTCTGTCACCTGACCAAAATTACAAGGTCAAGGACCATAGCCAACAACTTTCGTGCAGCTCTAGTGCGACGTCCATTCAACTAAACCGACTTTTTGCTCAATGTTTTACTTGGAATAATTTTATATAGATGGCAGCACTACAGGAAACCGTAATTTGTAAAAGAGACATTTACACGTTATTTATTATACAACTAGTCAAATAGAAATACTTATCATTCTTGAAACTTGTAAGTGTTTTGTGCAATAAAAATAATTTTGTACTGCAGAACTATATTTAACAAACCGCCCATAGAGCCCTAATTTGCAGTTTCTAAATATTTGTAGCAATAATAATTTCTAAAAAAAAAAAAAACACTAACTTATACATCGCTTTATACAATAGTTGTTTTATTTGAACTAAACGTCTTGAACTAAACGCACAAATCTTATGTACGATCAAGTTTGCCTCTATGCTATAAGATAAAATATAAAATATAATTTTATTTTAATTACAATTTTAGCTAAATCTTTGAATGGCAACTTAGTGTATTCCATCAATTGAAAATCATATTAATTTCAGTATTTATATAGATCCCCAAAGTTCAGTACATTTTGAAAACAAAAAATTGATATTTCGTTTATTTATTTTTAATTTCCTTGATCACAGAACTTACTTATTCGGTAAGAAAAAGATTTATGTAACTCAAAATTTTTGGTTGAACGCAGTTTAAGACGAACCTTTTTTACCAACATTTTATTTACTGCCGAAATTTTAATTACCTATGGATTTACATACGCCAAATCTAAGCAAGCCAATGTGATTCTGTGGTAGGAGACCAAGTTACTTGGTTAATTTATGTAATCGATATTATGAAGAGTGCCAATTTACAGATGTGATGACCCAGGTCAAAATTTATGCTATTTTTGCTTTGCTAACTACCATAAAAGATGCTACTACTAGCATAAGAAACTAGCATGAGATGCTTAAAATATTTGCTAGTTTAGCATGAAAAACTAGCATGAGATGATTAAAATTCGAACACAATTTATGCTTATTAGCAAAAACAAAAAAGCATCACATGCTATAAACTGTTGCTTATTTAGCATAATTTTACAGCATCACATGCTATTAATTGTTCCTTATTTAGCATAATTTTACAGCATCACATGCTATAAACTGTTGCTTATTTAGCATAATTTTACAGCATCACATGCTATTAATTGTTCCTTATTTAGCATAATTTTATAGCATCACATGCTATTAACTGTTGCTTATTTAGCATAATTTTACAGCATCACATGCTATTAACTGTTGCTTATTTAGCATAATTTTATAGCATCGTTTGCAATAAATTCGAGGGTTACAGATCGAACAAGAAACTAACTTATAATATCTCAATCATCTATTAAAACTTCAATCCAAATATAGCTAAAACTATGCTAGAACGTATAAAGCACACATGTTTAAGAAAAATTGGTAACCGAATCCTGTAAAAAATAGAAATATTTCGAAAAGTTACTAATCTGTCTAATTTATTGGGTTTTTTGTTTCTCGAATTGTCCAACTGGAAATCACGTCGGCTCCTTCACGTCCACGACAACTATCATTAAAATTTTTTTTTAGAGTGTGACCGATCTGAGAAATTCAAACTACTCGTGTTTAAAAATCACCTTGAATTTGTACGATGCAAAAGTTTAGACACAAATACGAGATTATGCTAATTTTAAAGTAGATAATGGCCTAATTTAGCATATTTATTGATGAATTGAATTGATAAATTGAAAAAACACGATATCCGGTGAACTAAACAGATTTAATAACGATATTGGTTCAATTTTACACCAAAACGACAATATAGCCACTTTAAATATTTATTCAAATCATATTTGCTTCAAATGTACAAATTAACATCTCTAAATACGAACCAAATAACTACCAGTCCATCACCTTAAAGTTTTGGCACGTATTCGTTGATTTAGAGACATGCATTGACCGATTTTCTTGATGAAAAGTGCAGTCTTTCCCATATAAAATCACAAAATAGTGACATGTTATTCTTTTTTGCACTTTAGTACAATGCAGAGATAGTCACCTCTTCAAAAGCGACAAAAAAAGTCCTTCATTTTAACGTAAATTCACTCCAAAACATTGCGAAAGTTCCTTCTTTATACTGAAGTTTAAAATTTCTTGAGAAAAACCGGTTTCTTTGAACCGGTTACAATTTAAACGGTCTCTTTAGTGCTATTTAAACACGTTCAGTTTAACCGAATATTGTAATATAAGCCTTTGAAAACACCGGTTTTTCCCCTAAAAAACTCTAGCATAAAGAAGGAACTTTCGTATAATGGTGTGGAGTGAATTTACGTTAAAATGAACTACTTTTTTTGTCGTTTTTGAAGAGGTGACTATCTCTGCATTGTACTAAAGTGCAAAAAAATAATAATATGCCGCTATTTTGTGATTTTATATGGGAAAGACTGCACTTTTCATCAAGAAAATTGGCCAATGCATGTCTCTAAATCCACGAATTCGTGCCAAAACTTTAAGGTGATGGACTGGTAGGTATTCGGTTCGTATTTAGAGATGTTAAATTGTACATTTGAAGCAAATATGATTTGAATAAATATTTAAAGTTGCTATATTGTCTTTTTGGTGTAAAATTGAACCAATATCGTTATTAAATCTGTTTAGTTCACCGGATATCGTGTTTTTTCAATTTATCAAATTCAATTCATCAATAAATATGCGAAATTAGGCCATTATCTACTTTAAATTAGCATAATCTCGTATTTGTGTCTAAACTTTTGCATTGTACTAATTTTTATTTTATGAAAAAAGAATTGTTATAGCAAATCAAACAATTATGTTTCAATTATAGCATTTCAAAATATTTATTTTATATATTTAGGGGTGTTTTGTAATTCTACTATCACAATTCTAAATTTTACAGCTAAAAAACGTCATTGTCTAAACTTTTGCATCGCAGTGTACATGGCGCTATTTCAGCACGCTCCTTTTCAGAATGATCAATATGAAAAATAAGTTTTCTACAATTTAGGAGATACCTGCTACTTAAATTTTTCTCAGTTTGAAAAAATACTTTTTGTTATACTTCGGTGTACATTGGAACCGGAATACATTTTACTCATTACTTAATACATTGTCAATATTCATTACTTAATACATTGTTTAGTTAAAAAGATAAAAACAATGTGATTTTAGAATGGCTTCTTAATAGAAAATTTTCTTCTTATTAGAAAATTTTCGTTAGTAAGCCAAACCAGTGCAATATGTTAAAATGAGCGTCATGGTTATTTACCTTGGAAAACCATGTGTGTGTTCAATAGTCTTTACTAATAAAAAACACAAAACTAAATGTAAGATATTTATTTTTCACAAAGATAGTTAAAAGTTCTTGAACAAATGCATAACTAGAATATATAGGTAACACATCGTATTATGTATTAGTTTTTTCTTCGATTCCACGTATAAAGAGAAACCTTACTTTTACAAAACAGTTACAACCCAAGAATACTTTAGTTTTGGGATACGTGTATGCTGGTACATCTGGTAACGAATTTTGACAAATATACCTTTATGAAAACATAATGTACATTATACATTGTTGTTGTCCAAAGAAATTTTAGGTTTCATTCTTCGCATTGTCCTTTCTTCATCTAAGAAATGGGTTAAGGTGTTACAACGAATTCATTATTAGAATATCCAAATAAATAAGAATTCAAGTTTTTAAAGCTAATTTTAAGCAAATGGACGACTGGAACGACCACGCCAAACAGTGACGTCAATTATTGTCTAATACACCACAAACCACGTTCGAATCTTCCATTATTATATAATTTTAAAATAGATCTGATAGCCTTACCGGTTGAGCTATGACGGGTGGAACTGAGATAAGAGTAGAAGCGGAAACTCTATTCAATCTTCGCTCAAAAAGCAGGCCCATGTGATTGACAAAGAAAGCATGTCATAGTTAATGGCCCCAAATAACTCAAAATATCTTGACTGACAAGAAACTCCCTTTTTGAAATCAGTTTTTGGCATAAATGTATAAATGTTAAAGTAGGTTCCCCCTATAGGGGACTATCTCTGCATTTGATTTAACTCATTCTTCTAATTCTAAAGACGTTAACTTAAAACAGTCTTTTACTAAGCTAATCACTGAACGTACTTTTTAAACCTTTTACTTATATTTATAATGCTTTTTGAGAAGTGAATTGAATTTACAGAGTCAAACGACCGTGGTCAGCAATCTCGCTTTAGGAAAAGTTAACATTCAATTGATAAATAAAACAAAATCTTAACACATGTTTTTATTAAGAAGTATATATTCCACGTTGAAAAAAAAAGGTAATTAAAAAAAAATCCTTTATTTTTTCTTTTAAAAGCGAGACAATGTAGAACATAAATCACAAATAGCTGCTGACAGAGGGTTATCTGCTTTTACTAAGTGAACTTTTAATTGTATTCATAAGCACCTAGGGGAAAAATTAGACAGCAAGTATAGTTTTACAGTACATGAAGCAAAAAATAAAGGAACACAAGTTAGAAGTTCTAGAAAATGCTTTATTAATATTATACAGCTTTCTTTATAATAACTTATACTAATTCATGATAAATAAAGAAGGTATTTAACACAACAGAAAAAAGATTCTAGCAATCAAGAACTAGACAGAGATAAGCCAAAATGTTTTAGAACACAGGTAGAGCAACATATGAACGTGGCAACAGTTTACAAAAAGCCGGAATGCAAGCAAAACCATCACAAGTGTAACACAGAGGAAATTCAATAAATCTTAGCAGACAACAAATATAGGAATCACCTCTATAATTAGCATTATATTTCGATTAAGTACAACATTAGTTTTAACTACTTGAAATTAAATTACTTAAGTTAAAAAAATAAAATTACTATTTTCAGGTATAATATAACTACACAAGATAGTTTTCTAATAAATTAAAAAAATTATTAATTCTTAAAATGAAAATTATACATCTGCAGGCTGGATGTTGTATAATTTAAAGAGGTTTTGAAAGGATAACAACTTATTATTCACTGCAACGAGTTAACAAAAAGGTATACTAAACTTTTCTTATTTAATTTTTTAAATGTTAAGAAAAGTTTGAATTCTAAATATATATATTTTTACATTATTATTCAGTTATTTCAGTATAGTTCTGAAAACATACTCTAAAATTTAAAAAAAAAAAGTCAAATTTTGCATTTTAATTTCGGCCCCCAACTCTTTAAAATACATATTTTAACAAAATACAACCAATAAAACTTATAAATAATTTTTCCAATAAATGTTAACTAAGCTTTAAAAGTAAACTATTATACCCATTTTTAACATTTTAAATTTCAACTGATGAGTTCTTTTTTGAATACATATAACCCCTTTCAAGACCAAATAATATTCTTTTTCAACAAATTGACTGTCCTGCCTTGCTGGGGTAACGAATTCCAATAACAGTAATTTATTTTTGACCTTTAAATACCAACTGGTCAATTTTATTTATAGATCTCTTTTTAAAGCAAATACATTTCGAATAAGAGTGGAACAAGCCAGTCTTGTGTAGGGTTTAGTGAAAAAAAGGTTAGTCTTTAAGCGTGATGTCCTGGGTACACTTATTTATACACTATTCCAATAATTTTCCCGAATTCTAGCAAAAGCTATTACTTAAATTTCAATTTCAACCAGCAAGTTTTCTAAATATAACTTTTCTAAAACTCAAATAATGTCCTTTCAATAAACTTGAAATTAGGTTTGCCTTAGGAACGTTAGAAACAGGCTAACATTTTCAAGCATCCTGTTTCAAAACAGGTAAGCTTTTTTTTAAAATACATTCTACCAATAATTCAAGTTTTCCCAAAATTTTTTAATATCTATTTAAGTTTGTAATATATCTTTATTTCAAAATACAACTAATATTCTTTTCAAATAAAGGGGAATAAGTCTGCCTCGTCATAAGATTAAGAACATAAAAAGGTTCCGGTATTCAAGGGTGACATTCTGAAACAAGAATGCAATTTTTCCACACGATTCCCAGCAATAAAATCCACCTAAATCCCCACTATATCTATTCAGTTTGTAATATATCTCTTTAAAAACACAACTAAATGATTTCTTTTAAAACTGGAATAAGCCTGGCTTGTTGAGGGGTATTTAAGAAGAAGAAAGAAAAAAGGCATTCTAGTCTTCGAGCGTGACGTTGCGGAACAGGTATGCAATTTTCTGCACATTATTCCAAAAAAAAATCCACCCACTATATCTCTTTCCAAAACACAACTAAATAATTTCTTTTAAATCTGGAACAAGCCTGCCTTGTTGAGGGGTATTTAAGAAGACGAAAGAAAAGGCATTCTCTAGTCTTCGAGCGTGACGTTGCGGAACAGGTATGACATGGATTCTTTGTTGTGGATGCGACGAATGGCCTCTGACAAGAGGACGCTGATGTCGACCGTCTTGATCTTGTGGCACTGCATCTTCTGCACTTCGTGGGGCACGGTGTTGGTCACCACCACCTGAAACGCGCATCAAACAAAATTGTAAAAAACAAGCTAGAAATAATTTAAAATAACTTATTTTAATTCATGATAACAAAAAATACAAGTATAACTCAGTTATTGCGTCATTGAAGGAACCATTAGACACTATGCTAAAAAAAAATATTTAAAAATATCTTAATTTTATTTTAGGTCATAATAACATAAAGAAGAACTAGAAGTGCGGAACATGACATACCTTTCAATTTCTACTCAATAAACACATTTAAAAGGTAATTATATAATACCCGATAAAAAAATTTCAATAACTTTAAAATTCTATGGCAGCTACCATTAGTGTATTCAAGATTTTCTTGAAAACCTCATTAAAACAGGCACAGGGAACTCATGTACCAAATTTGAAGTCTGTAGCTCTTTTAGTTCGAGAACGGTTGGTAGAATTGGTTAGAATGGTTGGTCTTTAATTTGTAGAATGGTTTCAGACAGACAGAGGTTCAAAAATCACTAGTTTAGAATTAATACCCTCTAAAACATGAAAAAAACACAACATTTCCATCTTCCATTTTCAAACCCAATGTAATGCTTGCATTACTTTATATTTCATATTAGGTAATTGAAAGTTAAAAAAAAAGCTTTAAAATTTTAAAAATATCTTGTTTTATTTTAAGTCATAATAACATATACCAGAATATAAAAAAAATAGTTTGCTAACAGTACAGGCACTTTGTTGGTACAGTGGAACCCCGTTAACACAAACTCGAAGGGACCACCCAAACATTTCCTGTTAACCGTCAGGATTTTTTTTTAAACGTTGAACCAGTAAATAAAATAGTTAAAAAAAATTAACATAAAATATATTCTTATTTTGTAACGTAATACACTGATAATACAAACATACAATTAGTAATTCAATTAATAAAGTTCATTTGGAGTACTGCATTGGTCGCTTCAATTTTATCCCGATATTTTAAAATCGTTGTAATGGTACTTTTAGCTATACCATATTTTGACGCAATTTTTGCTTTTTTGCAACATTTGTCGTCAATATCATTAAATTTTTTTGTTTTGACGGCAAGAAATAGACTGCTTTTGATTCATTTTGAATGAAAAACAATAAGTTTAAATGCGAATCAATTCTAATTTTATACGTTTTTTAACCTCTGTAGAGAAACACCAACCCCTGTCATGACGTATTGGGTCATCCAACACATGCTAATTAAAATTGATGAATCATGGAAGATCTCGTGATTTTCTCAGAAAGGGAAGTGAATTAATTTTTAGAATGTTCGTGGCTGTTTTTTCAAAATTTTTTTGTTTCATTTGTGATTCGAAACTAAGGGAAAAAGTCAAATTCTGAATTTTTTTGTTAGGTGGAATTTCCCCTAAAGCGATTGCGCGTTAAGAGTTTTTTTAGCATTAGCTAAAAGCATTTTAGTCTGGGGAAATGCTTTCAGTTCATGTTAAGCAAAATTTCTTGTTAAGCGAGTTTGTGTTAATGAGGTTTGACTGTAGTATCAAAATCTCAACTATCAGTATCAGAGGAATTTAACAAAGTCATGTCGTAATTCTTCCATCTACAGTTAATTAATGCTGTTGGGAAAGCCTGAGAAAATCTTCAAAATCTGAGAATAGGACTATCTTTTTTTTTAAATGCTTCACTCAGAGGAATTATACCCGACCTCAACTGTTCAAGTTCCCATCTAGTCATTTTTATAATCAATCAAGTTTATTATTAGCCGTTGTTTAAACATAAAACTTTATCTTATTTTAAATTATGCTAAATCCTCCACCGCAATAATTTAATACTTATTGAACTTAAAATTGTCAATTTTTGAAAGAGTCAATTTTTTACTTAGTGATGAACTTGGGCAGAAACCATTTTATCAAGAACAAACAATAACATACAAACAGACCATTTAGTCTTATTGACTTTCCTCAATTTTTGAAGTGTTACCTCGTCTATGGCGGAGTCTTCGAGCAGGCGTGGTGCGTCCGAGGAGAGCAGCCCGTGGGTGGCGAGGACGTAGATCTTGTAGGCACCCCGCTCCTTCAGCACTTCAGCAGCCATAACAAAGGATTCGACGTCGTCAATCATGTCGTCCTTTTTTGGGGGGAAGGAAAGAACAGTATTAACCTTAAGCCTCTTCTATACAAGATACATTCAGAGTTTGTTCAATCAGGAGAAAGTTCAATTAATGACATCATTTAATAGGTTAACATACTCTTACATTTTTTAAAAATGGAATTGATTGAAGGAGAGTTGAACTTGCGTGTTTAATATCAAAGTTAAACATGCTTTAATACTAAAATTCATATACTACTGCATTTTAATTCATCCCACAATATAACGGTTTAGCTTTAGATTTTAAGCTTAGGATAAATTAAAAATCTATGAAATAAATATAAAACATTTCTTTGTGTAAAATGAAGTCATAGTTTGTAATAAACACAAAAAAGTTCATTTATTGTCTTCTGATACTCATCAGTTTCCTATATTACTTGCCCTTTCTGACAATAGCCGAAGACTCATATATGATAGTACTTATCACTAAAGGAATTCCCATTGCACCAGTACTCTATATGGTCTATTTCTCATGAAAGTAGAAATATTATACAATGATCAATTGACAAGGCACCTGATTTATTTGTTTATCTCTAAACAAAGTAGGATTGCTCTAGCAAGGTTTACTGGGCTATGTTTAAACTAAAATTCGCACCATGGTAGTCGAAAAAGTATTCACTAGCAATACTAATATTGATGTCTATAATACAAGATGTGGTAACTCCTACATAAGCAACTGTAGGCCTTGACAAAATAGGGCCTTTACGAGATTTTACAAGATTATTCTGATTGATCCAAAAAATCAATTAGTTTTGACTTCAGCCATATGTTTTAATTGATAAGTTACAAGAAAAAGGTACTTAAACTATGAGGATGATTTTTAGTACAGCCTAACTAGAAATTAAAATTTTAATGTTACAACAACTGCAATCACTCCAATTAATTTACTTTTGGCACTTACAGGTGTGGATTTTTTTAACAGCCAAACCTAGGCTATCATTTATTGCTCTTTTACTTCGATTTTGCCAATTAGTCCAAAGTACAGTAAAATGTGGGATGAAGAGCCAAGGTGGTTCAGGCATTCGCCTTGCATGAGAAAGGTCTCAGATTCGGGTCCAGGTATCGAGAAAAGAGCTATTATAACCCTTTAAATAGCCTGCAGCCAAAAAATGTACAAAGAATAATACCCTGTGAGGAAGTGCACACTAAATATGCCCCAAAGTCCTAATGTCGCCCTTAAAGTCCAGTCGGGTACCTGCTTAGAGACTGTCCTCATTACGTGACCAGGGTTCTAAATTACTAGACGTGTATTGGCTGTTTGTGCTAACACAACTCAAATAATACTTAAGGATAATGACTGGTATAAGTGCACTCTGGTCAATACTAAACCATCTACAAAAAAAATCTAAACCCTACTGTAAAATCATTCTTACTGGTTGGCATATTTTACCAGGATTCAGAAATGAAAATGGGTTTACAAATTACTTTGACTTGAGCTTACCACCATAATAGCAATTCTTCCACCAACATCTCCGACCACGTTTATAGGTGGCTTCTCCTTTGCAGTCAATACTGAATGACAAAGAAAAGATACAAAATTATAAACTGTTCCATAGCAAGCAATCATTCATATTAAAAGGATTATGTTAATTGTTTGTATAAGACTCATACAGCATAAATTAGATCCAGAAATCATAGAAAAAAAACTATGTTCTATTAATAGTTTTTGCAAGCTCAGTTTCAGTAATATTAAGCAATAACAAAAATGTCTAGAGCAGCAAAGAAATATTGTACTTAGAATTTAACATTTTATCATATGATACTGTGATACGAGATATTTTATACTTTTTATAAAACAGGTTTAAATAAAAATGATAATTAAAAAAAAGTTTCTTAAACACCTTCATATTCAAGGTACTGTCAGTTTATCCAGCAACACAAACATCTTTAAAAAAGTATATACATATTTATCAAATTTTAAATATTGGAGAAGTTCTTTGCAAAACCTTTTCGACAGAAACCTAATTAAAAAATATCCAAATTTTAATTAATGAGTTTATCTGAATTTAATATCTTTTTTTTTACATATCCCTGGGTCAAAATTAGACCAGTTCCATAATGTTTGTGACCCCGAGAAAGTCCAAAAATAAAAGTGGGTTGCCGCCGATGTCCTTCCACGTCAAACCGAGGCAATGGAGTATGTGATCGGGACTGGCTTGAGCACTTCCACGACAGTTGGGGCAGTCTGGGAACTGCTTGGTTCCGGCCTCAAACTTCAAACTCTTAAATTTAATATCTCAAACATTGATACCGAATCAACGCTTTTGTCCATTTGTTTATTCTTCAGAAGGTCAATAACATTTTGCCCTCTGAAGGAGGAGTGAACCGGCTAAAGTATTGAGTTGTTTCGACTGCATGAGATTAAAATTAAAAAAAATTTAACTTAAAAATAACATATTGGTGGTTATAAATAGCTCCTCTATGCTTTAAATTTTAAAATGTGATACAATTTTTAAAGATTATGCTTGTTTCTGGAAAATCCTTCGGAGGGGATTAAGACATTTAATGGAATTCACTGATGTCAGTCTAAGCTTAGTCCACGCATACCTGGCATAATATCCAGGCCCACATCCATAGTCCTGCATGCAGACACGGCAGGGGGAGGGGAATACCTTCCGTCCACCATGTCAGACTCGGATTCCTTCTGCTCACCGTGAATAACAGCAATACCTACAGAGAAGGAAAATAAACAGTAAAGGTTTGCTTAGAAAGAGCTTCATTTCTTATTGTAGTTTTCTGCAGTCACCAAAATGATTTCTAATGATGAGTGATCATGGCATAGAAATGTTTATATAATCAATGACAATGTTCAGGACTTTAGTGGCAACAGTCCCACAGGAATAAAAATAAGATTCGATTGGTTAACCCACTGCAGTAGGCGGAGCTTACTGTGTCATACCACCAATAAAAGCATGACTGATTCTATGTCATGCAAAACAAGCCAATGGTCTAAATCACAGATAGTATCTTTATATCAGGCACACCTTTATTTGTTTTTAGTTTAGTAAATTTGTCTTAAGGGTGTCTTGAAAATTGAAACTGTTTTTACTACAGAAGTGTGAATACTAGAAAAATTCAAATCAATTAAAATTGAGTTCAACGCACTATATCATGTAAAATCAAGAATTATTTTTGCATGAAGTTTATGTAGCTTGGGCATATATGTAAAAACTAATAACCCAAGAATGAAAATTCAGATTTTTAATGACCATAAGCCATAAAATATAATAAGCAATCAGACTTATCTGGATATAATTACCTTGCCGTATTCAGTATTGCCAGGTATTTTTATAATTATGCTTACATATATTTTCTTTTCAGAAGAGTAAATTTCAGAATTAAGGTTTTTTTTCGGTAAAAGGTACATTTCGTAAAAAGTACAACTCCAGTAAAAGAAGTGTTACCAAGTCTAAGCCTTTCAGCATAAGAAGTAGCTTTTTTGGCTGACCCAGGATTCCTGGCCACTATTACAGCATTTCTATAATCTGGTATCTGTAAGAGAAACATGTCATTGTTGAAAACTTTGTTAAAATTTTAAAAATACAATCAAAACAAAGGTTTCATAAAAGAATATTTTTCAATCAAGGGTATTGTAAATTCCAAGTATATTTTAATTTCTTATAATTTTTTTATTGTTCTAGTTACGCAATTGTTTTTTACACAGTAACGATTACACTTGCAGACCTACCAACTATGGCTTTAGAGAAATGTTAATAATTAAACCAACTACAAACTCTCCGACTTTAGCTTGTTAATAACAATTTTCCGGATTACAGGGGGACAAGGGAAAGTTTAATCTCTCCCCCCTTTGAAAATCTGGCAATTGGTACATATGACAAAGAAATTCAGAAAGTAGTTTAAAGCTCAGTATTGAAGGAATAAATTCAAGAGTTAGCAGGTCTGAGCTTGTAGAATAAATTTAAATAAAATAGCCAATTTGGTAAGTAAAAGTTATAATTAGATTTAAAAGCTGTTTATTGGTGAATATTTATATTTGTGAGTTTACAATAATTATTACATTTATTTAATACTAATTAATTATTACACTTAATACTAATTAACTACTAATTAATTACTTACACTTTCTTGAATATACTGAAGGAGGAAAGGGGAAGCCCTCAAGTTGTCCACTGGTATGTCAAAGAAGCCTTGCACTTCCTTTGAATGCAGATCCATAGTAATTAAGTGGGTCAAACCTAGTTAAATAAATTGAGCAACAAATTAGAATATGTTGTTACGTTACTCAAACATGAAATATAAATGAACCTATTTTCAGTTTATATGAAGTTTATCAGGATACATAAGAGCTAATTAGACTTGCGTTAAAAAAGATTTCTTTTGTTTAGACTAACTATGCCAGGTCAAAACATTAAGTTTTCTTAGTTGTCAGCTAGTAGTGCAGTACAAAATGAGCGAGTATCCAATCACAATACCGCGGAATTTGACCTTGAGAGCTGACACTCCTTCAGCCATTATTGTACGGGCCCCACCAGCTGCCGAGAACAATCGCGATAAGAAAAATTTAAGACAGTGCACTGCATTACGAAAACTCCGGAGTTGAAAAAAAATAGGAAAAAAAAAGGAAGAGCATTAAAAAAATAGGAACTCTGCGCCCCCTGCAGTAGTGTAGTGTTTCTAAAAAAAAGTATGGACAAAAAAGATCAGGTCCAAAAGGATGCCACAAGTCTGTGGATAAATTGGGCAAGGTTCACTCAACCTTTCATCTCTTAAGTGGATTGATAAAATGAGGACCAATAATGCTTGGTAATTAAGGACTGAGGGTTCCGCGTGATATTGGCCACCTAACCGGGACATATGCCTGGCACTCCAGAGCCCTTGGTTACAAGATCTGAAGCGGGTGACCCAATTATGGGCTGTTGTGCAGAGGAGTTTAGGTTTAAGGAGAGGACAGCACCCTGGAAGGTATCCTCAGTGGCATGACGCCTTAAAATTCAGCACCAATATACTGAAATGGGAACCTTGTGTCCTGATCAGGGCCTGATCTAGGAAAACTCCAATACTCTATAGGCACAACCAATTTTGGGGGCCCCTTTACGGGAAATATTGTGTATGATTTCCCGTAATGACGGTGCTAGGTGACATATGTATAAAATTTGTGCTACAATTTTATTGGCTTCCTTATAAACATCGATCAAAACAATCACGTTAGGTCAATTTCTCAGTCAAAGTCGAGCAAAAAACAAAGTGGAGGATTATATTTTTAATTTTTTTTTTAATATTTTGGGGATTTACAGCATTTAGCATAATAGAAACTCAAAATTGGGTAAACCTATGCCTTATGAAAGATACGCACCCGTTAGTAGTCCAATTGCTGCACGATTCAATCGACTTTCTGAAATATCTAATGGCGTTACCTTAAAATAGTAACTGTTACAAGTAACGCATTACTCCAATCCATATTTTTTAATAGAGCGCTGAATTAAGGTGGAGCACTCAAAGGAATTTTTAATTGCTAAATAATGTGAATTGTCATTTTAAAAATTTACAGGTATGTTTTTGAGATGTTATTTTAACTATTTATGAAAGAAAAAAAATTGATTTTTTTACATGTATGGCCCCCCATAATGCTCGACTTGTGAATCAGGGAAAGGTGATGATGATATAGGAGAGTATCATGTCAATATTGCAGGCTACCCTCCTATATACGATGAAACCTTACAGTAGAGAGTGAGTTTCTATCCGTAGGTATGACACCTCTAACGCAATAGATCAACCTTGTGTGACACACCTGAGTTGCACATCATCTTGGCGAGCAGCTTGGACACGATGCATCCCCTCTTCCTCATCTTGCTCTGCTTGCTGTAGGGCAGGTAGGGGATCACGCCCACAATCTTCCTGGCGCAGCTCGTCTTGCATGCGTACGCCATCACCAGCAGCTCCATGATGTTGTTGTTCACATCCCTAGTTGAGAAAGAAATATTGGTTGCTATTGGTTTTTAAAAGCTATGGGATTGTTTCAGATGATGTAACGCTCGTTTTCATTTTTCTCCGTATCGGGATTTCACTGGTTTCTTCGGTTTCACTCTCAAAATGACCGATATAGATACCTTTATATGCAGGCTTTCTTTAATGAATGTTTTGAACAACCACCAGCACAGAAAGTAATTAGCATTAAAAAAATTAATAAGTAAATATCCTTAGAAAACTCATTTCCGAATACCAAAAATAAAAGTAATTCCAGACAACAAAGGAAAACAAATCGTTGGAACAGTTGCCATCGACCAAGTTAAACAATCCCATTGAGTTTATTAAAATACAATCAAAACTCTTTTGGAGAAACGAAGAAAGGAGATTTTTCAGTCCCTCAGTAGCTTATACAGGCATGCTACAGATCAATAAAAATAAGCTTTTTTTTGGCTTATATATCTTTGATATATCTTAAAAGTTAATATTTACACTTGTTTAAAATAATTACTCTTAATTTAAGTAGTATAAAGTCAAATGATATTGAACTGGTCCTTGGTTCAACTGTGCAATGCTTTTAAGAAAAATAAATAAATTACTAAGTAAAACTGCTTTTTAAACCCTCAATTGACTTCTTGACCCTCTGAGGGCTAAGCAAATTGGCTCAAGTGCAAACTTGTTTTCACTGTATGAGATTTAAATTAAAAATTTAACTGCAAATTCAATTTCTTAATTTTTTAAAAATTCTAGTTTGGTAGGGTTATAAATGGCTCCTCCATGCTTTAAATTTTAAAATTTAACAAAAAATATAAATTTATAGTTTTTTTTTTAAAAATTAATGTGTGTTGCTAGAAAAAATGATAGTCAGATGACAAGTTTATATGTATTTGTATATGTTTATATGTAATTACTTTTAATTTAAAGTAGTAATAAGTCAAATTATAATCATCACCTTTTAATATTAGAAGTTCTACCACAATTCATGAATACAGTATTTAGAAATTTTGCTGTGCAACTTGGTAGTAGAGGTAAAAGGAAGATGAATTCTTTTAAAAGTAATTAAGTTTATTAGGGTGCAGTTGAAACTCTTTTTAGAAAGGAAAACCAGTGATGTTTTCCCCCCTCAGTATATATCAGGACAAATGACAAAACCATGAATGTGCATTTCTAGGTTGAGGCGGTTTTGGAAAACTGTGGGCTTAACATCAAGTTTTCCATTTTTGCACATTTGTGGTTTTGTTATTTGACTGACATTATGCAGACATGCTGCAGCTCATTAAAAAAACTAACCACTAAATTTTTGCTTACATATTTACTTTGATATTTCTAACACTTAAAAGTTAATATTTAATAACTCAAATTATATTGAACTGTTCCTTGGTCCAACTGCATAATACTTTTAACAAAATAAATACATTTTCAAGTAAAACTGTTTTCTAAAGCCTTAATTGACTTCCTAAAGTTTCTGAGAGCTTAAAAGAAAGTAAAGAGTTATTTCTAAAATTTTGCAAAATAGTCCAATAGAATCTTTTTCTTCATCTTCAAAATTGGCTTTAACTCAATTGGAATGGACCTTTGCATCAATTAATATAAATAAATGCATAGTTAAGTAACACTTTTTAGGATTTAATATCAGAAATAAAAAAAATTACTTGGTTCCTGTCTGCAAGATGTAAACATCTCTACCACGCACTGACTCCCCAATATCCACTAGGGTCTCTGCACATAAAAAACATGAAATTAGAATACCAAATATAATTGCCAAAAAATAAAGAGAGCTCGGACATCAAACTTACAACAAACATTATAAGTCAGATGGGATGATTGAGTTTTTAAAAAATTTGCATGTGCAAAATGGACAGCCAAAACTAGCATATTAGATATCTATTATTGAGTGGTGATTGAAAGTGGTCTACAGTTTCACGCCCTTTATTTTAAATTGGACTGTTAGAACCATAGATATCATAGTTAAAGTATTAGATTGGCAGATCACGTGACCTCCAATGCTGACAATGGGACACACATGGAAGACCAGAATAAGAGGGCAACGGTGCCAGTGTTGCCACCACTTTAAGGAGAAAAATGCTACGGCATCATCTAAAATTACAAAAAAATATCGTAAAAATACTAGCTGCATTTTAGAATCTTTTTAGTGACTGGAAATGCTTTACTAGTATTTTTTTTGTAATTTTAGAATTAAATGGCATTTTTTCGATGATACCGTAGCATTTTTCTCCTTAAAGTGGTGGCAACGCTGGCACAATTGCCCTGTTATTCTGGTCCTCCATGCGCGTTCCGTTGTTAGCATTGGAGGTCACATGATCTGCCAATGTAATACTTTAACTATGATATCTATGGTTAGAACCAAGTTAAAACAGACAGTCACAGATGGACGTAAAGTATAAAGGATATGTCTCTGATGTTCTGCCCTTCTAATAAAAAAGATTTTTTTAAATCAGACTAACAGTAGCAATTTAAAAGGGGGTTACAGACATACAGGCATCTCCAGCATGTCAATACCTAATTTAATTATTTTATAATTCATGCAGATTAAAAAAAGTAAGAAAGTAAGCTAAAATATCATGCCCATGAGATGTAATATATAATATTCCACCTAATAAAGGTAAGAGCTTTAATATGCACTACAACTATTTGGCAAACAAAGCCAGACATTTTAAAATCAAATATATAAACTTAATTGCATTAAAACTAAATGCAATTAAACATTCTTAATAAATAAACCATTTCTTACCTCTATTTGCAGCATGAATAACAGAACAATTGCCAACTCTTATGCCAAGACGCCTGAAACAAAAAATATTATGCAATTATAATCCATTTAAGATTTATACAATGAAATGCAAGAAACCAAAAGGAATTACTGGAAACTAGCTGTATTGGAGGCTTGAAATAGATAGCCTGAAACATGCAAACCCGTTGTTTTGCTCGAGAGTGTGACCAAGTAATGATTGCAATTTTTAAATTTAGTTCAGTTCCAAAGAAGTTTTTTAATTATAATTACAGGGGGTATAGGGTACCAACCAGTATATAGTGGATTGTATAGGGGTAACAAATAGTTTGTTTTTAGTAAAAGGTATGCCTGACTGACATACACCTAAACATAGCCCAATAATTATGCAAGTTAATACATAACCAATATTAGAGGAACTAAAATTGGATGTATATTTGCGTCGGAAAATCAATCCCACTTACATCAGAATCTCTAGTTTAACTATAAATTATAAACCAACATCTGCATCCCCACTTTCCAAGCAAGTGGGTCTGTACCACAACTTTCATGTATGACACTTTTATCATACCTAAGAAAAAAAAATCTCTACTATGCTCTAAAACCAAAATTTCTTAGGATGTGTTTATATATTTAGTCATAAGCTACAGATACATTCAAAAATTTTTTGGGAAACATTTTGTCCATTTTCATATTAAGGAAAATATCGAATTTATAAAAAAATTGAGCTAATTGAATTATTATGAATACCTACCCAGCTATTTTTTGGGCTAGATCTGGGTGAGAATTCCCAGCTAGAATGATAATATCGGTTGAACCTGGAATATTCATGGTGAAGAGCACGTAAATGCCGCAAATTCTAAATTAGTTATTTTTTTTATCAAATGCTTATCTTTAGCTAAATGATAAGATTATCCACGTGATAAGTTTTATGACCGCTTTGAACTAAAAATAATGAAAAAGACTTAAGCATAACGACCACCATGCAAGATATGAATTATTTTAACCATGCAATTTTCAGTTGCCGACCTTATTAAATCAAAAATTTATTAAAAAAATCTCGATGAACAGCTTTTATATTTCGTCAGAGTATAAACAAACAAATATCGAGTAAAAGTAGAAGTAAAATCTAGGTGCATTGATTGACATCTACATTACGAAAAAAAAAAGAAAGTTCCGGTTTTTTTGAAGTTGACACAAAAATATATCTCATATTTATTTAAAATCAAGGTAAAACGAGTAATTTAATTTTTTTAATTTGTGAAATTTGAGATTGTTAAGTTAACATGCGACCCACCGTTGGCAACATTCACGCTCGTGACCAAAAACAAAACCTTTTTTGGAAATTTGCAGTTGATTTTCAACTTCAGTAATTTTGAGGTATTTTAAATATAATTTTACTAATTCATTAATAATTATCAGAATCTATTTATTAATTTATAGGTAAAAATAAACTATTTATCTATAATTATATTACAAAATTAGTCATCGCCCGCTTCCGGGTATTTTTATTTTTAGTTAACAGTCTTGTATTGCAAGTAAAATTAAAGTGTGTGCTATATTAATATTATTATTTGTTTCTTGTGCTTAAAGGTTATAGATTAATTGAATGCTCTACTTCTAGGTCCTTTTTACTGAAGTTTTTAGCCGTATAATAACAAAATTATGCAGGTAAGTTTTTTGATTAATGACTCATTAAAAATTTTTACTCATTAGTTGAAACCAAATTTGTTTCTAAACTCATTTTTTTAACAAATTAAAATTAGCAATTAAAATTTTAATGACTATTAAAAAATACAATTTACAACAATAAAATAAACAAAAAACATCATATCAGGGAAAATAATGTTAAAAGAATAAAATCAGGAGGCTGGTGTACTGTGATTACTAGTCAAATATAGCAACTTGGTACAGCCTGTAGTATTTTTAATAGTGTAGATGCCATTGGGCTTGACAAATATTTGTGAAATATACTGGTTAGTTGACAAATTGACATTTGTGTAAAGTTGGTATCATCCCTCAGTGTTCTTTGCATGCTTGCACAAGAGAAAAATAGTAGAATTTATAATAAAAACATGCATTACAAGCTGATTTCACATTAAATGTCTTCTATACATGCTATATTTTTTTTTATATATGGTCATTTTGCATATGTATTAAACTTGGGTAGCTATGATATAATGGCCCTTCTGTTCGGTGGTGACTTTTGAAAATTTAACGTGGGTTACTATACCTATCGAGTTGTATGAAATATGAAGTGGAATGTTTACCACATTTGTGAAAATTTTCGTTGGTTAGCAACATATCGCAAAACGAAGACCGGACATTGTATCACAGCTGTTAATAAACTTTCACGAAAGAAAACTTTGTCATGAAAACATTTTGACAACGGTCGAATGCGGCAATGTAGGACATGTAGGGTATTTTTTTCCCAAACTTTTCAAGCTAATAACTTCTAATTAATTTTATTTAAATGTGCTTGCCTTTTTCAATTAGTGGCAACTCTATCTTGACTGATAATTATTCAAGAAGAAAACTGTTAATTGGGTTTTATGTTTGGGCCAAAGTTACCCCATTTGATGGTACCTTGATATCATTTTTTAGCATTATATAATTTAGCTTTAGGTTTCACTTTAAAAAATTATTCTGATAATCAAGGCATTCTAAAATTAATGCCAAACAAAGATTCTTTTGGGACTTTCATGTTGGTTATTATAAATTATGTCATTTTAAATATGCTTTGCTTTCAAATTGTTTCAGGACCCAAATGCAGACACAGAATGGAATGATGCTTTGAGGAGGCATGGCATTTTACCACCCAAAGAAAAAGAATTCACAGAGGATGAAATTGTTAATATCCTTGAGAGTACAGTACAAGAGAAATTACGAGGTGTACTATTAAACTTTTAATTAATTATGCATAAACAATTTTTCTTATTTAAATAAAAAAACTGTTTTGGGGGGCATTTTAGTTTGTTATTTAGAAACATTGGAGATTTAAATATTCACACAACCTTAATAGAAGCCATGTGTGGAATAATTAATTTTACATGTTATACGTTATAAAGAGAGAATACTTTGATTTTGTTTAAATTAAGCAGTACAAAGCAAAAAAACCCTGAAGAGCTATGGAAGTAAATGTTTACTATGAGGACCACTGTTTTCTTAGATCATGTTTTTTATTACCATGAAGAATTCTATAGTTGGCATGGTAATGTGTAATAATTCTAGACGAAAAAGTAACAACAATTGACTAAAGTTTTATTACCATAGCACATAACCCCATGAACCATTACAACGAGTTTCTGAAACTTGGTGTTAGAAATAATTAAAAGAGAGCCTGTAATAGCTCTTACCATGTCAGAAAAAATTTCTATAGTTAAAATTTTATATTTATTAACTTGTTTTTACTTTTTCTGCTATAAAAAAGGTTTAACATTATAGGTACTTCCTTTCAGTTTCATCTTAGGACGCTTGTCCAAAAGAAAGGAATAAATGGCAATTTTTAGGGGGGGGGGGGGGGCAAAGTGGGTAAGTACATACACCTAAATAATTATGTGTCCCTCCACTTCTTTTTTCAATTTTAGAGGATGGTTAGAAGGCCCTGGAAGAATTGTTCTTATTTGTGCCCCAAGGGTTAAATTTTGCTGCTCCAAACTAGCACTAACAAAACTACTATCCTTGAAATAGTGTAAAGTTTATGGGTCCAGTTCATATATTAAACTGTTGTCCGATTCAAACGTTTTATTTAGTTTGACAATTAGTGATTATGTAAAGACGGGGCAAGCATTCCAGTTTGTAACTTAATTCAATATATTTTATATACAATTTGTTACTAGTCCCCTTGTTATTTTAGTATATCTGGCTGTGAATTTTAAATATAATTTTTTCCAGTTCTAGAAGTGTGGGTACATGCAGAGCGACACCCCCCGCACACTTTTTGTGAAAATGACCTGTCGTCCCCTTACTTTTAATACCACTTATGTCATCCTTTTTGTCATGTCCCTTTTTTATGTTTTCCTGCTGCTTTGCACTAAAACAAAAATAATTTATACCTACTTATCGTTTCTGTTGTTCGTTTTTTAAAACATTTTAACAGGCTATCAGTTCCAGCTTAAATTGAGCAACACCGCTCTAAATATATTCTAAACTACCACTAAATACATAATGATATAACATTATAGGCACTCCTTTCATTTTTATATTAGGACGCTCGTCCAAAAGAAAGGAATAAATAGCAATTTCTTAAGGGGGGAGACGAAGTGGGTAAGTACATACACCTAAATAATTATGTGTGTCCCTCCACTTCTTTTTTCAATTTTAGAGGATGGTAAGAAGGCCCTGGAAGACTTGTCTTTGGACGAGCTGGACCTGGTGGAAGATGAAGAAGATGAAAGAGTTTTATTGGAGTATAGGTTAGTGTGCTTGTCATTTGTACTAGTTCCACTGAAAGAAAAGTGTGTACACAACTTGTTTTTAAAAATACGAAAACAAATGTAATTCCAGCAGGACCAAGAATGAAAACTGTTAGAGCTAAAGCTAGAGTTGTTGCCACGCACAATGTCAAACATACCATTGGCAACGCCTGATCTAGGATAATCCGGACTATATTTCACAGAAAATTTTGGGGGGCCCCCAGGGAAAATTTTGTGTATGATTGTTTGTATAATAGTTAATGTTTAAATCAAAATCATAAGCTAGATCTTAAAAACTTGAAAATAATCTAGAGTTTGTTTTCTGTATTTTTCTGAAGAAGGTGAGCTTCAGACTCGCAGAAACATGTAAAATTTGTACCAACAAATAAACTATTGTACCAATAATCTACGTTATTTTCTTTGTTAATACTCTCAAATAATCTAGAGGTTAGGTCTAAGAGTATAGGTTTGTGTGCTTGTCATTTATACAGTTGTTTAGAGCTATGTATTCTAGAGGTTACATTATAGTAAATGAGGATGTTCAGATTGTTTTTTTAGGAGGGTAAGGAGGCATAAACAATTTCTGGGTTACCACTTAATGAATCATATAAGTAAATGAATCAAAAGAGTTTTCATGCCTTCTATCTATGTTACTGTTGGACTGTAGAAAGATTTAAATGCCTAAAGACCTGAATTGTCTTGTTACACATGATTTAATTCTTCCCATTTTTCATTCTTTGAGATTTCATTAGAAGTTTTGGTTTCACTCTCAATGTACCATCTTTTTGACTGCAGTATTCTACTTTAGAGTTCTCTACATGTAACTTGTTCTCATTCCTGCTATTTATTAAACATTATCTATTTTGATTCGATTAATATTTATCTGTGCAAACCATGACCAAAATGTCAATGATTTTGGACAACTTTGGTTTAGATGCTATTTTTTTTTGCGGAGAAATAAAGCAAAATTGTTGAACAGCAATTTAACTGATTCTTGAACGCTTTAGTTCTACTAAAGAAAAGCTTGCGCACAACTTGTTTTTAAAAATATCAAAACAAATGTAATTCCAGCAGGACCAAGAATGAAAACAGTTAGAGCTAAAGCTAGAGTTTGTTGCCACTCACAATGTGAAACTCGTCCATTGGTGCTGTTTTGATAAAGCAGAATGATGGGGATTTAACCATTAACATTAATGTCTTTTTTCCCCATTAAAACACCTTAACCTCTTTTTTTTATCTGCTTGTATTTTTCTCTCAAGGGTTGATGTTTTATAATTTTCTTTTGCTTGAAATTAAGTAATTGTAAAGTGAGAACAATTTTCATCCCCCCCCCCCCTCTTTAATATTAGGTAACAGGGAAAAAAAGATAATTTAATCTTAAGTGAGGAGAAAAAATGCATTGTTTTAGGTATTTAACTTGTATAGCATTTTACATATTTAACATATACAACTTATATTTGACATATGACATGTATTAAAAAATAGACGAAGAAATGATTTAAATGGAAATATTTGAAATCAAAAAATTCATTCGTCATAATTTTTGTTTCTAGGCAAAAGAGGATAGAAGAGATGAAAGCGCTGGCCGCAAAACAAAGGTTTGGGGATGTCCGGGACATCTCTGCCGCGGATTATGTTGCACAAGTCAACAAAGCTGGGGAGGGAGTGTGGGTGGTTTTGCATCTCTACAAACAAGAGTAAGTCACGTGAATCGAGTTTGAGTCGTTTCGTTGGTCGAATTTAAAAGTGATGCAATCTTGTTTTGTCAAATGCTTTAATGAACCAGACTTCAACCAGTATTGACCAGTATTCAAGTACATAGCAATCCAACGCATAAAATGGGCAGGACATGCAGTTTTAATGGAAGGACTACAAAAAATATCTTCCTTGCTAAGCCCATAGCTACTCGGGTTAGAGGCAGACTCAGGTGGGTCGACTGTCTGGAGGGTGTTACCTTAAGTTTTGAGAGTGAAGAACTGGAGGTCGTTGGCCAAGAACAGGTCAGCGTGGGAAGGACTTTTAAGGAAGGGCTGTCGCGCCACTGAAGAAGAATCTCGTTTTGTAGATACAATCTAATATTTGTTTTAATCAAGCAGAATTGAAGAACTTAGTGGAAGAACAGGCTAAGTGACATTTTTGAAAATATTTTGATTTTCGTGTCAATGAACATGTTATTAATAATAATCTATGTTATTACAAAAACAAAAAAGGACAATGAAACAATATAAAAATATTATGGAACGCCAAGGGAGAGAAAAATCCCGTACAGGCAAACAAAAACATAGGGTTAAAATCGAACAGAAACAAACACAGAAACAAATAAGATCGAACATAACGTGGCAATCAGTTGGCACACAGATATAATTATTATGCTTCAAGTTAGAGTGAAAAATAGAGATCCAAGTCGTCAATATTTGTAAAAAATTCAAAAAGTTGTTTTTTAAAGGCATAATAATTGAAGAGCTTAGTGGAAGTACGTGCTAAGTGACATAAAGGGGAAAACGAGAAAATTAGCTTTAAAGTTTTTCATTTGCACTTACATACGTTGAAAACGGCACTTATAAAAGGTAAAAAATTGCACTTAACTTAAAGCTTATGAAAAAGAGGAATCTTGTTATCTTTACGAGAGAGAATAGCATGTTCATAAGTGACACAAAAATGTCACTTAGCACGTTCTTCACTAAGGTCTACAATTATTTGTTAGGTGAATAGGCAGTTTATTATATAATTTAGGGGCAAGATAGAAAAAATGTTTAGTAAATATAGTTTTGGAGAACGTTGGAATTTGAAAAAATTTCATTTGATCTGGTATTGTAAAAATTTTCAAAATGTCCTTCCTTTAAAGTTAACAAATCTCCCCTTTTTCATAAAATTTGAGTTAAGTATATTTTTTACTGTTCAAAAGTACCATTTTTAACAGATCTAATTGCAAACTAAAAACTTCAAAGCTCATTTTCTCGTTTTCACCTTTTTGTCACTTAGCACGTTCTTCCACTAAGCTCTTCAATTCTGTTACAATTATTCATAATTACTATTACTCACACTCTTTTCTTGTGTTCGAAATTAAAAAAAAAAATACTTATTGATGTTTGAATTATGTATTTTTTCTATATTTATCTACTTTCTTGAGCTATTTTCTGACTGCAAAATGTTTCCCTAAGTAAACTGGTGCATTGTAAAATGTAAATTCAATAATTTAAAGAAAATGTCTTTTTTTAATTTTGGGTTTAAAAAATAATTTTATCATTGATCATAAATTTTCAAAATACTAAGAAGGCCGAGTCTAATTTTTTTTTTGCATTTTAAAACAGTAATATAACATAAAAAAAACTTTACCATAAAAGAATATGATGGAAACTAGTCATACTCTCTTATCCAAAATCATATTTACATGAATATCAATTCTGATTTTTTGACATCCCTTAAAAGAACTTAGAAATATGTAATTTACTTTTAACGACTTGTAATATGTAGTTAAACACATAGTTTTGAGAATAAATGATGTTTCTTGCAGAGTCAGCTTCATCTGTCGAATGAAGAGTGGTTTCATTGAGAGTTGACTTAGTCTTCTCTTGCTCCCGCCCATTTAATTGTAGTTCAAAATTCAAATTTAGTGTTTCTGAAATATTAAAATAGCAATACAAAATCAAAATTTATTGATTTAACTGCCCTTTTCCACCAATACACAAGATTAAAAAAAATCAAAAGTTAACTGCTCATAACATTTAAAACTATTTTATTTATTAGGGTTGTACTTATTTCATCATTTAATATGTCACACAAATCTCTATAATGTTAGAATATTAAGTTCTTTCTTAATAACTCTCAGTTAATGTCTTGCCGATCCACCGAACAGTTCCCACGTTCCAACAGCGCATTGCCAGCGCATCAATAAATTCTTTCCCAGAGAAATTGCAAACACATCAGAATTTGTTGTGAGTCCACTCTTCTCACAACACAACCATTGAAAATAGTCACTTCTGAATTAGACCCCAACATGTGAGACTGTGTAGCCCCTCTCTTTAAAAGCGGCTTACTTTAAGACTCTGAGGAATAATACCCCGAGTGGAGGGAGTGCACGTTAAATATCCTTCAAAGTCCTAACGCTGCGTACGATGTTGCCCTTAACGGTTGCGTTGGGTGCGTACTCAAGTGTCGGCTCGTCACTTGACAGTGGTTCTAAAATACTACGCCCGTCGCCAATAGCCCTCGTGTAGCTCTAGTGCGACGATAATTCAAACTGAACTAAACTTACTTTAAGACTGACTTTAAATATTTCATATGAGCTTAATAAAGTTCTTGGATGTCCAATCTCTCCCGTTTTTAGAATGACTTACAGTGGATTCTTTTTCTATATCCATATAGCAAACAAAAACTTAGTATAATAATACTAAAAATTGTTTCACCTAGGATCCCTCTGTGCACAATGATCAATAACTACCTCTACAGTTTGTCTGCAAAGTTTCCTGAAGTCAAATTCCTGAGGAGCGTAGCAGACACTTGCATAGCCAACTACCCAGACAAGAACCTTCCTACCCTCTTCATATACTACGAAGGTCAACTAAAGGAGAAATTCATTGGACCTGATGCTTTCGGCAATCTGAATTTTAAAGCTGATGGTGAGTAAAGCTTGGGTTGTGGTATTATTAGATATTGTCTTTACTAACAGAATAGGTTAGTCATGTGAACAGATAAGTAGCCTAGAGGACACAAAATTTTCTCTGTTGGCCCATAGAAGTGATTATTTGCTCATGAATTGCAACTTGTCATGACTTTTCTGTATGTATGTACTATTTAGTACAAGTTGATATTTGAGGTATCGAATCTTGTCTGTCTTGTTCTTTTTCCTTAGACTGACCAATGATAAAAACATAAAATTGCATGGCTTCACAAGAAGTTTTCTTATCTATTGTTAAATTGTTAGAAAACAAAAACAATTTATTTTAATTAAAGTAAAAAACTTTATTATTTTTAAACATTTTAACTCAACAAACGAAGTGTGGAAAACCAGGATTTTAGAACCGAAGTGACATATCTGGAATCCAAGTGGTTAAAAGGATTTTAATTTATATTTATTTGTTAATATAATAGTATAAACACCAAAAAATCTTAACAGTTGACCTTTTTCCAGCAATATCCTACTTAAAAAAAATCTGTACCATATTTTTTTTGGTATGCTTATGATGAATTTCATGATTTGTTTCCTATAGAACTTGAATGGATGCTGTCCGAAGTGGGTGTTCTGAAAACAGACCTAGAAAGCAACCCCCGTAAGAAAGTGGAAGATGTTCTATTGTCCTCCCTCAGGGGAAGTACTTACAATGAAGGTGATGATTGGTGAAACAGTCAACCACACTAGAGCTTTTATTTGTTATTAAAAAGACCTCAATTGAAAATTGTGTTTGTTGTTTTATTTAGTTTTATTCCTTGATCTGATGGTCATCAACTAGGCTTAATTAACTACTTAACGTTTTTACGGTACAATATCATGGCATGGGATACTACAACTACATAGTAAATGTAAGTCCAGCTTGCCTTTGCACCACTCTGGAAAAAACAGCAAATCGCCTCCTCATTGAAAGCTTAAATATCAAAAATATTTTTTTTTGTAGAAATCAAAAAAAATATATATTAAGTAAAAATATCATAAATCGGTCATAAATCATGTTTTGATATCCTCCAATTAAAAGATGCTAAGTTACAGGTTTAGCCTTGCAACTACGCTTTATCTAAACTAAATTGATTTACATAGACACTTGACCAGTTCCAATACCAGCAACACTTGGCAATTTTAGTTTATGTGGTATTTATTTTTAATACCATCAAAAAGCTATAGGTATTGCGTGCACATTTTAAAAATCTTCTAGCTTTACATACTCGGCGTTGCATGTTTATACCCTTAAAAATTCACCATCCAAAATTCCTTATTTATGCTTAGATATATATTTCTCTATCTTTCTATTTGTAAACATCAAGATTAAAATGGATTTTGGAAAAATAATTAGAATTGATAGAGTAAAGCTGATCAAGTATTAAAAATGTAATAAAGATTTTTTAAATGTACGTATTTTAAAATGTAATAAAGATTTTTAAATGTAAAAAAACTAATATTGTTTACAATCTTACAAATTAAACTCATGTACTTTTATATGTTAAGTGCTAGCGCCGAATTTTCTTTTAAATCTTTAAATTACAAAACAAAAAGCTATCTAATTATAATAGCGCAATACCATAAATATATTTTTAAAATTTATATCAACAATTGAAAGAAAAATTTACTGCTTTGAGTTTCCATGGAAAGCAAACACTAAGTGTCCCATATTAAGTCTAAGAGAAAGAGATAGACTTAAAAAGTATCAGAACTTTCGAATGAAAGGTGAAAATTTTCAGAAAAAAAGTGGTATTTAACATGTGTGGCGTATTTGTGTGAAAAAGTAAGAAGTGTTAAAGTTAAAACATTAAACTTTCCGTTTGAAACAAGGACCTAGTAGAATAACACAATAGTACGTGTTGATATCGTCCGTAAGAGAGTAGAAGAATTTAAGAAGAATCTCAATAGTTATTGGAAACTAGTAAAGAATTAGAAATATTTTGGACCAACCTTGCTGGGCCTCTGGCCTGTTGTTGGTCGACAATTTTTGTATTTGTAAAACTACAAATGTACCAAGTTCTAGGGATTGGCGGTTTTCGAAAACAGCGGGTTTAACAATTTCCGTTTTTTCCCATCCATGTCCCTGGGTTTATGTATATATTTTGTATTTGAAAAACAACAAATGTGCCAAGTTCTAGGGATTGGCGGTTTTCGAAAACAGCGGGTTTAAAGACAATAATGGCATCTAAAACACGAGCCGGCAGTCGCACCCCTCGACGGTACTGCCGGCCACTCGTACCATAAAGCACTAACTAACTCTATTACCTCAATCCTCACTACAAAGTAAGTGTCCTCGAAAGTTGTACTGTCAAATTTTTCTGGATTTGATCTCAAAATTTAAATTTTCCGCTCGCTAGGTGCTATGACCTCTAGTTTGCTGACATTTGAGGAAATAATTTACGAAATATTAGACATGCTCCTTGTATTTTGTTTGTGATTCAGTGTAGTGTTTTAGAGTATAAAAAGATATAGATTTTAGAATATCTCGAACTTTAATAACGTTTAAATAGTGAACATTATCAACAAAATTAAAAAAAAAAATCGCAAGAAAAATTTTAAAGCGAGAGTTGGATAAATCCAACCTTAAAATCTTGAATTAAACCTCACTCCTTTAATCGATTTTTTTTTACCTGGGAGTAAAATAAAAACGTCTTAATATCGAATAAATTGGCTATCATAATTTATCTTCTCGTATAAAATCGTTATCCGGAAATAAACCACTCTCAATCTAGAGAGTGTAGAGAATCAAGAAGAGATGCCGGAAAAGCAATCTGCCGGCAGATATTACTTTTATTTATTGTTCATCATACGGGTGCCGCACTTAACCCGCTCCAGCTTGTTTTCCGGCACATCCTGACGAGATCAAATCGATCCCCAACCTGCTCGCTTTATGAAAGCCTTTGTGTGGGCATTTCCAAATATGCGGTGGCGCCCCCTTAGAATTTCATAGTGGAGCGATCCTCTCGTTCTCATTCTCATATCACTATATATAATAGGCCGATATATATTCATATTCTAAGAAATGAAGAATTGATTTCTGTTCATTGATTCGGTAGACTACTACCCAAATGCGACACTATCGAACACATGTTTGTCATTCATAGAAGAAAAAAATAATTTAATTTCGCGCATCTAGAAATAAAGGGGGTGTTTTGGGTTGGAGGGGGGTTTTTATATTCTAATTCTAGAATAATATGTATCCTTCCTGGAATTCGAAATAATTTTCTAACTAGGAGCCTAGTTTTACTTTATTGATTTAGGGAAGAATTTGATAACGTTATTGTTAATACGTTTGAATGAGAAAGAAAACAAAGAGGTGTCGGGGAAAAGACGAGAATTCAGCTGATGCGCAAGCTAATCGAACCACCAAGGGGTAACCTTCAGTAGTATTGATTCTTTTCAAGGCCACTGATGCGCGGCGTGTTGGTATCGTCCAGTTTCAAAGAAGCCGCTGCCAGACTCCGTTTAGAGGACGAACAGGGACTCCTTTTTCAGAACCAATACCATTTCTGAAGATAAAGTTACCCGACCAGGAGATTACGCAAGAAATTACGTAGGTAAGTGTGTTTCTTTTTCGATATCATCCTCCATTCGGGCGGTACTTTCACTGGCCGAGAAGAACGTTTGTTGTTGTTTTGAATCGGATCGAATGATACAAAATGATAGATCAAAAATTTGGTAGAATATTTGGGTTTTATTTTAGTTGACCACACACGCCTTTGTATGTTCAAAATAAAAAAAAAATTAAATTTGACTTTTAGTATAATTTTTTTTTTATTTATTGGCATCAATGAACAGTCAAATACGAAACTTGTTTATTTATAGTCTGCATGTTGTATTTTAAATTTTGGTAATTATTATTATTTAAGTACGTTGTTTAAATTAATATCTTGTGCGCTTTTATTCAAGTTACGTATACTTTCTTTTTTAGGTAATTTGTATGCCAATTTACAAGAACTATGCCCACTGATGATTCAACTTCATCTTCTGGCAGTAATGAATCTCCACAAGAAAGTGGCTCTTCTGGATTTCAAGTAAGATTTGTGAATAATACCAACTTTTTTTGGTATTAAGGGGACAAGAAACACAGCAAAGCTTCAAAGTTGATGAATATAACTTTTAATTTTAGATTTAACTCACTTGGATGTCGATATATATAAAAACTAATGTAATATACATTTGAATATGGGACTGTAGTTAGCAAGGAAAGTAGTTAAGTTCAATATGACTTTGTTACCAGTTTCAAATGTCATTATTTCAAGACACATATTTTTATCTTTAGGTTCCCTTTAACCGGACAATTATTGTATCTGAAACTAATTTTGTATATAAATAAAATTAGTTCATTAAATGCAAAGAACCTTGAGTTTGGCAATAAAAAATTTTAAATTCAAAGTTAGAAACTTAAAAAAATAATTGTGGATTTTTGAAATTGCAAAAATCTTCTTATTTTTGTTTACTTATAATTTTTTCAGGAAGTTGGAAGTTCACTGTGTTGAGAGGTGTATACAACAGCACCGAAAATTTCAACTCATCAAATACAATTGAAAAAACAGAAAGTTAACCTCCTAAAGAGTTGTCAGATTCAATTGTTTTCTCTATTTCACAACAAATCTTAATTTATCACTGTACCCAATAGGGTATTCTAGAGCTGCACGCAGTGTGCATATCATACATCTTATTTACATGATTTTTTGAAAAAAAAAACACACTTGACTCAAATCTTGGAGAACTTGTAAAGGAACTAGCGAATGTTAAATATATTTCAAAGTCACCCTTAAAAGTTGCTTTGGGTGCTTACTCTGGAGTCCTCTTGTCACTTGACTGTGGTTCTAAATTTTGACACCCGTCACCAATAGCTCTCATAGCTTTAGTACGCCCATAATTCAACCTAACCTTTCATTGGCAACTTATGATGATTATAAATTCAATTGGACGAGGTCGCCAATGAACAAACTGTACCCTATATCTTACTTGTGCATTGTAGAATGCGAGTTTCGCAGCTAGAACTTTTATATATCAGAGGACAATTTCTATTGAAAATTAGTGTATGTTTTAAAATTATTACTTTATTTCACTTCAATTGGGATTATTAGTTCCCCCCCCCCCAACTTTTCCTTATTTTGATTCATTCCTCTTTTTTCCCTTTGCTCTTGTTTATAAGCTGTCTGTTATGTGTACCTTTGGTCAGTATATTAGTTTTACTCAGTCGCTCTTGCTTGTTAAGTTTTAGATACTGCAGTCTCTGATTTGAATGTATTTAGAAAGTTGTCTAGTTTACAGAATACCAAATACAAGTTGTATATATTCTTTTTACCTTTTTAAAAATTAAATTTAACCTAAACTTTCCTGGACCTCTGAGTGTGGTACTTAAAATTTATAGGTCACATTCTAACATTTTCTGTGCCTTGCCTTGAGACTCATCACACCTTATAGGTGCATGAGGCCGCAATCGTTGAAACCCAGTCCCTCCGGTTCAGTACGGCTTCCCTGGCAACTGCCCAGCTTGGCCAACCAAGATTGTATCTTTCTTTCAAGATACTTCATCGCCACATCAGCCTTGGTCTTCCTTTTTCTGCGAGAAAACCATGTTAGGGCGATCTGTTCGTTAGAATCGGGGCTCCTTCTTAGCACATGGCCAACATTATACCACCTTTTTCTCATGTCATTTAGGGTTTATTTGCGGTTTTAATACATAGATCATGTTTTGAAATTTTTGCTGGCCAACCATTTCCAACACCATTTTCAGAATCTTTCTTAAACACTTAGTATGAAATGTGTCTATTTCATTTTCCTGTTGCTTTGTAATTTTCCAAGTTTCACTGCCATATCGTATGTTAGATTTTACTATTGCCTTATAAATTTTTAGTTAAAGAGAAATGTTTAAGTTTGACATCTTCCAAACCTTGAAAAGCTTTCTAAAGAATTTTGTGCTTTTTTCATCCTACATTTGATATCTCCATCTGTTCAACCCAGTGTGTCAACTGTGGAACTAACACTTTCTAATCTAACGTTTCCAATGTTTTCTTTTCCTCGACAAGTGTCCCCGATTGCGGGCCACAGCAATCTGGGAAGTCGGATAGGGTTGTCAACGTTGAATGAGCAGTTGCTGTGACAATAGCAGTCATCTATGCCTATGATTGGTTCATATATTAGGTTGGATTAACCAAGTCATGTGGGGTTAAAGATTCTTCAACTTCCATAGTAGACATCCACATTACATCCAACTTTTGAGTTTTACATCGAAGATGTGGTTGAGTTGATTGTTGGGTTGGATAATTTTTGATCGTTTGAAATTATTCCCTTAACATTTCCTTTTCCTCGACAGGAGTCTGCCAGCCTCTCTGGCGATCTGGCAGTCTCTCCAGATTGCCCACTTTGTATGACTGCTGACATGGGACCACTTGCACTTGTGCATTGTACTTTCGGACGTGGCAGATGCTAATTCTGCTACAAATCATTGTAACTGTGTATGTTTTTGAACTATATTGGACTGCCTGTGATAGACTGTTGGCGCTTATGCCTAGGTCTGACGTAGGATAAAAAAATATTTTAATTACCTTTTTAAATTAAACTTAAACTTTCCTGGACTTATGAGTGTGGTACTTAAAATTTATAAGTCACATTCTAACACTTTCCAATGTTTCCTTTTCTTCGATAGGTGTCCCTGATTGCGGGCCACAACATCTGGGAATGGCTCTTCTTGGTGGTGGCCTGCTGGAACGTCGCCCTGCTGTTTGCCTCCTCTGGGATCGCGCTGGCGCAGTGCGAGCTCGAGCACAGCCTACTCAACCCTGAGTTCTTGACGGAGATAATATGCCTCGTGGTGGCAGGTGAGTCCTATTAACTTTGCTTACATCCTTCAAACTTTTCTAGTCGATATGCTTGGGGGGCATCCATTAATCACTTGATGCAAATTTGAAGATTTTTTGACTCCCCTCCCCCTGGTGAGATTTCGCAATATTTGACTCTACTCCCCCCTCCCCGTAAACTCGTGGGAGATTTTTCAAAATTTGTGTTTTTTTATTTGATTTTTTGGTGAGTTTTAAATAATTTTGAACATTTTGAAATATAGTTTGAAAAGCCACGATGAATATCATGTAAGATTTTGCAAATTTAAGTCAAGAAGCATATTTTACTGGAATTCAACTATATATTCTTGCAATTTTATGTTGATTTTTTCACAAGGAAAAATTATGCAAATCCTCGTGGTTGCAGGTGAGTGTAATTATTGCTAAAGTTTTATTTATTTTGTTTTGTATTGTTCTGTGTGGCGACAGTTTTAGAGAAGCTAATGTTGTAAATAAAAAGGATAATGGTGGTTTAATAAAGTTTAAGTTTTCCATTTTCAATGTCAATGTTATTTAATAGTCGTAAGGTCTCTTCTAAAGTAGGGATATATAGATTGTATATTAAAAGTTATATTTCACAGGTTATCTCTTTTTGTAGGTTTTTAAAGAAGTTTATAATTATTACTTATTAGGCAGAACAAGCTCTTCTAGTTCAACAAAAAAAGTACCTAAAGAACTAATAGTTCCAATTATAGTTTATTATGTGAACATGCTGTTGCTTCTTTAGCATATATTTAAGACATTCTTTGTTAAATTTGTTATTTCTGCTGGCCTCTATTTGAAAAAACTGGTTTCGTTTAGCAAAGCAATGGTTAAAAGCAGGGATTGGTGTAAGGTGTTACTTGTAACTGTTACTTTCTGTTAGGTAAATATTTTCAATAGAGGTCAATCAAATTTTACCTATTTTCAATTAGGTAAAAATGTTCAAATATTTATTTTTATTCAGCTATCGCTCTTGTGTTTGCCCTGTATGGAATCCACGAAGAGCACCAGTTTGATATGTACCTCCATGTCGTGTTCATCTGCCTTGCTGATTTCTTCAGCTACCTTGCTTCTCAAAAGACCAACTGTCATTCATGCTTTAAACTGGTAAGTACCAGACTGACGTGCTGGGAAACAAAGCACTGAACGTTTATGTTGAACGTCAATCTATTTGAATAATTGGTTATAATAGGTATTTTGTGAAGGTGTTGTTTTAAAGTAAATGTTTTTTAATAACTTTGTTTTAATAATTTCTTTTTAACTAACTATAATTTACATTATGGCTACTACATTTATTTCTTAAATTTTCAACAAGGATTACAGAAAACCATTTTTATCATATTTTTTTTGGTAAAACTTTTTTTTCTCTCTAGGTAAAATGATTTTGATTTAATTTGTTAATTTCTTGTTTGCTTGTCAAATTACTCACTTTTTCCTCTTCGTGCGGCACATAAGGCCTTAAGCTTATTACGCCACCTCCTGCGATTTTGTGCAGCAGCTCTTGCTTCCGACCAGCTCGCCCATCCAGCATGGTTCTTCTCGTTGCTTGTCAAATACAATATAATAAATTGAGGAATCTTTAAACCTGTTCAAAACTAACTTATGGATTATAATAGGCAAGATAATAATTTCTGTTCTCGATTGAACATATATTTATTAAGAAAAAATTCCTCCAGGTGTGTTTCTATGTTGCTGTGGGAATGACATTTATCAACTTCATAACTGCCTACAAAGCGACCACAGCAGCTGATTGGACCGAGTTTCGAATCATTGGTGCATCTCAATCCCTTGCAGGTATTTTCATTCAAATATATGGAATAAAAAATGCCTTAAAATTAAGAATGCATATTTGTTCAATTTGGTTACCTTCTGAGGGATACTGACATATAAGCCTGCCATCGCCTGACAAACAGGTCTTCCAGCAACACACATAATTTTTAAAAATGTGCAAATTTTATAATTTTACTAAATTTTAAAATGTGAAGAATGGAGTAATATTTTAAAATCATATGTTGCAAGAATATAATAACAAAAATTAAAGAAATTGAATTTTCAATAAAAAATTAATTTTTTTTAAAAACAAGTTTACACATATGATAATTTGCTAATCCCTCAGGATCAAAAAGTTTAATCTATTATAATCTTAGAAAGTCTTTAAAAAGTCAAAAAGTAAAGAAGAGTTATGTCAAAAATGAAGTAAAAAACTCAAAAGTCAAGTAAAAGAAGTTAAAATCTTTTTGAAATTAATAACAATGGAGCATCTTCTTGTTAGCTAAAAACAAGACTTTTTATGTGCTTACGTAGTTTTATTTCATATTTATTGTTAGATTTTTATTTGAATGATCGTGTAAAAATTGTATATTTATTTTCTTATTTTCAATAATTTTTAAAATCCTATTTTTATTGTCACAAGAATTATGTTTGAAATGTTGAAAGTTTAATTTATATTTTATATTGTGAATTGATTATATGTGGCTTTTTTTGTAAGTTTCCTTTTTTTGTTTTTCTAGTTATGTATAAAAAACAGTGTGCTTTCTTGTCATTGTTGAAATTTGATGCGTTATTTGTGGTGAGTATTATTATTAAAAATATTCTTTTTGTAATATGTAACAAGTACTATCAAATGGGATGACTTAAGGCTACAGGGGTTGAGAAGTGACAGTGAGCTGTGGGCAGAGACCTCTTGTATAAATATATAAATGTATGGGGAAATAAATAGTGGTTTAACTAAGTTAAGTTATTTAGGTAACTAAAGTCTAACAATAATTAACCAATTATTACCAATTTTTAATTTTAAATTAAGTCAACTAGTAAAGATGTAGTGAAAAGCATATAAAATGTAAAAAAAAGTGTATTTTATTATTTTTGTTTTCATACTTTTACACAGTGAGTGCTTCTACCTACATTGAAATTAAAACTCTTGAGATAGTTTATATTAGCCCAATTAATGGTATTAGTTTAATCATTTAGTATGATTAATTACCCTATGCAATAATTAAAAAAAAATTGCAGCCTAGAGAGGAAATTATTGAATTCTCAATAAATTTACTTAACCATATCTTTTTAAAATCTAATTTATTAAATTGTAAAATTGAGGAGTTTTTTTTAAACAATCCATTAACTACATCATCATATAATTTTGAGTAAACATATGTTGTTTAATGAATTTTTAATAAAAATTTAATAAAGCGAAACCTTGTTTACATGTATTTGTCTATTTTCCCAGAAGTTTAAAAACACAGTATTATTTAAAGTAGTCCCAAAATCACAGAAAATGTTTTCAATTTCCCTAATAGCTTTAATTGTAGGCTAAGATATATTTTATGCAGATAATATATTTTAATGTTGCATGTTTCTTTTAGGTCATATGTGCTTTCTACAGCTTTCCTATCACTCTGGAATTTCCAAACATAAGGAACCTTTACTTGCTCATTACTCTAATTGCTATGTACTCATTCATGAGTTGGTGCTGTGGGAAAGTAACAGTGAGTTTCCCTTAGTTGAAAATATTTAATTTCAAAATCTTTCTCTGCGTTCGTGATCTCTCAAAACCGCATACTTCCACAATATTGCTTCAAAGCTACTCTTTCCGCTAAATTGGCTCTTGTTTTTGTGTTGTCAGATTTCTACAGAATATTATATCAATATCTTTATTCATAAACTTTCTTTTTATAAAAAATATTTTTTTTGTTTGAAATACAAATCACGCATAGTAAGTTAAAAATTAATTGAAAATAATTTATTCGAAACATTTCTCAATTATAAACTTGGTTAATTAATGTTTAACAATGTGTACATTTTTGTATATTATATTAGTATTTTTATGTCCGCAGGTCTGTAAAGAAGACAAATATCTGGCATCCGGATTTGTGGTACTCTGTATTACTTATCCTTGTTTGATTTTCTACCAGGTAATAATAACTTGAATTAAAAACATTAATGTTTAATTTATTTTGTAAGTCTTTGTGAAACTAAGAAACTATTTTTTTCACATCAATGAGTGTTTGTTTATCTTTTGATAAATTAAAAGCTGGCTCAAGTATAAGTTTTAAAAGCGTTTCCTAACTGAAGTCTTTTAAATTTTTTGCAAAATGTCTTTTATCCTTAATACTTAAAAAAGTTACATACAAATATTTTATTTTCATATTTTTTTTGTATATTCATGGTGGTGACACATATGATAATTCTTAATTCTTTCATTTTACTTTAGATCTATATGTCCAAGACTCATAAAACATCCTTTGAAAACCACATGTTTTATCAATCTGCTCAATACATTGGTAAGTTCTGTACTAATAGTACAAAAGCCTTTCTTCAGTACCAAGCACCCTTTTTAGCAATTGTTTGTCTTGTTACTTTTGTTCCCTAATTTTCATAATGTTTGTTTCTCAGTTAGAAATGAAAATACTTTGTGGCTTTAAAAGATAATTTATTTAGTACTTTAGTTATTATTGGAAAATAATTATAACTACAATTTGTTTTTTCATTAAATAGAAAAGAATAATACTGTTATTAGTGTAACCACTATTGAATTGCTACTGATATTATGGGACCACATTAAATTACAGTGTTTTACTATTTTAGTTACTGTAGTTACACTATTTTATCTTTTTGCCATATTTAAATGAAAATCCATTGAATAAGTTATCCTGTAGATTTAACCAAATAATTTTTTTATCAGACATCGTAATCAAATACTTTATTTCAGGTATTATAATCGTGTTTTGCAAATTCCTTTTGTCTCTTCAAATGATCCAAACTTGCCGAACTTTTGGATATGGATTGAATACTAGATGTAAGTGTTTTTTTTTTCTTATCTTCTAAGATTTTTAATTTTATTTTTATGTTTTCAAAAGTCTTTCATGGTTTCTTTTGCTTCTATTTTCAGCTTTTTATGATTTGGTTTCTAGAGATTCCAATAGTTTGTTTGCTTACACAAGGTCTTCAGTGCTGCACTAAAGACAAACTTGCATGAAACATACAGGTTGCATGAGTTTTTTTTAAAATTGATTTTTTTGGTTTTTGTACACTGGGTGGTTTAAATTATTAGTATCCTGGTTTTTTGAATACCTGTCAAAGCAATCAATAAGGGGGCATCCATTAATCATATGATACGATTTTAGTCATTTTTTACATCCCCCCGTGACATTTCGTGATATTTGGCTCGGACCCCTCCACCCCCGTAATCTCATATGAAGAGTACAGGGGAAAAACAGCTTAATTTCGTAGAAAACTTTCCTCATCAGGCCTCTCTGGCGATGAAAGCGAGTAATCGCCTAAACTGATGTAAGCAACCTTGAAATTCAATTCCGCGTTTTATTCAAAAGAAACAAATCGGCAAATTTCCCGTTGAACTCATTGAAATTTGATTTCCCAGACATTTTGTTCGTTGTTGCCAGATCAACAATGGCATGAGAAGCTTATTTAAAGATAATTTTGAATGTCATCAAATGCGTTTGGAATTCAACAACTTGGACACAAATACTTTATTGTACTTTTCAACTGTTTTTCATATTTTTGGGAGGGTCACATGCACATAGTTTGTAAGTTAATATATATTTTAATATATATTATTATAATTATATATTAATAAAATATTATATATATTTATATATATTATATATTATATAATAATATATTATATATATATATATATATATATATATATATATATATATATATATATATATATATTTATTATATATATATATATATATATATATATAATATTATTTTATATATATATATATATATATATATATATATATATATATATATATATATAATATATATAATATATATATATATATATTATATATATAATAAATATTATTTACATGATAAAAATAATATAATAAGCAATGCTATTATTATTTTATCGATGATGCTGATTCATTACGACTACCTGTAATTAGAAGGCTTAAATTAAAAAGGATTCATTTGGATTCTATAAAATTTTATAGTGATCACCTGGAAGATAAGCTATGAAACTAATAAAATTTCCCACGGTACTCAGTGGAACATTTTTAAAAGCACTCATAACGATATATTATTTTTTAATTAGCTAATATATGTTTTTTATATTTATAATTTTTTTAAAAAATATAACCATAATCAACTGATATAGCAAATTAATTTTGGAAAATGAACCACTTTGAAAAATGGTTATCCTAGAAAATATGCAATTTACATTAGTTGGATACTGCTTTCAATACTTAAAAATCCATTTTTTCCCAAAAGCTGACTCTTCAACTAATTTAGGAATCTAAATATTTTCAGATTTAATACACTGAAAAAGAATTAAAATCACATTCTTTTCATTTAGAAATTGATGTACCTCCGATGTTCGCTAGTAACAGATTTTTTTTTTGCTAAGTACTTCTATATTTTTTTCATAATAATTTTATTAGAAACAAACAAAACTAACCTTTTAATGATATGAATAGCAAATATGTTGAGCTTTAAAAATAAAGTATGATTGATTGAAAATCACGCATTTTTCTAAAACAATTAAGAGAAATTTTAAGATTCGTAAATTAATTGAAAAGTCCTAAACCACGACTTTTCTACCTACCGAGAGATTCACGCGGTGCACGATTTCGACGCTTGGACCAAGCGAAGAAGAAAGAGAAAAACCGGTTTCTTGTCGCCAATGTCCGCCAAGCAGATACAATTACGGAACACCTCCTAATAAATAAAGCGGTTCTTCCCCTGTACTCTTCATATGAGATTTTTCAAAACTGTTTTTTTGGTGAATTTTGAATATTTTTTTAAAGCTTCAACATTTTGAAATATGGTTCGTAAAGCCACAATAAATATTATCATTTAAGATTTTGCCTAGTTTGAATTACATAAAGGGGCATCCATTAATCATGTGATGCAATTTTGATGATTTTTGTAATGGTGAGATTTGGCTTGGCAAGTTTTACCTAGTTTTTTAAATCTCCAACATTTTGATATATGTTCGGAATGCCAGGATAAATATTATCATGTAAGATTTTGCCAAATTTAAGTCGATAAACATATTTTATTAGAACTTAACTACATTTTCTCGCAATTATATATTGATTTTTTTGCATGGAAAAATTACGTGATATTTGACGAGACCCCCTCCCTCCCGCATGAGATTTAGTGATATTTAGCTCGACCCCCCCCCCCCCTGAAACGCATCACGTAATTTAAGGACGCCCCCTAAGCATAAAGCATTAACATACAAATCTGTTTGGAAGTGATGGAAATTGAGTACTTTTACCAAAAATTCGCTGCATGTGATCATGTGACATTCTAACAAGATTCATATAAGCAGACGGTTAAAAGTTTTAGGTTTGTAATTTAAACTGATTATGTTGCCTCAGTTGTGAATTAAAATATTTTTAACCCAACATTATTTCGTAGTATTAGGAGGTATATTCTCGTTAAGTAAATCTATCCTGATTAATGGCGGTTGATCTCTAACCTGGATACTTTAATATGAACTACCCATAATTATATTTAAACGCTTTAAAATCATAGTATCTGAATTTAAATTAGCTTGCATGATAAATGTTTATATTTTTAATAATTAGCAAAGTTAGACCTAGTTATTTTGTTAACAGATTATTTAATTCATTTTATGGATATTCAGCTTTATATTTTTTACCTTCTGAAAAATACTTATCCTGGAAATTATTCTGTAATGTTCTACAAAGTTAAAATCTAAGAAATGATCTGAATGTGATTAAATAATTTTGGGCTCACGGAAGAGAAAATGGTGATGCACCGAGGAATAAGGTAACTTTGACACTGGAGGGCAAATTTGGTTCAAGCATCTATCCTAGTTCTGACTTTCTTTTTGAGTATATTTTTACTCCAAGACAAATTGACACTACATGAAAAAAAGGCAGGCACATTTTTAAAGAGTGTATTTAATTGTACTGTCATGAGAGGAATGAACAGGTCTTTCTTTATGATTGCACATTTTATTTTAAAACCCCTACACACAAAGTACAAGACAAAGCAGAGATAAGTCTTCTAGGCCTAGCTAAACAATGCTTCAGTCACTAATTCAAAACCAAGTTATGAAAATTCCATCTGTAGAAGGCAGTCGCATAACCACAAGATTTTCAATACACTTGAAAACCCATCTCCAGCACGAGTTCATGTCTTCACTACAGTCACATGAGAATTTATTTATTTGAAAAACTTACCCTCGTATGCCAAAGTTATCCCATTCAACAGTAACTCTGAAATCATACACAGCTTTACGTTTTTTACTTTCTGGAAAATATTTTTCAAATATTTTTATCTGTAATTTGAAATTTATTTCTCATAAAAAATAATGGACAGAGAAGGAGATATTAAATTACTATTACTACTAGCACTTAGGGCTACATTTTATTCAATAATTGTCATTTTTTAACTTTAATTAATAATTTGAGTACATAATATGTATTTTACGTGATTTATTACACTTAATAATATTCAACCTTGTTTATAACGTTACTTTCGTTTAACGTCAGAAACATCGTTTTCCCTTGAATGACCGCTATAACTAGGTTATACTGTGTATATATAAGCTAATCTGAAGTGTTGTCTTCCTCAGCCCTTGACGTTCTGAAGAAGTGGCTGGACCGCCCCTCCAAGAACAAGCTGGAGAGCGAGAAGTACCTCTGGCTCAAGTTCTTGAAAGACCTCCTCCGCGTCAAATGCTCCTCCAAAACCAAGGAGAAGGAGTTCACCTACAAGGACATCTACCGATTCTGAGGAACTCTTTACTGTCCCACAAATATATAAACTAGGATTCATTCACTCTTTATCAATGTCCTTTTTCATGTTTCCTTGATGATATGTGTCCAAAGATAGAGCCAGGGTTCGTACGATTGTTTGAAACCTTTTCTTTTTTTTTAAAATTGAGTTTTACTAAGAACCCTGGATCAAGGGATTGGTGTTTAAGATTTTTTGGCAATGGTTTCTTTGTATCATTTAACTGCTATAAAGGGTTAAAAGCTGAAATAGGTACAGCAGGCCTTGGCTCTCTTTTTCGTGTTTCCTCTTTTTCATGTTTCCTCGATGATATGTGTCGAAAGATAGAGCCAGGGTTCGTACGATTCTTTGAACCCTTTTCTTTTTTTTAAATTGACTTTTCCTGGAGAATCCTGGATCAAGACATTGGTGTTTTAGATTGTTTGGAATTTGTTTCTTTGTATCATTTAACTGCCATGAAGGGTTAAAAGCTGAAATGGGTACAGCAGACCTTGGCTCTCTCTGGACTGTCAGGCCACTTAGTTTTATTTTTTTTAGTTGAAGGGTCTCAGAGACCTCCAATCTAAGGGAGGCTGATAAGAATTTACTGAGTAACCCAGTTGTTAAAGCATTGGCTTGAAAAAGATGAGGATCTTGTTCAGAATTTGGCATCGCCAACTTGTAAATTTGGCTTGGTATTGTTTTGAAATTGTCACTTGACAATGTTCCAAAGTTCAGTGTGTTAGTAGCTGTGTTAAGGCGCTTAATAAAACAAGATATCGAAAGACATGTATTTCTTTGTAGCTTAAAGTTTTGGTTAGGTAATAAGAAAATTGCCTAAATCTGCATGCTAAAATGAAGTAGAAAAGAAATGACAGATGTTCTATATTGTTTAATCTAGTCTCTTTGACAGCAATCTGGGTGACTTAAACAGAGGTTTTACTTAATTAAGCTGTAGCGGCTTAAATGTGATTAATTTAAATGCATGCGGTTAATTACTTTACCCTTTTTTAAAAAATTTATTTTTCATACAAATAAATATGTACGAACCCTGTTAAGTTTTCCCTACTTTCCTTGTTTTAGACTAAAATTATGTGTATAAAAGTGAATGTTTCACTTACGATGTTTTAAAACTGCATCGAACAGATTAATATAAGGAAGATGGAGTGAGAACATCTGAGTTAAAGGATTTTGGAATATGGATGAATTAAATAATTTATTGTTAGTTGTAATATTTCTAGTAATTCCATTTTTGAATTGATATTTATAAAATTTTATGTTTTGTTGAGAGTTCTTTCCTACAATTTGTAGAAAATATGAGTACTTGTTTCAAACTTTTGTTATGTTATGTTGGCTTAGTTATTTTTTGTGATTTTTTTTACCGAATTTTACTTGCCGCTATAGGCAAATACCCAAATGTTTGCATATTTACCGCATTTATTATATTTTAATTGAAAATTTACTTATGTTTTTAAGCTTACATTATCTTTTTTTTTTATTTCGAACTGTTTTGTTTATTAGTTTAAAAGCAGGCCAACTCTTGTCTCTAAAATAATACATTGCCAAAACACAAAAATAGTTCAAATTTTACTAAGCAAACTTTTTTTTAACAAACCTTTCTTTTCTTTAAAACGTTTTCGTATTGAAAATATTTATTATTTATATTATAAATGTATTTACTGTGTGCAGAAAGGTAGTTTGATATTATTAATCAGGGCAAAAAACATACATAAACCCTTAATTTACATAATAACTTGCATAACAAAATATTTTATGTATCTAAATAACTTTTTATTATGTTTTGCATTTATTTTATTCTATATTTTATTTTTATTTTTCGCCCAAAGTGCTGTCCATACACTTATTTTCGCGAAGCCGTAAATTTCCTAAAAAATGAAGATATCAGTGATTTTTGCAGATTTCAAGAATTTTATGAAAAGAGCATAAAGTTGAAAAATTGGTAATTGTGTTAAAAATAGCTGTATATTCCAATGATATTAAATTTCTAAAGGAATCTGTGGACTTGCAAATATCATGCGTAAAACAGGTTCATTTCCTTGGCTTGTGCGCATATTTAACTGTGTTAAAACCAAAAAGGAGATAATTGTGAATGCTTCAAACGAGCCGGTATAAATATATTTTAACTGAATGATCAGCATTCTATTGCATTATTGTTTTAGTTCCAAGAATTAGTTGTAAGAGAGAAAGTTGTCAAGAAAGAGTTTAAAAAAAATGTTCAAATTTTTTCATAATTACTTAAGGGGGGAAATAGTTTGTTTACAATTGAAGAGCTTAGTGGAAGAACGTGCTAAGTGACAAAAAGGTGAAAACGAGAAAATGAGCTTTAAAGTTTTTCGTTTGCACTCGGATCTGTTGAAAACGGTACTTGTAAAGCGTAAAAAATATACTATATTTAATGTTTATGAAAAAGGGGAAACTTGTTATCGATAAAAAATTTAGTAATATGTTCATTGACACAAAAATCTCAATTTTTTCAAAAATGTCACTTAGCACGTTCTTCCACTAAGCTCTTCAATTATGACAGGCTTTAATAACAAGAATACTAAAGCCTCTCAAAATTAAGTGTATTTCAGTATCATTGACATATTAATGCAAAAATATATTGTTGATTTGTACTTTGAGGAAGTATATAAGGTTGTAAGACAGAACTGGAGGTTCTGTTTATACAGGTCTGTAAGTAGAGTGATGTTCAGTATAGCGGTTACAGCACCAAGTTGACTTGGCACTGCTGCTGTGTGGGAAGAAGTTTCGCAAATAAAATAGGAAAGCAAAGGATTACTTAAAGCAATTATAACTGCGAATTTTTGCACTCTGCTCTATTGCCAAATGAGATTTTGAGATAATGTATTAAAATTGAGAAAATTTTTGACTTTAAAAAGCAATTTGGTAGTAAAGTAAAATTTATATGGTAACTAATAAACTTTTGACCAAGATTTTTGAATAACACACCGAGTCTTTATGCATTTATATGCACAGTACTTAATTTTATAACTAGAATAAATAAGTTTTATTGAAATCAAATGGAATCATTTTAGTTTTAGAGCTTTTGTATTGCAATTTTTCTTGATTATTTAAGTAAGTTTGTACAACACTTTTCCCTATTTTGTTTGACCAATTGTTAATCTATTTGTTTTACAAATAACTTGATAAGAATTTTTTCACATTTAAGAAATGTTTCCATGTTTTCTCTGTCACAAATATGTAGATCTATATATTTTAGAGAAAAATCTGGATATGAATGAATTATAAAAAAAAAGTATTAATATTTCATAGGAATTTTTTAAAATATAAAATAATATTAAAAACTTCACATACTATCTATGTGTTTACCAACTTTCCAATAATAGATCTTTAAGTACTACTTGTGTAATGTTTAGATGTTTATATTTTGAATGCATTCTTTATTAAATTGTTTGAAGTAGATTTACGTCTATTCAACTTCTTGTGAATAGTATTTTGAAAATGTATATTTTACAAACATAGGCATAGCTGAAACTAATTTTTTTATAAGGCCAGAGTAAGCAGCATTAATAGTTAAATTCCTGTTTATTTCATATTTGAATTTGTTATTTGAAGTTTTTTTTTATACTGTTCACAGAATTTAATCTACAGAGACAAACTCTATTAGACAAACTTGTAAAAACACATTACTGTTTATCCTGCTTTTGTATTTTTTATTTCTAACTTATCTCTTGCAATGCTGTTCACACTAGTAGTTCACTGTAAAAATAGATGTCGGTTAAATCATATAAAAGCATAGCCACTTTTAAGACTTAATTTCACAACCTCAAATGAGAATCCTGCCCTACAAAGCATTGATCGCCCGTTTCGAGGTAACTTTCAAACACATTTATGAGTTAACCTATAGGTTAGTTCATATTTAAAATACTGTAAAAATCATACTTTATCAACTCTGTTATAAGATAACTTGCTTTATTATATGTTTAAATAAAGTTGGCTTTATCATATCTGCTGAAAAAAGTTGGTTTACGATCTGTTTTACGATCTGTCTGAATCTGTTTATAAGATACTTTAAAGTTTCTATAACGTATTACAATACTGTGTTTTTTTCCCTTGTGGAATAAATGTTAAAAAAATAGAATTGAATCATTTTGGAAAATTTGTTAAAAGTTTAGTTTTAAAGAAGCCTTACCTTGAAATATGACAATAACAATAAAAAAAAAAACATTTGTACTTCATAAAACCAACTTTAAGGTATTATAATGTTCATTAATTCTATTGAATACTACTACTTTTTTATTACTAGTTTCTAAAAATGAAATTCTATTGATTTTTTTTCAATTCCTGAAAAATAAACGGTGATTAAAAAAAAACAACTTTGATAATTGGGTTAAAAGTCTTATAAAGATTTAATTATGTATTAGGCCCACCACTATATTTGTCTTCCAACAAATATTCCGTTGAATCTTGTTACACATTTGAAAAGTATTACAAAATCTATTCTCTAACTCTTGTTGCTATTTTCGAATGAATTAAATATTGTATATTACAAGTTAAATTATAAGTGCTTCATGATATTGAAGCTCTTATGGTGTTCAATGATGTTAAAGTAGTTTTATTGATCTTCATAAATTACTTTAGACCAAATAAAATTCTGGTGAGTTTCTAAATTTTTTTTGTAATCTATTGAGGATTGCATTTTCTCTTCTTAAGGTATGATTTTCGCATTAAACTTGCTGTTTTATTAAATATTTTTAAGATCCATTTAAAAAATTGTGGTACAAAAGTGCCAGTCCAGTGGCTAAAATTATTTTTTGTTCCCTTGAGTTCAGGGCCTGAACTGTGGCAACACAGATTATAGACCAAAAAATTTTTGAGGTCCACTTGCGAAATTTTTTGTGTATGGTTCATATGTTGGTCAAAATAATGCTGTATTGTTAAAAAAGAAGTTGAAAACAATCATGAATTATTCTCATTTTGTTAAACTGGTGTATTTTTTACTTTTTATTTCCAGATTTAAAAATGCCAGCCGCAAAATTGTAAAATTTACTGAAATTGTATGCCAGGGCTTAACAGTTCGTGTCAAAGATCAGGCCCTGCTGGGATTGAAAAATTGAAAAGTTTAAAATGCATTTATTTTTTGTTGTGATGTTTTGGATGATATATATATATATTTATTTGACTTGAAATTTAATGCATATTTCAATATCTATATATTTTCTCTGTAAATATCTTATAATTTCAAAATTTAAACTGAACTCACAAAGATCTTTTCTTGAAATTAAAATTTTTATAAAGTTCACAGGACTAGGTGCCAAATTTACATAAAAAGTCATGAAAAATTTGATAAATGAAATTAAGTAAGGTAAGTCAGGGTATATTTACCAGTATTACATGATTCTAATGTTTTAAATATATATCCCTCATATATCTTTTTGTCTAAATTAAAGCACTAGTGTTAATACATGCAACTTGATAATTGACAATTCCAAATCCATTAAAATAACACATATTAAATTAAAAGTTTACAATGAAGAGGCACAAATAGATCCTAAATAATTTTATCGTCTTGTTCCATTCTAAGCATAACTTTTCATGTGCAATATTCAATTAGTTATGATTTAAATGCATTTTCATGTTATGGTTTAGCTGAACTCTGTGACTAGAAGTAAGTGTATTGTGTATATAACTAGATATAGTTTAAATTTAATGTTTTAATTTAATTCTACTTTAAGCTATACAGGGTTGTGTGTGAGTCCATAATAAATATCAAGACTTAACTTTATGTCGTAGGACTAGTTTATCCAACAGCTTTTCCTATATAGTTTGCATATTTGGAAATTGTATACAAATAATCTTAATGCTTTCTATCCAAAAACCATACTTTACCGAATTCAGCTGTAAGGCTTTTTGAACGCATAACCTTTTTTCCACCCCCACCTTAAGTTATTTAAAATGTACGAGCGTCAATAATTTTCGAACTTGCTGCCATTTTTTTGGTTGTTAAAATACTCATAAATATCTGAAAAGACTGGCAATGAGTATGGACTTCTAAATGTCGGATTCCACGGTCCCTGTTCGCAAAGGACATGGGCAACTTTAAAACTTCAATTTTCTCACAGTTTATTGCACATTATATTTTGATATGAGTTATGGACCTTTCTATCCTGCTTTAATGTTTCATTATATGAATGGTCAAGTTGCAAAACTCACATTCTCTTAGTATAACTAATATTGGGTTCGGTCAAGGTGTACTTCTTCCGATTGGATATACGATCGTCAATTGTCGCCAATTCACAGAACTGACCCTACAGTCCCTGGACAAATTATTAGACGCACTGCAAGATTTCATGTATCAATCAATAACGAAGAAAATACTTTTAGAAGGACATCTGTGTTCCTAAACTTAAGCTATTGAATAGAAAATACTATCTGCTACACTTAATACATATATCGACATCTTTTTTAATGATATGGCATTCTTTGGTAAGTTTTCATCATTTAAAAAATACAGTGCGTCTAATAATTTGTCCAGGGACTGTATATCTTAATTAAACTTAGAAGAATGCGAGTTTTGCAACTAGACATTTCATATATTTTATATATTTGTTGAGATTAATAAAATGAATTATATCAGAATCTCCATGAATGACTGTATGTGTCACCAATTTGACTTTGTTGACTTATGACCTCTTCACAAAAAGTGATCCGTCTATGTTTTACGTAATATATTTTATGAAGTATAAATTGTCATGGGCCACTCTGCTCACATTACTGAGTCACAATGTTGTATATTATATTTTTCAGTTCATTTTGTTACGTGTTATGAACATTTCAATGCTGTTTTTGTTTTTATAAGTCATTATTTATACCAGACCGAATTTCAAGTTGATTTGGTGATAATACGTTTGTTATATAGTTTTTTAAAAAAAAAAACAAACACTGTGTTTGGTTGTATTTTATGAAGTATCCCCATGGGCTATCGTCGCAATGTTGTAGATGTCTTTATTGTAATTGTCCCAATGTTTTTGTTCCCAGTACTTTGATATTGCTGTGTGTGCGCCATGTTCTTTGTTTTGCGTAGAAATGGGAACACCCATTTTTAGGCCTGATCTTAGCAATCTCTTTTTTGTTTTCAAATGTTTCTTTCATCAATAAATGTTGTTTTTTAAAAATCTATTTGAAATTTCATTACTCAAACCCTTACTTGTTATTTTTTTTATGTCAACATAAGTCAAAGGTATTTTTTTATGGAAAAAGTAATCTGCAAACAAAACATTTTCATATCTAATCTTGTAAAAAATAACTAATAATTTGAATTAACATTTTTAATAATAAAAAAAAATGCAGATTTGCATCTGAATACTAATCGAGATGAACTCTGTCTGAGTATACTGCACTAATAAAAAGGTCTCTCCCCCCCCCCCCGAAAAAGATCCCCTATTGCCTTTTTACAATTATCAGTATGCGTCACTTGATTGTGGTTCTAAAATACGTCGCCAATAGCCCTCGTGTAGCTCTAGTGCGACGATAATTCAAAACTAAACAACTATCAGTATGATCAGCCTTGAAGTGATCTTTCAAGAGCGCAGTGTAACGTGAAGGGGATCACTCAAGTCTTCAGTAGCTCTGGTGTGCTTTGTCCTACTACAACCAAAACTTATCGAATAAATTAATAATTTTATGCTGTGTGTTTAATAAAAGGTCTTTAATATACAATTCGCTTTTACATTTAAATTTTTTACAAATCTATTAAAGAAATGCACCAATTTTTTTAAAAATTTAACTTTCTTACGAATCCACTATGAAAAATAGGATAGAAATTTTTTTGAATTGCAATAGAGCGGGCTTGAAATGAACTCTCTTTGACGTCAAAACAAATTTCTTATGAGGGTCAAAGCTCAACTTATCATAGCAGGCACTGTGTGAGTGTGTGCCATAAAAATACATGGTACTACGTTCTTGGTTACTTCTTTATGATGTGGCATTATCCTTTTTTGTCAGTCAATTTTTGAAAAATCGACTTTTCTCCGAAGAAATTCGTGAAATACCCCTAGGTTAAAAGTTTCGTGCATACTTAGGTGTCGGTTCGCCACTTGACCGTGGTTATAAATTGTTACGCCCGTCGCCAATTGCCATCGTGTAGATCTAGTGCGACGATAATTCAACCTAAACACTAACCAACTGTGTGACTATATTCAGCACTTTCAATAGAACAAAAGTAATGGACGGAATTGCTATTCGTTTGGTAGAGATTATTGATGATGACATGAAAGATTATCCCGCAAAAATGAGTTAGAAAAATTTGTATAAATGTGAAATTTGGGGCTACACTAGTGTTTCAAAGCAAAGCACATCATAAAATTAAGTTAGAAAAATTGCAATTTCTTAAAATTATTTTTGGGAATACTTTTAATAATAGCGGTGGCGTGAATTTGTTTTGAAATATATATAATTTTCTTTCGCAGGATTATCTTCCCTTTTAGCCTCTCTAGGGCCCCGGGTGGCTTAGTGGGTTTGATCGCAACCTATTGCGCTAACAGTCTGCGCACTGTACTGGGTGTGTACTCTCTGTATCTGTAAAAATTCTGTCTGGTGTCGGATCAAGCACACAAACCGAAAAATACATGTATCAACCTTTCATAACCTCTCTACCAGGAGAATAGCAATTTCGCCCTTAAGTTGACTATGGCTCTGATTATCGTCAGCTTAAGGGTCAATGGGCCGAAGCACGATTTGTTTGAGGGCTTAGACAATGTTTGACGTGGTTGCGGCGTCACCATTGGCGTGGCTTTTCTAATCTGATGAATTAGCTGTCGGGTGGTTTGTTTGTGGGTAGAAGACAACGTTGCGCGTAACTGGGACGTCACTGTAGGCGTTTCCGTTCCAGTTGTCCATTATGATCACCCTGTATCCCGCCGTTATACAATTCGTATTTCTACACTGCTCAAAACAATTAGGGGAGCTCATGGTTTAAATCCTTTCACTAACAATGATTCCATTTAGAATCATCAGCTTGCGATTTTTTCTCTCACTAAGTTGAGCTCGCACTTATTTATCGTTAGATGGAAGAACCATGTATTTTAAAGAATTAAATAATGTTTGTTTTAATTAAATGAAAATATGAAAAACATGGTAAAATAAAATTCACTCCCAAAAATTGTTATGAAATAATATTACCCTAAATTCTTCACGCTTTCATTCCTAGATGTTAAAAAAATTGATTTTATTTTTTTAAAGAAATGAAGTTCTGAAAAAAATATTGTTATAATTTATTCAAAAGTTATGATTCCAATTTTTTCCCCTTAAATTTTAGTTAAATTAATTGAGATTTTTTCCCCTGTTTTTTACCATTTCATTCTGGAGGCATAATGAATCTATTTCGCAAATTTTAGATTTAAAAAAAAAAAGTTGGAACTGAAAGGGTTAACAAAAGTACGCAAAGTGCTCCCCTAATTGTTTTGAGCAGTGCATATACAGTATACATCGCTCATTCGCATTTTAATTTTCAATATAAAAGAGTTAATTCTTTTAAGTTCACCAGTTTCCTTGTTGTCGAAATTTCTCCTAAATCTCACTCACTGAGGAACTCGGAAAAGGAAATGACAATTTTTATCTAAATTCCGTTTTCAAGTTCCCTCCTAAGGCTTCCTTCCACTCCACTCTAAAAATTCATCTTGCATGTGTGAGAGAAAAAAAGTTACATAATTGTTACATTTGGGAATATTTGCGATCGATCGAGATCTAGTTTAAATGAGAAGTTATTATTGACGACTTTTTAGAGTACAGTTGTAACGAATGCATTTAAAAAAATGTTTTACAGATTTAGCACTATCAGGTTAATTAAAATAACCGGCGAATTTTATTACTCTACTCTTTATAAATAATAGTCCTTCTATTTTAAAAAAATAATTCGGAAATTGCGACTCAACTAGTTATAGACACTTCATATTAGTATCGGATAGCTTGAAATCTCTATATCTGTATAAGAATTTTCTTTATTAAACAAACTAATGCGATAATAATGGTTTTTATAATTTTTAGAATATTTTTAAAATATTTATTAAGTACGTCGAACAATGGACATGTTACACGTCTTCAGTGGCAACAGTTTCACATGAATGAAAATATTGTATTGATTGGTTAACCAATCTAAATGACGAAGCTCACCATGTCTTACCACCAATAATCGAAACTACCAATGAAATCCAGGAATAAAAGCAGGAATGATTATATGTTATGAGGAATATGCGAAGTTTTATACTATTGAAAATATTATGACGCATTGTTGTCTTAAATTTAGACGATATTTCAATAAATAAAAACGTAATTGTTCACTGCAATATTTTGTTTTTATTAAAATGCTTAAAGTTAAAAATATGCTTAAGCTTAAAAATATAAATATAATGAAAATATTTGAACTTATTTTGGAAAAAAAAGATTTATTGAATTTTTCTTGAAAGTCTCTCTGACATGTTAATATAACAGAAAACCTTTGACTAGTATAAACATTAATTTGAAGATATTAAGTGACTGAACAGTTTCCTTTCAATTGAATTAATGTTGTTAAAACAATAATTCAATAAACAAAATACAATCAGATAATAAATTATGAATTAAACACGGGAGAACCAAGCAGAATTTTTACAAATAAATCGAAGACATTGTTCCTTAAATAAAATATTCGAAACATGCTTGAGATTTCAAGTGCTTAAGATATAAAACACCTTATACTTATAATTACACCATTAAAGTTGTCCTCTGAAAATCCATGGACTCCTGAGGAATTTTCCTTGTCAATTGCTTGCCAATTAATAGGAATATTTGAACGGGTCAAACCTTTTATATATTATCCATACACGATTATATTATTACCACCCTGTAAATGTGTTTCTCTGCATAGCGAGTTTGTTTGCAAAGAAGTCACTTCCAGGAATTTTCACTTTCAATTGCTTATAATATGAAATAAGGCAAGTATTTTTGACGGGGGTCGAAAATTCGAAATGGAGATTTCAACACGTTTTGTGATTCCGAAAAAGTGGTTTTTGAACATTGTCCTGTCTGAAACCACTCTACAGCTCGAACTAAAAAGTCTACGTTCTTCAAATTCGGGACACGAGATCCCAGTACCTGTCGGACATCATAGTAAGGTTTTGCAGAAAATCGGTCATGTGCAAAGGGTATCTGCCTAGAACTTTTTATGTTTTTAAGTTATTGAAATTACCTTATAAGCTACATAATTTCCATGTATTGCTTTATTGAGGGTTAATTGAAAGTCGTACAGTGTTACACTACCCTAGTTTTTAAAAAAATAAGTTGCATTCACAGGGTAAAAATATTAAAGGATATTCCAAATTATACTGAAAATAATCAGTGAATATATTCAAAGAGGGTATGAGTTCAAAATATTTGACTTCTGGATTCCTGATAATGTATACAGTGCTTATAAGCATTAAAAGGAAATGAAAGAAATATAAACTGTCATTATATAAATCGCTTTAGATACAATAAATTAGAGATGAGTCGTTGGTATCAGCTGTATAAATTAATTTTTCTCTGGTTGAACCAAATCGTAGTGCCACATATCATTAAAATAGAGCGAAACACATCGTTTAAACATTGTTTAGCGTTTTAAATATAATTATGACGTGAAACATAAGAGAAGACGTCGCTATTACTCAATCAGCCGTCTAAATGACGTTTTTAAAGTGACATAAATTTGCTCGACTCCATGACCAGGTCTTACAAATGGTGTGTTTCCGTCGAATTATATCTGAGGTAATTAATTGGCAGTGAATTGGAAACTTACAGACAGCATGTTAAGGATTATATTTCACGATGTTGCCCATTTATAATCAGTGTTAGTCCTCTTGCAAGCCGCAAGTCTTTGCACGAAAGCATCTTTGGCCCACGCGTAAGAGAGAACCTGTCAACAATTGAGAAAATAAGCCAACAATGTAATTTTGTTATAAAAATGTGTTTCAAGTAGTTTATTTTGAAACAATTGAGGTTTTCTTTTTAACACTTGTGTTTTTCATTAGTAATTCGTTTAAATTAACTCAACTATTATATTTTATTTTCTGAATTTCTCATCATCTAAAGTACATGTTTATCCTATCCTTAAAATTTTGCTTGTGGATTCAACCAAGGATAACAAGTCAAACGGTGGTGAAAAGATGATAATTATTTGCCCATATTTAAACAACAATCCATTTTAAAAGAGTCCAATACCTCGAAATTGGCAAAATTGCACTTTTAATTTTTATTGTACGGAAATAACATATAAGTAATGGTCTACAATTCACAGCAAACCAGATAACAAAATTGATAATATCTAATGAGTAGGGAGTAATTTGATTTAATAACTTTTTTCCCACCTAATGTTAAATTGGAACTTCTGAAGCTCATGTCTTCGGAAGAGATTTTCGACCGCAATATTTTCAATAACCCTATATTTCATATTAGGTTATTGAAATAATACTAAAACAAACACAGTTAAAGCCAACAGTAATAGACGACTGATTATTTTATGGCAGATGTCCGTTATTCCATCATTCGAAACGATTAAACGGTATTTTTTTAAAAAAAAATTGCGACTTGTCATTGTCACTATAACGAGGTCAAAATCTATTCCATGTTCTTCAAGTTCGACTTCAGAACGAAAATACGAATAATTTTCTTCTCTTTCGGGAAAATAGAATGGAACACGTGAGACCCGTATTCGAACGTTTCTCAATCTCATTAGCGTTAATGAAATGCCGTGGTCAGAGACACGTGACGTGTTCCATCGTTCGTTTATATTCAAATTGTGTTTCTTCTGCGTCGCCAAGGTGTTGTCATTTGAAGAGCTTAGTGGAAGAACGTGGTGAGTTACATTTTTGAAAAAAATGAGATTTTTTGGGCCAATGAGCATATTACTAACATCTTTAACGATAACAAGTTTTACCTTTATTATAAACTGTAAGTTTAGAATATTTTTTTTACGGTTTGCAAGTGCCGTTTTCAAGAGATCTGAGTGCAAACGAAAACTTTAAAGCTCATTTTCTCGTTTTCTCCTTTTTGTCACTTAGTACGTTCTTCCACTAAGCTCTTCATTCCTCACTTATGCGGAAACAAATATATCGCTAACTGTTAATAAGAGTCAAATGCATTGCGGAATTTCTCTCTGCTCTTCTTCCTTTGAACATTTTAGTGTAAAAGAAGCGTGTAAGAAAACTTTTCTGTGGGCTTGACCCTTTTTTTACATTAGGAATTCAAATGCTACCTTCGTTTTACGTCAATGTATTTTAGCATAGATAAAGGTTTTTTTTTCACATTAGCAATATTTTTGTCATTTGGTTAAATATTTTTTTGGCGATTGCTTACAGAAACATTTATGCAGTTCTAATATTAGATTTTGATTAAAGTAAATTTTGTTTGTGCCTTCCGTTGTACAATTTTTTTTTTAGTTTCTATTAAAAAGGTTATCCCGTAATAGGCGTGTTTCACGCCTTGAGTGGCAACAGTTCCACAGAAACGAAAAAAGTTCTTGATCGGTTAAATATTGTAGTTGACGGAGTTTACCTTGTCAAACTACCAATCACGGAAACCACCAATAAAATCCAGGAATGAAAGCAAGAATTATTTACGTCACTTGAAACAAGCCAATTAAAGTAAATTGCCATCATTCGATTTAAACTTTCGCCGTGGATGATGCCTTAAGGCATCAATTACTAAGGATTCGATAATAGTATTCCTATGATATACGTATGTAACGCGGCAATAGAAACTAACGCAGCGAAAGTGTTAAACTTCGAAATGCTCCTGTTTGTTTCAACGATGTCCTACACTTGAATTCGAATTCATTAGTATTCCATTCCATTTGCATTTCTCAGAAATTTTGAGCAATCCGGAATATTATCAATGTAATGATAATCTTGACTATGGGGGATGCGTACTAATTTTAACATCTTAGCTTAATTTACATAAAAGGAAGATAAATTACGCAGATTTTTACTTTATATATTTCTTCCAAAAAATAACTGTAAACCTCGGGTGGGGACAATGGACAAGTCAAACGGGGCTTAGCGTGGTTTGTTTATGGGAAATTTGAAAATGCTTGAAGTAACCAGGTTATCATTTTATACGTGACCGTTTTAGTTTAGATGAATTAGCTGCCAGGTGGTTTGTTTGTGGGGTTTAAGACAACGGTTGTCGTAACTGTGACATCATTGTAGGCGTGGTCTTTCCAGTTGCCTACATACACCTTTCAAAACTTTCAAACAACCGTTTTTTACATGTACACTCACTGACCTTTAAAATAAGCATACAAAGCTAATTTTCATTTTTTAGGTTTTTTAAGCTAAAATTTAAAGAGCTGCCTTTTGGCATACTAAGAATTAAGAAACACTAGAGTAGTTTTCAACCACTTACGATACTGTTTCCGTTTGTAGTTTGGATTAAGGGGATTCGGATGGTTCTATCTCGCCCATGTTAATTTACCTAACTTTAGGAAAAATTTTCTCAGGAACTATATGAAATATCATTATAAACTTTTAATATTTTGTTCCTTACATATAGCTCTTTGTTTTAAACTGAAGATATTTCAAAATATTAGAAAAAACTTAAACAGTGATTTTTAAAAAAAATATGTATTGAAAAACACAAAAGAAATTGATTTAAAGTTGTATAATTTTTTTTTTGAGCAGAGATATTTAAAATTCCTCGGTTTAAATCATAGAACTATTAATGGGGAAGAAATAACAAAACAAAATATGTTGATATCTGATATAGTTACTGAGAAAAATGTTCCTAACTGTTGAAAAACCTTATATTTCAAGAAACGCAAAAGAAAAATAAGGTTTAGGTAAGAATTGATGTTAAGAGTTTCTCAAAAATGCTTATAAAAAGAAAAACATTGAACAGAAATCGATAATCTTGGTCTTAAATTAAAGCTTAAGATAAGTAGGTTTTAAAAAAGGAAAAACAGAAAATCGACACTTTTTACCCAAACACTCATCCGACCCTGTAATTGCTCAGATGCAGGCTACTTTATTTGATTTCATTTGAAAATGACAAGGTACGTCTGTGGCTCAAATGTTACACGGTTTCAACTTAACTTAACTAGGATTGTTACGATCCATATTAAGTTGATTTCCAAATAAATATTTCGTAAATTTTAACAGCTGTCAGATTTCATTTCGATTGACTTGATGATGTTTTTACAGTTGTTGAATTCTAATTTGGCATGACTAATGTGCCTAAATATTTGTGTGGTGTGTTTGTCTGTATTTGTCCAGAGTACAGTGCAACATACGTGCTTGTTAAATCTGTGGAGTCAATAGCCCCGAACAAGCGCACGTTGGTTGGTTGGCACATGGCTTGTGTGCATAGTACGCAGATTGTTAGCGTAATGGTCAGCGATCTTAACCTCTGGGCCACCCGGGCTCCCAAGAGCACGAAGGTGCCAATGCTTTGCTTTAGGTGCCCGTTCAACTCAACTCTTTTTTGGTTGATTGAGTTGAATTAGCACTAGAGCTACACGAGGGTATTGGCGACAGGCGAAGTAAGTTAAAGCCACTTCAAGTGAACTTGTTTAAAGGACGGCATCGTACGCGGCGTCGGGACATGCAATTGACTCGGGTCGGGACTTGGAACATGTATTTAACGTGAACTCCCTCGACACGGAGTAGATAATTATTCGTCGGACTCTTTGGCTACACTGACCGTGTATAGGTTGGCAGTTGGTTTGGAAACGCCAGGGCCCAAACCTGGGACCTTTCGCATGTAAAGCAAACTCCTTACCGACTGTGCTAACTAGACTTCCAACTCTTTTTCGAAACAGTTGAACTAACATGACAGATGGCGGAACGTCACTTAGAGCTTTTAACGCCTTGAAAGTTGAATATTAGTTGGTTGGTACATGAATTTCCGGCTTGTGAACTGGATCAGAGACCCTCTTATAAATCTTCGTCAAGTAAGACAAACACAGAGTTTTTACTCACACACAGAGAGAAATTACACCCAGGGTGAAGGCGGAAATCGAACCCGCACCCGGTACAGTGCGCAGACTGTTAGCGTATTGGTCAGCCATCTTAACCACTAGGCCACCCGGGGCCCAGAAGTTGAATAGGCCGTGGATACTTTACAATCTGTCGTTTTATCTCCAGCAGCAAACCGGCTCAGAGGGGATAAATCTGATCTTGCGACACGCGTCACAAGTTGCAACGACGGTTTTCCCCCAACCTTGAACGGCGAGAACTTGTCCGACTGCTTGTGTCACTTTCGATTGGAAAAAGTGACACTTGGGGCCCATCGGGTAAAAATGGAACGGGTCATTACATAACTTAAAATGGATATTACGAGGTACAAGGCTCTATTAACTGACAGTTCGGGGTTATTATAATTTATAAAAGATTTTGAATTTCTTAAAACAATATTTTTCTGCTGTCACCAGTTAACCTATTAACGGCGACTTTGTGAACACCTTCATTTTCGAAAACAAACATTAATTTAAAGTTTTTTTTAAAATTAGTTTTCCTGTAATTTAATTTGTTTTGATTGACTCTCTGAAGGAAAAAGGCTTCCGGATAAGGGATTCACATGGAACTACGGCAGGGTTTTAATGTTGGTTGGTACTCATACATATTCGGGTTTGTGTGCTTGATCAGAGACCCGCTTATAAACCTTCGTCAAGTAAGACAGACAGAATTTTTACTGACACAGAGAGAGAAGATACACCCAGGGCACCCGTTACAGCGCGCAGACTGCTAGCGTAATGGTCTGCGATCCAAACCACCAGGCCATCCGGGCCCCGTTTTCATGTTTATGATCGATAAAACTTCGAGTAAAAAGTTCTGAGAACAATGCTTTACAATTGTTACCCAAACCATAGTTAGAATAACGAAGCTTCCACAATGATATATCTACAATAGTTCGGAATGCATTTAAATAGAAAGACCGGGGAAGAATACCTCGTGATATGAAGAAGGCGAGAACAGCAGAAAATTGATATTCGACACAACCCGAAATGAACGACAGGACTTTGAACCAAGAACAGATTTAACGTGCACTATGTATTCAGAGTTAGGGCTGGAGAACCTAGTCGGTTGCTTTGCATGCGAAACGTTCCATGTTCGGTCCAAAATGAATACCGACCTATAAACGGCGCGTGCAGCCACAACATTCGACGAATAATAATCAGGCCGTGAAGAGGGAATGCACGTTAAATATGATCCAAAGTCGCAACACTGTGCATGATGCCGCCCTTTAAAGTTGCGTCGGGTGCCTATACTCAGGTGTCGTGTCTCGTTACTTGATTATGGTTCTAATACAATATCCGCCCATGTAGCTGTAGTGCGACGATACCCTAATGTGATGGTGTCAACATAACCCTAAACCCTCATAGTGAGTCCCACCAACCCCCATTTACTCAGAATTCTTTTCATTAACAATTCTTTTGTCATATGCACTATCCAATGTCGGTTCAAAAGAAAGGTGAAAAGGAACACATTTCTTGTATAATTATTTAAAAAAAAACCCTCTTTAACACTTCACCCAACGAAGAATCACAAAATGACGTAACCCCTTTCAAGTTGTTTCATTGGGCGAAAGGGAAAGCCGCATCCTCTAAACCCGAGTCGGATAAGATCTTCGTTTTTCCCCGTCGATATTGTCGGATAAGGTGGATCTCAGACAAGAGTTGAAAGGCCGTGTGCGATAGAGTGTTTTTTGTTTTACTTTGCGTGCATGTCGTTTTACTAACATTTATTACAACATGTTGCTGTGTTGGGGGTGAGTAACTCTGTTTGATTTTTGTATTATTAAACATTTTTTGTAACGTTTAAGACACACAAGTTCCAAAATAAAAAAATTCTCATGTTGATACAGACATTTTGCTTCGTAAAAATTAAATTGCAAGTCTGCAAAAAAAATTGTTTTATATTTTTGTATGGCTATTTTAAATGCATTTCGAATTTTGATAAATTTACATCAAAATCTCCAAAATTGTCTTGCCCTAGGAAAATTTTATATTTCAATCAATGTCGGTAATCTCTGGTGAATGTCCGAATTATTTCTGAAGTGGCACTGAATACGATTTGGACAATCACTGGTGATTGTTGACATACGACTTCGGACTTTCACCGTAAGACAGACACACAGTACAGGGCTAACTGCTGGCTCTACGAAAGTCTTAGTCCATTATAAACTATGAACAACTAAGAAAGAAAAGTTCCTATCGGGTGGTCATTATTATACAACAGATTTACCTAAATGGGTTTCTTATGTCTGAAATTACTCCTAAAAATTGACTCGATGTTGTTTTAATCTTATCAAAAAAAAAAATAGTGTGCTAAAAATACTTAGGAATCAAAAACCGTCGACACAGTAGTTCGTTATTTTTCCTTACTGTTTTTAAACTTTTAATTTAATAAATTTCGGAAAGTACAAAGGTACATGAATCACTAAAAAATTTTGCACTTTTTCTACTGATATAAAAATATCATGTAAACTTTGAAATCATAAAGGGGTGATGTTTACGGTCATTCGTTTAGACTAAAGCGAAACTCCTAATGTTTATCTTCCAAGCTAGCTTGGTACTAGTTTTATGGATAAACTGATGGAATGATAGGACACTTAGCATAATTTGAAATTACGAAACTTTGGTATCTCAATGATGCCAATGGGCCTTTTTGTAGCTTAAGTTCATGATTAAAATTTGGCAGAAATAAAGTATTTAACTTTAGTTGTTGGTTTTTCTTTACTTTTAAACTGAAAACTTCATAATGTTTTATTCCAACAAAACCCTGCTTTTTTTTCAATTCCGTCTGTATGAATAAAAAACTATTTAAAAAACTATACACTTTTAAATGCAATTGTTGTGGATCAGCAATTAGTAGAACTTAGATCTGTTAGTATCTAATGAGGTTTAAAATAAAAAAGTAGTGTCAGCCCATAGTTTAATACGAATAACAGTTCACTTCGATATCATTTTCTTGGGCATTAAATTTAGGTTGGTTCCTCCAGAAACTTAGGGGCTTGTAGAGGGATGCTCAGTCCACAGGATTAATGCATTATTTTCGAAATCCTATTTTCTGCAAAAGTATTAATTTGCTATGGAAGCGTCACTAAAAATGGAAATAAAACAAATCTAAACTAAAATAAAATATATGGGTGGCTCAATATTAGTTTTAAATTTTAAAATGACAGATAATTATCCCTATAAAAAAAACTCTTAAAGATCTAACAAAGATTTTGCCCGAAAAAGAAGTGAAAATAAAAAAGACGAAATGGAAATCGGTAAGGAATTAAACTTCATTGGATTTTGTTTTTAGATTAACTTTAGACTTTTAACATTCGTACTAACTGTTTGTGTAACTTGTATCGCATTATCTAAAAGCAGAATTTGAGAAAATGGAAGACAGTTTTTAATATTTTGAGAATAGGAAGTAACACAAAAAATGTTTCGTATCATTTTCGAATTTGAATTTTATTATAATACGTGTATGAATATTTGAGGGTAATTAATTTTGGATACTGTGTACTCTTCACTTTAAAAACGAAAAAACTTCGTTACAAATCCTAACTTCAATTGTTCTTTTATAAATTATCGTTACCTGTTAATGAAACATCATAAGAGTTTATACAAGAAGCCCTTTATTAAGAAATATATAACATTTATACGAATTTTAATATTGGAAGCAATACAGTATTTAAAAAATAAATATTAATTTGGAAAAAACCATCACACTCTATGCCACCCACCATACTGTTATAGCTTAAAATTTTTGCCGTTGTCAAATATCACTTATTATGGAAAATTTAATTTGACTTGCTGCAATATTCATTCCGAGTTTGATAATGAATTGACCAAAGTTTAAGGAAGAATATACTGTATTGTTAATGAACCCCTAGGAAACAATTATGTAATTTTTTTAAAACTAGTTTTCTTAATACTTGTCATCCATGTTATTTAATATCCATTTGAAGCATGCACGAAGTCATTAAAATAAAACTTTTTTTATTTGGAGTTAAGAAATCCCAACTTTTTTCGCAATATTTCTTTAAATTTTTTTGGCGACAAACAGAATAATATTGCATGTGAGAGGCAAAAGTCAGCGGTTGTTTTTGTGAAAATACTTAGTCTGCTACTTTTTTAAGTTCGTACTTTTTAACGAAATATGTGCTCTCCAAAGTTAAGCACTTTATTTGCATTATCTGATTATAGTCTAAAGTTTCTTTATAGTTAGTTCCATGTCGTATGTTTAAAACTTAAGCATTTTTTCCATCTTTAAAATATATTAATTTGTAAGTGTTTAACAAATAAAACAATATGAAAAAGACAATCGAAGCTGAATCCAAAACTTCAGTGTGATTGACAATGTTTAACGAATGCTTAAATACCAAATTTGTGAATATGATCTTTATTTTTGAAAATAGTTGCGTAGTTTTTTTTAAGAAAATGGGAAGTATGGAGATTTGTATAAGGACTTCTATTTTCAATTTTTTTTTAAACTTTCACAAATATTGTTGCCCTTAAAGATTTAAGCAGCATAGATTTTGTAGGGTAAGAAAACATAACGTCTCTAGTACATACGTTAAATCTATGATGGAAGTTTTTAGTTAAAAAGTTACTTTTACTTTCACGCAGGCCGTGCCAAGGCAACGACGACACAACTGCATTTCTGACTTCCTCCGTTTTCATTCGAAACATATCAAAGATTAAACATACAAAAAGTGCAAAAATAAGTTCATTTTAGGACAAAACTGGTTTAATTCAGAAGTGGACTTGGGCCGTTGGTTCTCGAAACCCCTAAATGACACGCATTGAAGGATGCTCACCTCAAATCTAACCCTTTCAATCAACACAGTTGGACTTCTGTTCAAGTTAAGATTAAAATAGAGGTTACAATAATATTCGAATTCGAGTGTAAGGAAGTGTTTTGATCGCAAACTTTTGGATAGTACAGAAAAGTTACCTTGGAAATACAAATCTACCCGAGGTAAATATCCATCCCAGTTTGTAGTTTTAGAGTTATAGTTCACCTGTCACTTCTTAGCATATCAAATATTTTGATTGTGGTATATTCCACTTTGAAAACAGGTAGAGAACCTTAAGGTGGCAGGGTTATCCCATGGTGTTTGGCAAGCCTAGGGGATTGTTGGGTTAGTTTGGTTTCAAATAATATGTCACACTAAAACTACCCATGGGTTATTGGTGAAAGGAGGATTATATAGTTAATTGATGGTCGTCATCAGAATATTGCACGTGCATTTCTTTTCTATCTTTTCTTGATCGTCAACAGAATTGCATCTGTAGTATGTATTATTTACTACATTCAGTTTCACCTCGGGGAACGTTATTAGTTAAAATATAGCTATGTAATCATAGTAAACCCGATGCAAGTTCGAACTGTCCTTTAGTTGAGAAATTCTTTGTAAACGTTTTAAAGAAATATGCGGCAGCAAAAGCAATGAATCGCCAGATATAGTAACTCTTGCTGAAACTAAAATCTTCCTTACCCTTTTTCAAAGTGGACTGTTCCACAATCAAAATATTTGAGATGCTTAGAAGTGACAGGCGGACTATACCCGTTTGTAGTTTTAGGGTTAGTATATTTTTTGTTTACAAAGCAGCTAAAAACATTTCGTCCCAGCGATTTGTTTGGGTCTATTGCAGTAACGACCAAAAGCTTCAAGTGGCGAACCCTTTTCTTCAATATTTTTGATCACTATTTCTTGATTCTGATCTCCATGGACAACACTCAAGCTGCGGTAATTTTATTCAAGCTGTCTCTCTCAAGGCAAAACTTTGCATTTGATGCGTTTAAAGGGCTGACAACCATTTTAACTTGTGAAATTTTCTTTATCGAGGTCATTGACTCAGTAATCTGGTATTTGGTTGTGAAAGTTTGTTTATTAAAATTATTACAAGGCAATGTGTGCTTAGAAATAATCCTTTATTTTATATAAAGGATCATTTATATAAAGGATATATATTAGTTATAAAAAAAAATTGAAGGTTATTTGTAAGCAAGACTGGTGCATAAAATACGGAAAAAGCAGGCAAAATACGGAAAAGCACCGAACGGCCTGGAAATGGGCAAATATGTATGGTTATTTCACTGTATAAATTTTTAAATTAAATTTATTTCAAATAAGATTTGTTTAAAAAATCAATCATAATTGGGTTTATTTTTGAAAAGATGATTAAAAAATTCCGAAAGTACATTGTGAATAAAAATGTATTAATTACAAAAAATTGAAGGTTGTTGTAAGCAAGACTGGTGCATAAAATACGGAACAAGCAGGGTCTAAGGACCTGAGGGGTTAAAAATAGCATTGCGGATATTTAGTTACGAGGCAGAATGCTGCTACAAACTTTTTATCACAAACAAAAATGAAGTTTCCAGATGACAGAAACATAAACAATTTGCTGACTTTTGTAAAATTGCAAATTATCATTTCTTGATATTTTGCCTACCAGACATGCTTCTCTTGTGTGCTACTACGTTAATTTTGCATAACTCCTTGAAAAGTATTTTCTGTGTGGATATAATCTTTAATTTTATGGATTATCCACGGAATTCGCTCATCTGCTGAAGCAGTGTCACCCAAATCATTCCGAATCATTAGTAGATAGTGTGTTTATCTATGTGAAACAGTTGATTTTAGTAGGAATCATCAAAACACGGCTGTTATTTTCAATTCAAGTGTTGCTATGCTGTTTAGTAATGTAACGAAGAAACAAGGTTTGAATTTAACTAAAGAATATGTAATAATGGTTTAAAAGAAACAAGTTTTGGCGTGGATGCGCATAATTATTAAATCTGGTATTGACTAACTAGGTTAACTTTAATTCGGGTTTAATAATTTAAGGAATAAGATACTTAATTGATAACCCCACATTTGGAAGACATAATCGAATTCAGAATTAAATTCATAATTAGATTGATGGCAAATCAAATGGGTAAAACGATGATGGAATACTAAACATTTTTGGCACTATTTGAAATAAGCTAAGGAAGGAGGGGGGGGGGGGGGGAATCTTGCCATCATGATTCATGATTCCTAATAACTTTCCATCTTAATCTCTCATCGCCATTAGTGATTTAAATACAATCAAATTTTGTTTCTGTTTTTTTCTTTTAACATAAGCAAAATAAAGACAAGGAAAAAGGTTTTAAAGAATTGTTTAATTTTAGCTTTTTGAATCGAGCGAAAGACCACAAAAAATCGTCAAGCTGCCGCAGGTTGCCGATGGAGGCCATAATATAACCAGATGAATTGTGAAAACTATTTGATATACCTTATTAAAAAAATAGCGCATTACTTCGACATATGTAGTTTTAAAAGTTATGCGTTAGGTCTTTTGGTTTGAAGGCATCTTAACAAAAACTACCACATTTTCTTTCTAAAACTAACTAGTTCCAGGCTATTGAACGATTGTAAAGCACTAAAAATTAATTCTTAAAATGAATTTAATTTGATCTTACGCATATTATTATGGTGATTTTTTTAAAGCTTTATAATATAGCCCGTGAATTTTTATAAGAATACCAATTTTCTTGAAGTAAAGCTCTTAAATATGAGAAAAAAATGACACACATGTGCACACATCCTCTTTCCTCGTTACATATTTCCAGCTGACAAAATCTCAATTGGTCCTTATTTAAGAACGATGCAATTGTGGTGCTGCCATCTATTGTTAAATAAGATAACTAATTGCTTAGGTGAGTGCATACCTTGATTTCTCCATATCCGTTTAGTGAGCTCAAGTGGTAAGGCGTTGGATTTCAAACATCAAAATCATAGTTGACCCTTGGATATAATTATTTATTTAATATAATCAATCTATGTTATTGTGCTTTAAAAAAGCACGCAAGAAAAATAGGCTGGTTTTGTTAAATGACGTGCTTCACGATGCTTTGCAAGCTGGTGTTGTCTCATCAGGTTGAGTTGGTAGACTTATCAAAATTTTCGTGTATGAATGCCGCATTAATTCTGGTGCTAGTTGGCTAATGTATTAAGTTTTTTCTATCTTATTCATTGATCAGACAAATCTTGTTGAGTCAATGTCTAAGTCAAGCTTTAAAAAAAAGGGAGACATAAAGCAATTGTAAAATCTGCTAAAATGTTGAGGGTCCATACCATTTAGATAGTAACTGAAATTTAGGGGCCCTAGGCCCGGGCCTAATGAGCCTTATGGAAGAACAGGCCCTGGCTGTTAGTCTAAAGCTCATCGTCCCTTCTTCTGCCAGGTGCCTGCTGTCTTTGGGTCGCTGAAACACCACTACCATTCTCACTAGTATTATTTTATTAGGTTGCTTAATATACCGATTATCCTTATCCCATTCAAAGTCTTCCATTATGCTGTAGCGCTGAACCGCGTAGGTTAAGAAGAGTGTTTCCAATTTTTTTTAATTATTCAAATCAGTCAATTAATCATTTGACAACCAATTTTTAATTTTGAGTTAATTATTAGTTGATTCATTTTGAGTCAGTCGACTCGTCATTTGACTGATTCCAAATTGCGACGCTCGTCGCCAATAGCCCTCCTGCAGCTCTAGAGCGACGATAATTGAAATCTAACCCTAAAACTTACTGTTCCTCTTCTGCCCTTATCAGGTGCTGGTGCTTGGCCTTTAGGGTGGTAATGGGTCAGGATTGAGATGTTTGTCTAAAACTAATTGTTCCTCTTCTGCCCTTAACAGGTGCTGGTGCTTGGCCTTTAGGGTGGTGATGGGTCAGGATTGAGATGTTTGTCTAAAACTAATTGTTCCTCTTCTGCCCTTATCAGGTGCTGGTGCTTGGCCTTTAGGGTGGTGATGGGTCAGGATGAGATGTTTGTCTAAAACTAATTGTTCCTCTTCTGCCCTTATCAGGTGCTGGTGCTTGGCCTTTAGGGTGGTGATGGGTCAGGATTGAGATGTTTGTCTAAAACTAATTGTTCCTCTTCTGCCCTTATCAGGTGCTGGTGCTTGGCCTTTAGGGTGGTGATGGGTCAGGATTGAGATGTTTGTCTAAAACTAATTGTTCCTCTTCTGCCCTTATCAGGTGCTGGTGCTTGGCCTTTAGGGTGGTGATGGGTCAGGATTGAGATGTTTGTCTAAAACTAATTGTTCCTCTTCTGTCCATCAGAGGGCTGGAGAGCCCATGCGGTAAGGTGCTTGTCTTGGAAATGTATGCGGAAGGTAGCATCCAGGGTCGCCAAAATAACTATCGAAGGGGAGTGCACGTCAATTAAGCTTCAAAGTCCTAACGCGATGCTGCTCTTAAAATAGGCGCCAACTCGGGTGTCGGCTCGTCATCGTGTAGCTCTAGTGCAACGATCAATGCAACCTCACCCTAGCCATGTCGGTTTGGGATGCTAGTTTAAAACTAATTCTTCCCCGTCAGACCAGGGAACTGGAGAGAAAACTTGGTAAGGTGCTTGCATTGCATAGTCTTATGTTCGGGATTACCAAAATAACTGTCGACCGATAAACGGTATGTGCAGCTAAATATTCCGACGAATAATACCCCGCGTTATCGGATGTCGGCTCGCCACTTGACTGTGGTTCTAAATTATGACGTCCGTCGCCAATAGCCCTCGTGTAGCTCTAGTTCGACGACAATTCAACCTAACCTCCTTCTGCCCCTATCAGGTGCTTGCTGTATGTGCTGTCTCTGGTGCGGGGCCAGCAGTCGTTCAACCCGACGCCGTTGTCGGGCCGCAGTCGGGCCCCTCCCGCCGTCGTCCTGCCCAGGAACTTCTCCCCGCAGTCGGTGCAGACGGCCTTCCAGACGGCCCGGGACATCATCGCTAACAGGAGGACGGCCCTGAACGCGAGGGGTGAGTAAGACTGGTGCATGTTAAATCTGCCGTGGTTCAATTGCAGAGTTCTAAACTCGACACTGAGCTCAATACACAGTGGAGTGCCATCCGTTTCTTAACCGCATTATACTTGTTTTTTTTCTGAAGAGGTCAAACCAGCCTGTGGTAGTTTGGGCTTCTAATACGCGCATTGTATATTCTGTATGGTTTTGACCTCCCTTGCGTAACTTTTTGTATTCTTCCAAGGGTACGAAAGTTACTACAGGATAGTATAGGAAGTCCTCACTCCACGGTGTATTGAGCTCATTGAACTATGCTTGAATAGAAAGGTTGTCAATTAGAGAAAGAAGACTTTAACACTAGCTTGAACAGGAAATATTTATTTGACGCGGACAATATATACACGACTGGGTAGTTCGACTTCACGTACAAACAAAAAGTTATGGAGCTAGAACATTAGTCTCTAGCGTATTACATTAGAGGACTACAATATCTGGACATCGATAAACAAACAGTTCACAGCAGAACGAGCAGACAAGAAGGATAGCTTAGATGCAGCCGGGAGGGACAACATAAAATTGAGAATTTTCGGGAAAATTCCTGATTACGGAATGGCTTCGATTTTAGATGAAATCGGCAACTTTTAATTGCAGCAAATAAAGTTTTGTTTTTACTATTAGATAAGTAGTATATTTTATTTTTACCATTTGTTTTGCCGTTCTAGAAAAGTGTCACTGACACAAAGAAATGCAAGTTGTCGTATTGTTAGATTTCTGGTCCTTCGATTGCATACACTGTTCTCTTAATAATAGTTCGGGAAGTACAAAAAAAAATCTTAGGAAAAAAAAGTTGTAAATTATATTAAACGTTAACCACCTGATGTATGAGCAAATTATCTGAAGTGTAAACTTGTTTTTACTTCATGTTTATAAAACTTTTTTTTACAGCAATTTAAATTTTTTCTGTAGATGGTTTTTAGTGGCTAGTCCATATTTTTTAAATTTTAAAGATAAGTTAAATTTATATGTTTATAATTTTTCAAAAATTATGTGTTGCTGGAAAACCTGGCAGTCAGATGTTACATGTCTGTATCTCAGACTAAAGTATGAGTGTACATTTTTTCAGGAAGACCTCCCTTCGACCCGAGCAGAAATGTGCCTTCTGCTCGCCACCAGCAGTTTCTGGCCGAGTCTCCGAGGTCTAGAAGGTTGGAGACCACCCAGGAGAGATTCGAAGAGGCCACTCGAGTATTGCTTACTGAGTGAGTGTTCAAATATTTCACACATTCGCTGGCAATAAAATTGATGTTCTCAGAATTATGAAATAGTGTTTCAATCATAAAATCACGGGAGATGTTGTGACAGGGTTTGATGACGTGGTCTATCAAAGAATGTGGGATTTCACAGTTCAATATTTCTTCGTAAAACTCTCAACTAAGATTGCATGTTTTTAAAGTTGGATGTAGTTAAAAAGGTTTACAACATCCGTTTTCTGCAGTTAAAAGTATTCGCCCTTATGACTTTTATTAAAATACTAATATTTATTTACTTGACATATATTTCTGTCAGCAATGAATATTGTTTTATATGCATTTGAAATCTTTTGATGCTAAGCCAACGATATAACTTATCATAGTCGATAGTCGTCCCAGAGTGGCCCCGGCATACTAGGTTGCGCCATGCTGACTCGCCAGTAGCAGCAAAAGTGCTAAGTTTAGAATAAGATGTGCTGGACAAACTTAATTTATGACGAATATCACTTTTAAAATCGGGTGGATTTGGAGCACCAAAACACAACCTCTCATCCCCCAATATTATAGTCTAATATTTTGCAAATCTGAGAGGATAACACGAAAAACTGTAACCCAAGAATGATATTTTTGGACTCTTTTAGTTATACAAGCTGACTTAAAATCTAAGTAAGTAAAGTGATAACTATCCGATGTGTGTGTGGACTAAATATTGGACGTTAAAGAAGGGTGGGGATTATTTTTTATCTTTACGCTAGTAAATTTAGCTCCAAATTGACGGCGATCCATAGAATAGGTGAAATTGGACCTCTGCTTATAGTGTAATAATATTTATACCTCTTGGGGGTGACAAGCCAAGTCTAGAATCCTCTACTTCACCTTTGTATTTAAAATTATAAGGATCTGTCGGCAGTGCTGCCATCGCGTTTTTCTTTTCTGAGGTAGTAAATGACTTGTCGAGAGGGTGTGGAATGTTTGCAGCCGTCTTCTGTACCGAACAAGGTAAACTCTCGTTGTTGAGCACGGCACCTGCATCACTTCAGAGATGTGGGGTTGGTACAAAATACTCATGCCTCACAGTATGATGGCCATGACTCTCGCTTGTCAACAAGTTAGCCCGGGTTCGAATCCCTGTTAAGACATGTATGTATCTTAGACTAGAAGTCGGTGAAATCGAAACCCAGTTTCGAAAGAAAGGCAGCGTATTTATTATTGCACTGTCTAGAGTAATCGCCTTTGTAAATAATTGTATTCTCTCGTATCCTGGGGCTGGGAAGCCCAGTCGGTTAGGCGTTCGCCTTGCATGCGGAAGGTCCCAGGTTCGGGTTTCTTCAAAATAACTGCCTACCTATAAACGGCCCGTGCAGCCGAAAATGTCCTACAAACCCCGTGTAGAGGGAGTGCATTTTTAAATACACTCTAAAGTCCCAACGCTGCGTACGATGTCGCCCGTTATGGTTGCGTTTGGAGCCTACTGAGGTTTCTGCTCGTCACCTGACTCTGGTTCTAAATTACGACGCCCGTCATCAATAGCCCTCGTAACTCTAGTGCGACGATATTTCCATTTTACCTTGCCTCATGTCAAATGTATCTTAATATAAAACATTTTATTATCCATTCATATGTATCTGGGAAGAGACACACTGCACCAACTAACAAAATGCTCATAGCAGAGTACCTACAATATCCTTCAAAACTGACATTATTATTTAATGTTCTCTTTCCTCACCAACCTGAGGGTTGAACCTGGTGAGAAAATGCGGTTAAGTTAGAGTAAAAGGATATTTATTCAATAGACATAATATTAGACATGAAGGACGGTGGAGATTGTTGTTCTCTTAATGCTAACAATACTAACTCCGAATGGACGGCCATCCATAAAATAAATGCAAATGGACTTGCAATGTATTAATATTTCGTGTTATCTTTTCTTCTTCAGGTTCAACCTGACCCCCGCCCAGATCGTGTTCGGCCTGTCTCAGACCGACCTGAAGAGCATGCTTCCTGGAAATGACGTCCAGAGCTGCGAGGGCCAGTTTAACTTCACATCTTGTAGGAACGCCGATCGCTACCGTACTTTCGACGGTACCTGCAACAACCTGCGGCATCCCTCGTGGGGCATGGCGGCGTCGTGCTTCGAGAGGCTCGTCGACCCGGAATATTCGGACGGTGAGTTGAGGACTTACCAAAATAATAACCTAAGTTGTTTCCTCCAATGGGCCTGTAATATTGGCGGCCAAGCATTTGCAGACTCGGCATATTCCCCAGAACTGAGAGCCATTTTCTTGTGGCACCATCTATAGGCGACTCTCGCTACCAATTTTGACGCCCAGATTACAAGGAATCTGAGCTCTCTGTGGATGTTAAAGTATGCAGTGATTTAATTTTGCGGAGAGAACCCGAGTCAAAGGATACTCCAGGGATCTTTTACATGCCACATAATCATATGACATGCGTGCTCAAGATTTTCTCGATTACTTAGGGTTAAAAAGGTTGAAAAACGTCAAATGAATCAAAAACTAGACTATCAATGGAAACTGACTGAACACAATGCTTGGGGGAAAAATCCTAAAACTGTATGCGGATATGTTTCTGTGATTCGATGTGAGCGTGAAGGTCGATAACTCCCACATCCTTAAGCCCTGGTTTGCAATAATACAAAATGGGTTTCTGAGCTGTGCGTCCGAATTGCCCACTTTCTTAGTTGCCCTAATTGTCACGTGACCTGTATGCCATAAATTATGGTGATTCGTGTTCCTTCATGGTTTGACTAGAGCTTCCGAAATGGCTTATGTATTTCCTTATTCCGAAGAAATAACAGCTCACTACGCATTGGCTAGACGAGGACTCATCGGTAGACGCGAATTCTAGCAAACCATTCAATGTTCACCTATTAATGGAAACTGGCTACCACTTTGCTTGGGGAAAAAAATCATAACTTTATGTGGATATATTTCTGTTTATTTGACGTGAACGTTCTATAATTCCCGCCACTTTAGGAAAACACTAGCTTTACAGTGGTATTGATTACTGTCTTCTGGAGGTGACAGCAGGCATAGCCTACTCAACTTTAAGGCCCCAGAAGCTCTTGTGACATCATGCTATCCTTCTTGCTCGGATTGTCGGGCTTTTCCCGAAGGAACAAGCGAAACCTATTCGCGCTAGTCCGACTTTACTTTACAAGCTCCGAACAGATTTCGTTCCTTTCTTTCACAACAGCCTACAACCCGAACCGGACTGATAGTGACGTCTGAGCTTCTTTGGGCTTATTAGTTGAGTCGGTCATACACCAGGACTAAGTTAGATACCCATCCATATGTAGCCTATCACTCAATACCAAATGAAAACTTTCTAGTTGAAAATGTATAAATGTGGGATTCAACTCAACACAACCCTCCTCTTGGTGCCAATCCCAGTAGCACCCTCTAAGAGCAGCAGTCCAGGGCTATGTCCCAAAGTAGTCAGATCTTCTTAAACCTCCGGCCTAACTGGAGAGGCGTAATGTTGGCGATTGTACGAACGAAGTTAGATTAAGTGACATGTTAATTAGAAAACGTGTCGCTTCACTGTCTTCCGGTACCCTAACAGTTTTGGGGGGCACGGCCGGGATATATACTGGCAATTTACTCTACAAAAATATTTTAAAATTTTTTCAAAACAAGTGTTTCCGGAGGTCAAACCGAATCCCTCACGAAACGGGGTGAAAACTCATTTGCGAACTTTAAACCAAATTTCTACGAACCTTACGACAACAAATAACGTGTCGGTACTTCCACATAAGTAATGCTTTCCCTCTTTTTTTTCTGTGTAGGCACCGCCGACAAGCGAGTTGCGCTGTCGGGGAATCCCCTTCCTTCCCCGAGGACGCTGTCGCTGGAGTTGCACGCCCACCTCGACAACCCCACGGACTACGTCACCCACATGTTCATGGTGTACGGACAGTTTCTCGACCACGACATCTCCCTAAGCCCCATCAGCCGGGGAGGTAGGAGGACATTTATTGCTTATGTATAACATTAGAGTAGAAAATGAAGCATTTTATGAGTGGGGCAGGTATTTTTTCTCCTAATACTGAGGGAGGGATTTAATAGTACTATAGTCGGTCTATTTACTATGCGAGCCTCGAAGACTTTCTTCCCCCATCTCTTCGCTTGGTTTTCTAGGAAACGGGGGGAGCTTCGCTTTTCTAAACTTAACGCGTTTGAGGTTCTGTTGTGAGGTAAACAATCCGCACAGTTCAAATCCAAGTAGGGTGGGGAAAAAACCGAAACCGCGACGCTCACGCCGTTTCGAAGAAAACCACGTGCGGGGATGGGGGAGGAAAATGCTTTTGAGGCTCGCATTCTAGATAGACCTACTATAGGCCCCGTGGCGCAGTGGTAGTGCTTTGCATTGCCGTGCCACAGGTCCTTTTTTTGTTATAAACTATACTAACTCCTCGGCGCAACAGCCCATTAGTGGCCCAAGGCCTGCCGTGCCCATTTCAGCTTACGTGACCAAGGGCTTTGGGGTGTTAGGCATATATCCCGGTTAGGTGGTCAACCTCACGTGGGACCCCCAATGTTTAGTTCCCAAGCACGCTTGGTACTCATTTTATCGACCCACTTAAGGGATGAAAGGATGAGTCAACCTTGCCCAATCCGGGACTCGATCTCCGGACATGAGGCATGGCAATCCTGAGCACTACCACTAAGCCACTGGCCCTCTTATGTGTCTACTATATTATGTATAACATTAGCAGAGTAGAAAAAGGAACTTCGCTTTATTGTTATCGTGAGTGGGACAGGTCTTTTTTCTAATACTTCTGAGGGATTAACAAATTTGGAAAAGTGTAAACTTGTTATCAGGTCTGATATTTAAATTTAAAATTTCAATTCGTAACTTAATTTTATAAAAATATTTTTGCAGTAATGTTTATTTTTAGTTATTTGTAGTAAATGCTTTTAAAATTCGCCTTAATACTTTATTTTCGTTTATTTTAATGTAATTTTAAAATTGAAGTTTTTTAAAAATTATGTGAGTAACTGGTTTAGTCAGTAATACTTTTTAGTTTTAATATAACTGTTTCTCCTGAGTGGCCTTTCTAAACTTAATAGCATCTTTTGATACAGATGGTATCACTGTTTTGGATCGACAAAGTAGTATTTATCATTTAGCTGATTTCAGTAAAATTGGTTTAAAAAAGATTGCAATAAAAAACGGCATCCATTTATTTCACTGTAAAACATGAAGACTCCAGAGAGAAAGGTATCGAATTGAATAGCTAAACGTAAGATGTCATATGCCCATAGATAGCTTACCACTACCTTTTTTTAACATTTTTGTGAAAGGTTAACCTCTTAAGATCTCAACAAAATCCTACACGTATATTCTTCATCTAAACACACTTTTCATACAAAATAATATACTAAAAAGTATGTTTTTCAAAGAAATTTTTAGAAAAATTATGTTTAATAGTTACTGAGAGACACACCTTAAACTCTAAAAATACACATTTTTTGTGCTATAAATGCAACAAAAAAGGCCTTATCACTAATTTGTAGTTAACAGTTTATTGAAAGATTGTTTTTAATTCAAAATGCCTTTTAAAATTAAGTACTAAAAGAACTTTTTGAAAAGTTTAAAGAGCTAGTTCAAAGTTATTTTTTTAAGAACTCTAATATCGTATTGACCCTCGTTCAACTTCATTTTTTATAGAAATAAATGACTGACACCTGTAATAAAAGGCTGAAAACTAATTTTTGGATCTTCTATCGGTCCAGGTCAATTCCGAAACTAATCAACATGTTAATTATCCCTAATCCCAGGTCGCAAGAGGTTGAGATTGAATGGTAATCTCCACGTGGAAGCAACCTTACTTTGAACAGTTAAATTATATTCGAACCTAAAATAATTTGTCTCCCTGACAGAGAACAACGAGTTCCTGGAGTGCTGTCCGGATTCGGACACGAATCCTCCGCAGTGCGACCCAATCCTGATCGACCCCGCCGATCCCTTCTACTCGTCTTTCGGCATCAACTGCCTCAGCAACGTCAGATCGGCCATGTGCTCCACCTGCACCCTGGGTGAGTGGCCACTTACACTTTTGTCAGAGAGGTTGGTTAGGATTACATGGAAGTATCCAAGTCACTGTCATGGACTAATAGAACCGCAGTGGAAAAGAAGGGACTAAACCAGGTTTCTTTGTGTTTAATCGGGTTATAGGCGGAAGTGATCAATGAAGCACTCCATACCAATTATTTTGATCTACGCCAACTTATCTAAAAGTGTCTTATTGAATTGTTTAGTAAGACCATTTGTTTATGGATAATAAGCAGTAGTTAGTGGATGGGTTTACACAGTTACTCTGGTAAGATAAGGTAAGAATGCACGATCTTTATCACTTATTATTTTTCGCGGTACCGGAGATTTTAGATGATCCCCTACACCAAAAATATTGCGACTTTTAAGGCTCCTCTATAATAACTGTGAATTTGGTGAGATTATTCAGCCATATGCTGGTGTTTTTTCTCTGGGCATCCTACAATATTATAAACTTAAGAAAAAATAAAAATAAGAAAGTGCCGAAATCCGAACCTGGAACTCGTTAGATTATAGCCACACTACAAAGTAGGCCACTGTGGCAATATTGTCGATTATTCTCAATGTCAATTGACTACGGTAACGTTAGAATGATGTGTTTTGGATATCATGGATAGGATATTTCATACGTTATTGTCTGCTGCTTGGAACGTAAGTTAAAAACAGAAACCTGAAATTTATTTTTTCAATTTGTACCTTTTAGGTCCCCGTCAGCAGATCAACCAACTGACTTCATACATCGATGCTTCTCACATCTACGGCCTCTCTACGGACGACTCCAATGCACTGAGAAACAACGACGGATCAGGTAAGGAATGGGGTTCAAGCATCCCATATAAACTAAACCATTTTAATTTTCAAATCCCCGATTCTCACTCTCATAGCTATGTCTAGAGTTGGATTTGAAATGCCCGACCATTTTTTTTCTACACGGCCAGTGGCGAAAATATACGGTGCAACATACAAGGTGTGTTCGAAAAGTCCGGTGATTGGTCTCATAATTAAAAAACCGCGCCGGTTAGGATCTTGCTCTCACGCAGTCGCAGTGAGAGAAATGTCATCTTGAGAATATCACTGCGTCTGCGTGAGTGCAAGATCCTAACCGGCCCGGGTTTTTAATTATGAGACCAATAACCGAACTTTTCGAACACGTAAATCAAAAGCACTGCATTTTGACTTGTCTCAAAGTTAGCGCACGGAGTTTATAGGCATGCCGCAAGAGTCGGGAACCCACGCGTGGGTTGGGCATAAGTTGATCCTGTAGTGTCTTCCGCTATCGGTACTTGTTTGTTAAATTTTGTAAGAATTTGAGTTTGGTTTATTCTTTTTAGCCTACTTTTCTTTTTTTAATTCGAAAGAATTAAAAAATGAAAAAGTAGGTATTGACATGCGGTCGATGTCCGTCTGTCCGTCTGTCTGTCTGTCCGTCTGTCCGTCTGTCCGTCTGTCCGTACCCCCTTCCAAAATCGGTTCTAATCATCGGATCTTAAAAATTCTTTTTTTTGTTAGAAAGCTATAACCTCAGATACCCAACTTTTATACTTTTTGTCCGTCTGTCTGTACGTCCGGACGGACATAAATCTATCTGTCGGCGAATTTCCCATTGAATTAGCATTGAAATTCAATTTTGAGTCATTTAAATCACTGTAGGTATTGAAATGCGGTTGATGTCCAACTGTCTGTCTGTCCATCTGTCTGTCTGTTCGTATGTCTGTCTGTTCGTCTGTCTGTCCGTCTGTCTGTCCGCCTGTCTGTCCGTTTGTCTGTCTGTCTGTACCCCCCTTCCAAAATCGGTTCTAATCATCGGATCTTAAAAATTCTTTTTTGTTAGAAAGCTATGACCTCAGATACCCACCTTTCATACTTTTTGTCCGTCTGTCTGTACGTCCGGACGGACATAAATCTACTATCTGTCGGCGAATTTCCCATTGAATTAGCATTGAAATTCAATTTTGAGTCATTTAAGTCACTTTAGGTATTGAAATGCGGTTGATGTCCATCTGTCTGTCTGTTCGCATGTCTGTCTGTCTTTCCGTCTGTCTGTCCGTCCGTCTGTCTGTCTGTCCGTACCCCCCCCCCCCCCTTCCAAAATCGGTTCTATCCATCGGATCTTAAAAATTCTTTTTTTGTTAGAAAGCTATGACCTCAGATACCCAACTTTTATACTTTTTGTCCGTCTGTCTGTACGTCCGGACGGACATAAATCTACTATCTGTCGGCGAATTTCCCATTGAATTAGCATTGAAATTCAATTTTGAGTCATTTAAATCACTGTAGGTATTGAAATGCGGTTGATGTCCATCTGTCTGTCTGTTCTTATGTCTGTCTGTCTTTCCGTCTGTCTGTCTGTCTGTCCGTCTGTCTGTCTGTCCGTACCCCCCTTCCAAAATCGGTTCTATCCATCGGATCTTAAAAATTCTTTTTTTGTTAGAAAGCTATGACCTGAGATACCCAACTTTCATACTTTTTGTCCGTCTGTCTGTCTGTACGTCCGGACGGACAGAAATCTACTATCTGTCGGCGAATTTCCCATTGAATTAGCATTGAAATTCAATTTTGAGTCATTTAAATCACTGTTGCCAAATCAACAATGGCATGAGAAACTTTATTTATTTAAACATATTTGAAGCAAATAATATTTTCATGAATCAGTTTGGAATGACGTCATAAAATGTAGCACAATTTGATTCCTTGATTATTCATTAATTATCTAACAAGAAAGCGGCAAGGCATACTTTTGCATACAATTATGCTAAGTTTTAATTTACATTTCTTATTTTTTAAATGCAGTTTGGAGTTTCATTACTTTTGTTATTAATAAATATTTAATTATTCCTCGAACTACAAATAAATCGCGAGCAGACGATAAATAATGTTTAATTGATTTGCGAAATAATATTAAGGAAAATAGTTGATTTTGGCTTTTAGAAGTTTAAATTATTAGCTGGATGCTGTGTTTCGATTTTTTTTCTAATATGTATAAATCTAGTGTAGAAACGGCTGTTGATGATATTTACTGTTAGAAACCTAGTTTTTTCCCGATTAGAACTTCAGTAAGTATTTAAGTAACAGGAAAGTAGGCTATTTTAGTTCTTTATGAACTTCTTTTTTTTGCATATACCAAATATAAATTAACAAAGCAGTACTAAATTATAAAAATATGTCATAAAAAGAAAAAAAACTGAAGCAACGGGCAACTCAAGATATTGTAACTTAAGTCATTTAATGTACAAAACTTAATAAAATGTGTAGTGCTTCGTAAATTACATTAATTGATATGATTTTAAAGTCCAATAAATTTTGTTTTTGCAGGCACCCTCCGTTTCGTTAACAACCGTGAAGCCGGTGAGTTGCCGCCTGGCAGTGCCAATCCTGCTGAAGATTTCTGCAGTTTTCAAGATCCGAATCTAGACTGCTTCGAAACTGGTAAAATATTAACTAACCTTTTACTGTTGTATCTTGGTATTCAGTAAAGGTCTTAAGAAATCCATATATGCTTTAGTAATGTGCCCTGTCTATGTGCAGTAAAAATAGTTAAGTTTTAAAAATCGCCGGCTCATTTTTTAAAACGTGCAGCTATGAAAATAGCAAGAAATGGAAATGGCATATTTAATTAATGAAGATAAAATTTTCCATCACCTGCTGCCATTAGTTTGTTGTTGTATCTTATTTCCAAAATGGCAATTGTTTAAGAGCCAATTATTGTGAACAAGCTTTCGTATCTTTTAAGGTGACCAGCGAGCCAACCAGCACCCGGCGTTGACCTCTATGCACATTCTGTTCTTGCGTGAGCACAACAGGATCGCCAGAAGACTGCGCGAGATTAACAGACGATGGGACGACGAGAGGATCTTCCAAGAGACCAGGTAATCACGAAACTTTGATGATCATCAACCTTGCATAAAAAAATCACTAAGTTCCGAAATATCGGTCGGTTGGTTTCTGACTAAACTGCGATAGCCAGATAACCTTAAAAACATTACGTTTTGCAAGGTATAAAACTCTGAATATCGTTAAATATAGCTGCAATACTAAGTCTTTAGATATCCAAAAGTCCCAAAGCTTTTCAACACTGGCAAATCACGAAAATTCACTAATCAGTTAACTTCAAATATATAAAAATTACAAGATCGGAATCTTTAACTTCAATTTTAATAAAAAGTTAAAATTCAGTTAAATTCAATTTACCTTAAACATCTGTAAATTGCACTATATATATATCACCATAACGTATAAAAAATCTCGAATCACGGAACGAGACTATCTTAACCGATATAATAAATTATTGGTACATGAAGATCCAAGGCTCTTAATTGCTTTGTTTAGGAGACCAGGGACAAAATTAACGACCTATAATAAGCTGCTTTTTCAGTCAAAGAGTTTGAATAATTCCCCGTGTAGACGGAGTGCATAGTACAAGTTAAATATGTCCCAAACTCCAGACGCCGTTTACGATCTCACCCTTAAAGTTCCGTTGGGTGCGTACTCATTTATCGGCGAGTCCCTTGATTGTAGTTTTAAATTACGACTCCCGTCACCAATTAGCCCCCGTAAGACTCTAGTGTAACAATAATTCAACCTAATCTCTACTCAAGGATAAGCAGCGAGAAACTTTTTCAACCAATGACAGTAGTTTCTTGACCAAGCTATTGGAAGTTTTCGTCGAGCTGGTTCAATAGCATATCACTATACCTAAGTAGTCCAAAGGTTCCTAAACCTCGTAATCATAGGATCCTGAAAAAATAGTTGCCAGCTATCTACTCCCAATAAAGTAAGTTCCTAACCCAATGCCTTCCTGCATTTCCAGGAAGATAGTTGGTGCCCTGATGCAACAGATCACCTACAGCGAGTTCCTTCCGTTAGTCGTCGGTCCTGAACGCATGGAGTGGTTCGATCTGTCCGTCCGTCGGTCCGGCTTCACCCAGTACGACGAAACTGTCCAGGCCACCCTGGTCAACGAGTTCTCAACAGCAGCTTTCAGATTCGGGCACTCTCTCATCAACAGTTTCTTCCCGGAGATCGCCAGGGGAGCAGGGAGCGGCAACAGACTGAGAGATGTATTCCAGTTTCCGTTCGGGTTGTACAGGGGGCAGATGGACGGACTGGTGTCTGGACTGACGTCCTCGCCGTCGCAGAAGTTCGACAGGTAATTTTTTTTTGTTGCGACATGGTTTTAGAGTTCAATTCAGGAATATTCATGTCCTCATTGGCCATGGAAAGGCAAATATGACATGAGATTCATTGAAATTTCCGTGGGTGTAGTGTATAGTATTTTTTTTGTTTAATTCGATTTGTATTTTGCCACATGCTTGTAAACGAACAGGTTTCAATAGGTCGACATGGAAAGGAGAAGGGGAAAATGCTCACTTTGAAATTACCAGCGTATGTACTTACGAGTATAGTGCCTATGTAATTGTGGAAATGATAAGACAGAGGCTTAACTCCATGTTTTATCAACTTTTAAGCACTCATAGATAAAAATTCACATGTCATCATGTTTTATGCTTAATATAAAAAACCTTGTATGAAGCCGAAACAGTCAGTTTCGGCTATTACTTTTCTGTTCATTTAGTACATACTTCATACTTGTTTATCTTTGCTTTTCTTGCCCTTTTATTATTTTTTCGTATAATTTAATTTTCTAAATATATGGTATTTTATGTTATATTTATTGCTGTATTAGCAATTTCTTAAGTAATTTTTAGTTCGCTTAAATGGGTTTGTTGCTCTCCTAGGCGAATCGTAAAAATTTCTATTGTTTTTGTAACACAAATGTTCAATAAACTGAATGATTGATTGTTGCTTACTAATTACCTAATTCCTTTTGCCTCCAGGTATATGGTTCGCGATGTGACCAACCATCTGTACCAGCCCCGTGGTAACCAGAGTGGTCTCGACTTGGCCTCTCTCAACATCAACCGCGGCCGGGACCATGGCATCCCTAGTTACACTACCTTGGTCGAGTTCTGCGGCGGACCTCGCATCACGACTTGGTCTCAAGTGGACAGGCTCTTCCAGAGGGGAGTGAGGCCCCTGTTTCAGAGGCTGTACGAGTGAGTATGGGCAGTATTTCTTCTGTGAATGGATACAAATTGAAAAAATAACAAACTTCACCAATCAGTTAATTTCAAATATATAAAAATTAGAAGATAGAAATCGGTAACCTTAAATATTAATAAATCGCCTTGAAAAACAGTTAATGACACTATCAGCATAACGTATAAAAAATCTAAAACCTCTAAAACGAGACTATCTTAACCATATACTAAACTCGTAACTTATTGGGTGCGACAGCCCATTGTGTGTGAAGATCCAAGGCGCTTGCTTTGTTTAGGAGGACACGGGACAAAATGACTGACCTATAAAAAGTAGCTTGTGCAGCCAAAAGTTTGAATGATTCCCCGTGTAGACGGAAAGCACAGTGCAAGTTAAATATGTCCCAAAGTCCCGACGCGATGTACGATCTCGCCCTTAAAATGTTCCGTTGGGTGCCTACTCATTTGTCGGCTAGTCACTTGAGAAGAGGAAGTTGCACCACCCTGGTCGAGTGCTGTGGGCCTCGTATCACGACCTGGTCTCAAGTGGACAGGCTCTTCCAGAGGGGAGTGAAGCCGCTGTTTCAGAGGCTGTACGAGTGAGTATGAGCACGGCCAACTTCAATAACAAGGCCACAGAAGCTCTCTCAATTATGAGCGTAGACGGAAATATTGACGTCACTGTTTCCAGTGCCGAAGATCGACAAACTAGTTCGGACGCATTCGGAACCCTAAAATTGTGGTCAGCCGTGAACGAGTGGTTCCGAACAGGTTTCGAGACGGGTTGTCTTTATCTTCGGAACAACGTCACTCGGAGCTATCACGTCAAAATTTCCGTCCCCGAGCTTGTTTGAGAAACCTTGTTCTGTCTTAGTAGTTGAGAAGGCCGTGGTATGAGCAGTATTTCGTTCTGTGAATGGATGAAAATTTAAAACTAACTTTAATATAAATCCTAATTGAAAATATTTAAGTAACAAATTTTTACCTGGTCATGGAAACTTTAAAAGCTATTTATTTAGATTTGGTATTTCGATAAATGGGCGTTGTGACTGTAGAGGTGACTGATGAAGAGGACGTAGGGCATGTTCTTCGTCACTGCAATTTGCACGAAAACTCAAGATCTCGATTTAGAAGGAGTTTGGAGGTCCAAGTTGGGAGGTATTTCCATACGATGGCCTCCAGTGTTCTCGGATATGGTGCGAAGAATGGAGACTTTCGTTGTTCTCTAATTTCATTTACAATTTAAATTTGTAACGTTGTGTTCTATTACTTATGCAAGCCTCGTGGAACACGGGGTGTTTTTAATTTTTTTCTAAATGAAAAAATGAATTCCAAGGGGTTAACATAAATAGTTCGCCTTCAAAAAATATTTTCCGGAAAATTCGAGTTACGCTTAACTCCATGGGTTTCTAAGTTATTTAATAGTTTTTGATCTCGTGTTACCGAGTCATTATCCTTGAGTTTTAGTGGAAATTCAAATAATTCAAGTCTCCACGCGGGCTATTGGAGACTGACGCAATTTATTTTGACGACGGAATACAGCTTCAACCGAGTTTTCGATTTGGAAACTTCAAAAAGTATATATCTTTTTCCTGACGTAAAACTTCAAGCAAACTTTCGGAATGTAATCGGTGCACTGAAGTATTTTGAATTAAGGTAGCAACTCTTGTATTATTAAATTCCCTTTAAAACTCAATGATAATGACTCGATAACACAATATCAAAAAGTAGTAAATAGATCTGAGCCCCTGGAATTAAGCTTAACTCGAATGACTTTTTCAAACCATCCAATAACGCGGTGTTTCGGACGTGCGCGACATCGACCTGTTCAGTTATTTGTCTTTGATTATTTTAATGTTAGGTATTGCAGTTAATTAGCATTTAAAAGGGTGAAAAATAATTGGGACATAAAATGCACTTAATATCCCGAATTTATTTTCTTTTCCCTCCTTTTTACTTATAATTACTGAATTAAACTGACTGACATTTTGAATAAATATTTACTATTTTTTTAGACTTGTATGTGATAAAAACGCATACTGCATTAATAAATACCCACTGCCATCTATTTACGCTCACATGAACAATGAAAAAGTAAAACAACGGCTTTCTAAGTGGCACTTATAAGTACCGTCAGTCCACCTCGAGTTGGCGCAGGAAACTAAAGTAAAAGATTAAAGACACATTTATTTTACCTTTTTATAGATTTTAATGTATTATAACTTTGATTGACAAACTCGGTTTTACTTATCCCTGTTTTCTACAAATTGAACGATGAAAAGTGAAACCACGGCTTTTTAAGAGGTACTTATAAGTACCGTCAGTAGATAAAGAGTTAACGAGGTGCGTTTCGTGTAGGGACGTGCGCGACATCGATCTGTTCAGCGGGGGCCTAGCCGAGCGGCCGAACCAGGGGGCGGTGGTCGGGCCGACCTTCACCTGCATCATCGGCATCCAGTTCTACCACCTCAAGTACGGGGACAGGTTCTACTTCGAGCACGGAGGACAAGCGGGATCCTTCTCTGCAGGTAAGACTGTCATACCTGCCGTACGGTGTAGCTGTACAATTTAGTAAAGATATCGAAAATGCTCTGCTTCTGTTTTTTTTGTTTTGTTTCCCTTTTATTTGGGTGTAATTTGTAACGAACTTTTTAATTTTCCTTGATAATTTTGATTACATAATTTTATGTGTTGTCTGGACGGGCCCCTGGGGCCCCTTGGCAGCCAATATATTCTTTTTAAAAATAAGTTTTTCTTTCTTCTCTGGCTTGGAGGGTTTTGCTCCTACGAAAACCGCACGTACATAACTGATAGGTGCTGCTCAAAACCATACTGTAAGCTTCATCCTTTTAAAACCCTTAATAGGAAATGTATTGTCTTCAAAATTTCAATGTTGGCAAGTATGCTAATTTCTACATTTAACCAACCAATTATATATATGTAAGGTTCTATATTTTAGTTTATACTTCGTTGTTCCACACTACGTTTTCTTTCAAAATTTAAAGCACAACATGAAACACAACTGTCAATTAAATGACAGGGTAATTTATATAATTAGGATCTTGAGTAACTATGTACAGTAGAACTCCAATTATCTTTAGCTTTGTGACTGACCAAATTTCAAGCAAAATTACACCCGGCCTATTTGTCACGGTTCGCCTTTGTTGGATGTCATGCCTAGTAATTTTTTTGGCATGACATCCAACAGAGACTAACAGCAAACAGATAAGTCAGGAATAAAATTTATAATTAGCTTGTAAACTTTAGTTCTACCTTCACCGGCTTTTATATGGGGTACTAATATGACATATAAACAGGTGATTGTTTACTTTTTCTTCCGATTAACTCCAATTATCTGAATTACCAATCACCCGAACGTGGTTAGTTCCCAATTACTAGGATAATTGGAGTTCTACTGTATCCCAATGATAGTTCTACTGTGGCAAAACTAAAAAAAACTATAGGTGTGAGAACTACATTCCTTTCAATTACAACTCAATGATGGATATTTGAAATGCTAGTTTCTTCTATCAGCTTTGAAAGAACGATTCTTTTTTTGGAAACTTAATGGTCACCTCCAACATGTAGTAAGAACTACTGTCTGAAGCCGGTAACTCTTAGTTTTTCAGAAATTTCCTTAAAGCCTAAAATTCTACGGCAGATACTCTTTGCGCATGCGCGATTTGCTCTAAAAAATCTCATTCTGTCGTCCGACAGGTACTAGGAACCCGTGTAGCAAATTTGAAGTCGATAGCTCTTTCTAGTTCAAGCTGTGGATTTATTTCAGTCAGAATGACAGATGGAACAATGTTCAAAATCCACTTTTTTATAATCGAAACATGTAGAAAGCGCAATATATCTTCATTTTGGATTTTCAGTGGATTGTCATTTCATTACTTTGTTTCATATTTTGTAGTTTATTGAAAGGAAATAGCAGTTTAAGCGAATAGTATGCATCCTCGATCCTGTAGCCTTAGACTTAAAATGCTAAAAAAATATTCTTAGTTTCCCAAAGCCTTATATAATACAGAAGTTCTGAAAACGCCCTTAAATTGTTAGAAGCCTTGGGATATATATCCATAGAAGACAGCCCCTAATTAATATTTAATCCAACAGAAACGATCCAAGTTAATGCTAATGAAGTTTTAAAATTTAATTGCATATTTGTGTTTGCAGCTCAATTAAGGGAAATCAAGAAGATGACTTTGGGAAAATTGATCTGCCAAAACTCTAACGTTAGAGAGATACAACCGAATGTCATGTTATATCCTGGTCCCAGGTATGCTATACCTTTTTTTATTCTCCATTTGCGTGAAATTAAATTAAATTTTTTACGCTATCTTCTTAAAAACTTATATTTTTTTTAAAAAGTAGGTATTATAAACTAACGATTAAATGCTGTTAGTTACTAGCTACTATGGAAGCTTCCGCCGAGCTGCCTGATTTATTTAATCTTGTTTGTGCCGAATTGTGCAAAGTTCGAATTTTTTTTCAAAATTTGAAAATATTTCCAAGATCAACTTTATGTTTAAGTTTGAAATTATACCCAAGTGCTAAACTTTTCCTAAGTAGGAAATATTAATTACGAAGCACGAAGTGTTTTCCAAGTACGAACGCGATTGAAGTTACTGCTCGATACAGATAATCAATAATTCAGTTTTTTTTTATTAATTATTAAACGTTTTTAAAAATTTTGAAAGTACGTGTGGCTCACTCCGTAATAGAAGCCCCAATGATTAAAATGTTTTTAAACCTGTCTCGCTATGGTCTAAACCCGGCTCACATTTCCTATAAGTGGGTGAGCAATCCAACGCTTGGCTAATTCTTTGGTCCACACTGAATCCGCCCTCAGCCACTCGGTACATTTATGTTTGCCTTTAGCCAATATTGAGATAAAGACTTTTTACCAGAGATTAGAGTTGCAAGCCTTGAGGGTATTGGACGCCTGGTCCAAGGAGTGCAGAAGACCCAATTTAGTTTGTGAAAACAAAATCAGATCGTCTGCGTATGCAGAGACGGAAATCTTAATCCCATCTTGGTTAACCCCGACAGGGGACGTTTTCTACTGGTGTAACAACCCTTCAATAACAAGGTTAAATAGTTACGAAGAAAGAGGGTCACTGTGGCGTAGTCAACTTGATCGTTATAGTAGAGCACACTCTTCTCTGTTGTCGTATCATAAAATAGAGGATGGTTGCCGAGAGCACGCTCAATCTAACTCATGGGTCTCAGACACCGATCAAAAACCAGCAAGGATATTTTCTGACACGTTTTCTATTTATAAAATCACTTTATTCACAAGTTCAGAAAAAAAACGTATATCCAGTCTATAATACCGAAGCCCAAAATATGAGGATGACAGAACGCTACCATAAAAGGGTAGAGCCGGCCATGTTTTGGGGAGCTGACGCACTTTTCTTAATCTATATTAAAAGGAAGATGAGCCAGCTTTAAAATTCATTTATGAAAGAACATTAAAAAGTCTGTCTTAGGGATATCCCTCAGACTGAGTAATATGCACGAAGATCTAGAAGGTGATGACTTAGGGGCTCCAGATATATGCCAATCTTCTACTTGTATGCTTTTCCCAGTTGGCACTGGTCATTTATAATTTGTAAATCTATCACTGTTACCTCGTTATCATTATACGCGACTAAGTCGGGTTTAAATACAAATAGAAAGATAAGAGAGTCATAGTTACTCTCGCCGTTTACCAGGGCTTGGTTAAATTTCTTCACTTTGACTAATAGTTCAGTCGAGTTTTCTATTTTGTGCGTGTCTAGTAGAAAAGTTAATTTATAATGTTTATTTTTGTAATGTTTTAATTTTTTAGGAATGCTGTACAAGACTGCAACGACCTTCCTGAATTGGATTTGACAGCATGGAGACAAACATGTAATCAATTTTTTTTTTAATCCATGCAGTTTTAAAGATTTCTATTTGCGGTTTATGTATTAGGAGACCACACTGGTTTATTTGGATTCTAAGTTACTTTTTCATTTAACTAGATCCAGTTTTTAAGAATAAAAATTTCAATTTTAATAATTCATGATAAAACTAAAATGTGTAGTTTAGGATCCTAAGACAATTTTCTGGATTTCCTAACGCCTTTCCTAATGGTCAGTTAGGATGTTTAAAATCAAAGGTTGAGTGATCTGGGAAAATAGTGGGTTGTGTTAACATGGGAAATGAAAGAAGGATGAGAAATCTTTTTTTAATGAAATACCCAAGTGCTAAATTATGTGTCAAATTTAGTTTTAATAGATATATCTATTTGTTTTCCAGGAACTATTCAGAAATAGACGAGTTCATTCCAGAAAAAATGCATTTGATAACATTGCACGACCATTTTTTAATCGACTTGGAGATTTTTATTTTTAACTGAACTCTGTTATCATATTTTATATTCTGCACAATTCAGCATCTGGACATTTTCATTTCATCTTGTTGAAGAAATACAAAAAGTTGCCATGACAAAACCCTGCCATAGGGCTGTGAAAGTTTTTGAATAATTCAAAAAAATATAGTTAATAAAATCTTTGAATATGAACTTTTGTTATTTTTTTGAATTCATATATTTTGTAGTTCGGAATGAAACAAGGAGTGTATGGCGCTACATACGGAAATCTTTTAAAGTTAGAAAATATCTCAATTTATGATTGGCTTTTGAATCCCATATTTCGGCTACGTCATAAAATTCAATTTTAGGTAGAATTTAATTAGGAGACTAGATGAGCGGTTTTACCTTCTAGGATACATCCCAAAACAAGTTTAAATGGGGAAATTTTTAGGGCATTTTTTGGTAATTTATATGAATAAGAGGGCTTTGGGGGGGGGGGGGGGGGCGCCTAAATTCCTTTTCAAATTTAGTGACTTTTTAGGAGTTTTTCAAGGGGTTTGGGATGTTAAAATAGAAGAAAAAATTATAACTCATGAAAATGGAGGCCAACCTTGTTATTCATGGTTCGCGCAAAACACTTTTGGCAAAGGGGTTCTTTAAGGTTATGTAAAAAAGGGCTATGTATGAGTATCATTCAAAGAACGAATTCATCAAAAATACTGATTGGATTGGCTTTTATATACCATTTGTTGATTACATAATAAAATAAAGTTTTAGGTGGGATGAGGGGCACCAGTCAACTGCACTCCCCATTAGTATATCAATGATCAACTGCACTGGTAGGAGGAGTCGAACAGCTCGTTCTTTTTATTCGTTCTGCGCTTAAACAGTATCCGCATGTTTTGAAGCTCCATTTTAAGATGACGAAAGGAAATATTGAAGCAATTTTTAAATCTTGACTAGAAGAGCATTTGCCCTAATTTCTTCAAGTTGTGCTTAGTTTGTCTCAGCTCCAAGAAACCAATAACATTTGAACCAATAACATTTGAACTCGCTTAACACGAAATTTCGCTGAAGATGAACTGAACTTGAACTCCCTGGCCTATAAAGCTTTGAGCTAATGCTAAATAAACTCTTAACGTGAAATCACTTTAGGAGAAATTCCGCTTAACCCGAACAAAAAATTCAGAATTTGGCTATTTTCTTCTTCCTCAAAGTTTTAAAGATCAAATAAAATAAAACAAAAAAATTAAGAAAAACGGCACCGGACATTTTTAACGTAAGAAGAAATTTTGAAAATTGGATTGTAAAATAACAGTTTTTAAAAAAGAACTGGTTAAACTAACACCCGTGCAGCGGAGATTCTCCCCTAGTGCAGTTATGCCGGGATGAGAGTAGGGCCTGAAGTCAGCCTTTTATCTGGGGATCATTTAAACATTAATCAAATCATCATTACAATAGAATTAATTTTTATATTTACATTGCATTTTATGACAAACATTTAAGGAGTATTCATTTAACATTAAACTAGAAAGAACTGGATTTTATCAAATTTAAAGAATAAATACAATCTTTACGAAAATTAGTGTTAACAAATACTATTTGATCGAGTTTTTGGGGTCCCTTAAAAATTGATATAGTAATCCCGGGCTTCTTGAGCTTATTCCGTGGCCGGGATCTCGATGAGAATATAATTTCTATTCTATTTTTAATGATCAAAACAAAAGGTAAACTCATAATAGGGTACTTGACTAAAAGTTTTTTTTATTGGCTTAAAATATTCTTATGCCAAAATATTAGACCCGAATTTTTTTCTTATTTTCAAATACCCCATAAAAAGGGGGGGGGGGGGGCAATGAATTTTAAAATTAGGACGAAAAATCACTCCCGAAAACGCTTTGTGGCTGTCACGTGGTATCTATGATGATGTCACTAGTGTAGTGACTATAAACAAACTTTGAAACACTATTTTGGAATCTACTTTAAGCAAATTTGAACTATCCGCTTCTGTAAAACCTCCACCCATTATCTATATAATTCTTATTTTAATAGTAAGTTAGATTAAAACCAGTTTAATTACAAACAAAAAAACATCACACCGGTTTGTTTATACATACTAGTGACGTCAGCCAAATCGACGTGTTTGTGATCACGTGACGTACCTATGAAAAAAAAGCCATTTGAAAATGATTTTTATTAATTATTTAAAGATTTATTTTGCAAAAAAATATATACGTTTGTTATATTTGGGTTCAAACTATAATTTAATTAATATTGGAAGGTATTTTAGTGATACTGTCAAGTACTCTATTATTTAGTGCCTTTTCATAACAAAATACGTCTTTTTTGGTAGTTTCTAGGAAATTTGAGGCGTTTCAGGGAACCCTAAAACCATTTTGCATTTAAGGGCTCTTTTAAGAAAATAGAAACCCTGTGAAAAGCAGGACAGTCCATATAAATGTCCTGTTATTATTTTTTCCGTCTTGGCACCTTCACCAGGTCTAGCTTGATGTCATGTACGGGCTTGGTCCATGTGGTCAAGTCATGGGTTGGTTGACATATATTTTCAGGCTTGTGTGCTTGGTCAGAGACCCGCTTATACGGAGTGTCTATTGCGCTGAATATTCGGTTCAATAAAAATGGACTTCCTATTGCGCCGAATAAGTTTCGAACAATCAGAGGGGACTACGATTACGTCATTCCATATTCCATTTCTCGAAAATATTGCTCTTTCCTCTTTGCCTCTTTCACATGGCTGTGAATGTGTTTCAATCGCATACGTTTTTCTTCCTACAAATCATTAGAAGAAACTTAGTATTTGAAAAAGAAAATATTTAAGTTTATAGAAAAGTTAACCTAAATATCTGAAAATTACTACCAAAAGAACATTCGAATTTGGAGAGGTTGAAAACACAAAAGAACATGATTCAAGGATGGTCGGCGAACTAAAGTAAGTAAACTCTTTAATACTTAATATTGTTAACGAATAAAATTCAAAATATCAAAGGTTTATTCAATGGAACTTATTTTTGTGTTCTGCATGGGTGTAGCAGGGACTATTGGTACGAATTTACAGAATTATTCAGGGTTCACACAAGGGAAACCAACCCGGATGAACCTGAATGTGTAGCTGTTATTAGGGACTTGCCATTGTTATGTCGCTAGTTAAAATATAACTAATTTCCATTGCTATTACCATTCAAGCCCTTATTGATTCTTCAGTACCTGGAAATCCAACATTTTATGCGGTTCCGGGGGCTCCCTTGCACTGAAACCGACCCTAATTTCTATATTTTAGTCGAATCATGTTTTAATATCGGACTATTGTGCATTTCATTTGTATGAACCATAAATGTTGTTATTCATCTAATTATATTGTCAGATTCCAATAAAATATTGAATGGACTACATTTTGAAGCCCCTTAAAAAATTGTATTCCCATGCTTCCAGCCAGGTTCAGTGACCAAAACTAGGAATTATTAATCCAGTCAATAAATTTTGATTGTAGTATTCATGTTATTATTATTTTCATTAGTAAGTGAATATAGCTGTAAAATGTTTTTCATTTCGCCAACCAACAAGCACTGGCCATAGAGGATTTAAAAGAGCAAATATTGTTTGCTTTTGCATGTTGTAAATTGCACAATAACCTTCAATTGCGAATAATTTTTAGTCTTTTTAAAATTCGGAGGAAAATGAAGCAACTGTCATCCCAGTATGTATTGTATTGTATTAAACGGTAAAATATATACTATGTGATGTTATTTTAACATTAATGGTGCAATTTTTTTTGTTTTCATTTCTATAGTAGGGATCATTATTATCTGGGGATTTTTTTCATGTACCACTAAATAAAAATTATGCTATTATGTAGTTTGGCTGATAAAATTACAGCAATTCTTCATGCTTGTTCCTTATTATAAGAGCTATAATAATAATGAAGAATTGTGTGGCCACATAAAAAATCAGGAATATCTTTTGGGGTATATTTCTTCATCATAATACCCAAGTACCATGTTCCAGTTTATAAAATTTAACTTTGTGGCACAACAAGTAAAGCAGTTTTTACGTATGTACTAACTAGAATTTTAGTTTATGCTAAGTGTTTTTTTTATGTAAAGTGACTCTTAACAGGGAAATATTTTAGCACTGGTTCAAAGCTTTACATGCCAGAAAGTGTTTGTTAACAAATTTTCAAATTAACGAGGTTTGACCGTAAGCATGCAATATTCTATGTTCCCTATCAAATAATTATGGCATAGAAAAATATACTTGGGACCTGGCAATGAGGCTAACATATGTAGAATTGTTTACACTTCAGTATTTAAGAAATCATTTATTAGTAATCCTTTTCAAAAAGTTCTCAATTATCTGCATGGGAAAACTGTCACCGAACCGCAAAAAACAACTACCTGAATGAACCCTTTTTATAGGTTGTTATAATGAGGCTCTACTGTTATGAATAATATAATTTTTATGAGATTTCATTTATGTAGGTTAAACAACAGCAGTTATTGGATGGAAAAGACGAACGAACAAGCCCCTTTTCCAGGGCATTATCTATCAGGATGCTTTGAGGGGGGAATCCTGCATGGATTTTTAAGAAGTCCGCCATTTCTTTACTTGTCTAATGGTTGGCTTTTGGTGGAAAATATGTAGGATGACGTTGTGGAGGTGTGGTTCCTGCTGGGAAAATACTTATGCGATTATTGTCTGCAGTAGAATACCTATTCCTGAGTTGCGATTTTGCAGCCACCAGAAGTATAGGTTCCACAGAAGATAAAATGACCTATAGCGATAAGGTTTGTGATCTTTTTCATTTGAGCTATGCTAACAGTGGCTTAGATATTGGCAGGGTCACCCTGGCAGGGCTGAGCCATAAGTAGGATTTAACACAATTGGCCGCTTTTTTGTGTGTGAATCAAGCTATAATGAGATCTTCACGAGACTGATACCCCCCGTCTACAACGGCTAATAAGACATGTTATTTCCTGAGCTGTGTACTAGAATACGAGCGCTTTAATACACACTCGCCCCAACAGTGCACATTTGTAGTTTGTCGATTACACAGAAGAATTCCTTCAATAGGCAATATTACAAATATTATATGTAATGGGGTTTACTATTCATGGTGGATCTAAAACTTTTTTTTGTGATGATTTTTTATTAATTTTTGAACAGCCATGAATTTTCATTTTACGATTTGAACATAATTCGTTTTTATTTTAGTGCTGTATTGCCTGGAGTTGGAGTGTGACACATCGTCTATCACATACCATGTGTTGATATTTTGCATTTCCCATGTTCTATTTGAAGTTTTGTGTTCAATAAAGTTTTTTTATCTGTTCTTGTCAGCTTTATTATAATTAAAATAGAAGTGAGCACATTCTAAATATATTCTAACAGATATGAGCAGGTACAGTAAATAATATTAAAAAAATAATTAAAATAAGATTTGAGGTATCTAATAGCAACAAAAGTACTATAATTAGACCACCGAATTTAATTATATCGCCCTCCTACATATTTTATGTCGACCCCATGGTCAAATCCAAAAGTCATGTTCCAAAATTATTAAAAAGAATAATTATAAGAAGTGGGTTGATAACAAGAGAATGAACAATAACTCAAACAAGCACAAGATTTTTTTTTAAATAAAATTCCAGTTCTCTAAAGTATCATTTTTAAAAAGTGTATAACAGGTTAAATGATACTCTTGTAATCCCATGACCCATTGACCAATCACAGTGTTTGTAGAAATTTATTGTTTTCTGAAAATACACTTTTAGAAACAAATTGCTATGTTCTTAACAGAACGAATGATAGCTGAATAATATATATTTCTATCCTTCTAGGAGATATTAAAATGGTGGTGGGGAACTTAATAAATTAGCGAGAATGTGGGTTTGGATGAGTAATTATCATTTGTCTAGGATGTAAATTTGGACCATGTTTGAAATGAATTGAAATAGGCCCTGTCTCCACATTGAGGGGCATCATCCCTGATCAATATTAGCTGCTAAAAGCTCTAAGTAATTTAAACTTGTTCAAAATGTATTCTCGCATAATACCTCAAACCGTAATTGAAAATGAATTAGAATGTGACCGACATATTGCGTTATGACTTTTGCTGCTTCAATGTAGTGATGCCCTTCTACTATGATATAATAATGCAATTTCTCGCTTTACTTGACGGGAAGTAAAATTGCGTAATTATTTTTTATAAATAGTTAGCGAAGTAGGCCCTTTTTTGACAGTTATAAATCAGAAGTGAAAGAAACGAAAATTCTGGTGTAGTTGGAATTACTTTAACACTTTCGCTACACAAGATTTTTGTTTCCGCGTTATATGTGATAGGAATATCATGATCGAATCCTTAGTTGTACAATCGTTTTAGAGGTGAAAGGGTTAATAGGTATGTATCATTACCTCAACAAAGAATTGTTTCTGCTTCAAAGCTTTGGCTTCCTAACGTATAGCGATAGCATTTTTATTTTCAAAACAGCGTGTCGCCGTGACAGACGCTACGATTACGATGGGGGAAAAATGCTTTATGTAGAATTGGTTGTTGCAGACAAGCGGCCATGCGTCAATTGCGGCAGGTTTGACAATGAGGATTGTGTTTGACTTTCCACCATGACGAAGAAGTTTTTATCTACAACCCCTGGCAAAAACTATCCGATCACCGAAAGCAGTGCCTGCGATACGTTCACATCAGTCGTCATTTTTTTACAATTTTAATATTTTTTTCAAACCTTTGAGGGTTTTTTGTGAAATATGACTAAATTAGTCAAAGAATATTAAATATAAACAGAAAATAAAATTATAGTTAACAATTTTCACGAGAAAATACATTGAGTCGTGAAGGAAAAAAGTTTCCGATCACCCCTTTGTGGGGAAAAAAACATTCGATTGCAAGCAAACGCAACGTATTTTAAGTGATATATATGCAATTTTTTTTTTTTGCTCGGCGCATGCGTGCAAGATCTAAGTAAACAGTATAAAAGGGGCCGTAGTGAGCCTAGTGGTCAGCGTCTCGGTCTCGGGATCGGAAGGTCCTGCGATCGAGTCCCGGTACCACTGAAGACCTACCGAGTATATGCGGAGTACGTGCTCGTTAAATCTGTTGGGTCCGAAAGTCCTCTAAGTTCCCATACCAAATCAATACCTCTGGGGGTGACAAGCCAATTCTGGGGATCCTCTAGTTGGCCTCTGTCTCTAAAAATTAGATGGATCCACTTATGTGTGTGTGTTGTCTGTTGTGTCTGTCTTACTTGACGAAGGTTTATAAGCGGGTCGCTGACCAAGCACACAAACCTGAATATATATGTCTACCAACCAACCCACTAACCAACCAACCAACCAGTATAAAAGGTTGAATCGTAGTTTGACAGTTAAAAACTAGTATCGCATCAGCGGAAGTATGGCTCGAAAAAAAGAATTGTCTAAAGACCTAAAACTTTTAATTGTTAAACGTTTAAAAAAACGAAATGTCTCAAAGAAAGGTTGCTCAGACTTTTGCCTGTGCCCAAAGTACTGTTTGCGAAATTTGGAAAAAATATCGCTTTACTAATGATGTCAAAAATCTTCCTCGAAGCGGTCGCCCACGTGCAACATCAAGTAGGCAAGACAGAAAATTAGTTGCCGAGTGGTCGAATGCCGAGTGGTGGTGCAAGAAACATAAAAGCTGGTCTTCTGATGATTGGAAGAAGTGTTGTACTTCCAACTATAGTTTAAGTTCAGTTTCACATGTCAACCCATTTTTGTTCTGAGTGTATTTAACTCTGGATCATACCTTAACTGGATATATTAACCTTATAATTTGAGGTATAAAAAGAATGTCTTAAAAGGTGTTTGTTGTATTAAACTCCACTGTTTTATGCTAATCGAAAAGAGGGCTTGTACTTTTTGAAGCCAAAATATAAGTTGAACAGAAACCATAATCCCGAAAAAGATGAATCTGAAGTTTACAACTTCGCGACCCATGCAGACAGTGATATCATGTTGTGGCATAATAGGTTTTGTCACATAAATTATCAGTATATTATTAATACTAATAATTGTTCTGTTGTGAATGGCCTGCCAAATTTGGTTAAAACAAATGACGAATGTGTTGCATGTAAGTTGGCTAAGTCTAAAAGGGTCAGTTTCAAACCCGTGGCAGGTATTCGTTCAACTAAACCTTTACAGTTACCACATTTAGATGTATGGGGTCCCTTACCGACTCCATCCTTAGGGGGAAATCGATATTTTCTAACTATTACTGATGATTTTTCCCGGAAGGTGACAGTTTTTCCCATGAAAAATAAATCCGATGTCTTTGACTATTTTCTACGTTTTCAAAAGAGGGCAGAAAAGTTTTTAAATGCTAAAATCGTAACTATCCGGACGGATAACGGCATGGAATTCTGCCATAAACAATTTTGCAACTACCTTGAAAAAGAAGGTATTCATACCGAAAGAACTAATACCTATACACCTGAGCAAAACGGTGTTAGTGAACGCTATAATTTAACAGTCATGGATAACATAAAAGCTATGCTTAATTTAAGTAAGTTGGAAGACTGTTTTTGGGCCGAGGCGCTTTTAGCCTTTACCTACGTGTTTAACAGAGTTTGTCACAAAAATCAAAGTAAAACTCCGTTTGAGCTGTACTGTGGTCGTAAACCTTCCGTTAGTCACCTCAGAGTTTTTGGTTGTCGTGCATATGTTGGGGTTCCAAAACAGAAAAGGAATAAATTGGATATGCGTGCCAAAATAGGTATAATGGTGGGTTATGCTTTAAAAACTAAGGGGTATCGAATCTGGCTTGTCGATGACCGAAAGCTTGTAGAAACTATTAACGTTAGATTCGATGAAAAGTTTCAAAGGGAGGAAGTCGTACTGGACCACAGTAAACATAAGAATGATGATCAAAATGTTGCTTACAGGAGAATTTCCTATGAACCTAATTATTATGAATTTTATTCTGATTCAGATGAGGGGTCTGCTGTTGCTAAGAGTGAATCATCGAGACTCCCTTTTTCTGATCACCCAATGAGGGAAACTAGTCCAGAACCGAAAGGTATTTCTGAAATGGAAATGAGCAGTGACGCGTTTACCAATAGGCGTTAGAGGCGGTCGCCTGTGGCCCCAAGATTGCGAGGGCACCCAAATTTCAAAATTAATAACAAATACCTAGACTTACAACTGTTTGCATACAAACATAATAATTGACCGACCGCCGAATTGTCGCTTTTTCGTGTCTCCTTTTACCGAACTATACAAGCGGGACGTCATGGATTTCCGAGAATTTCCAATTCTTTCAAATATTTATATACTGTCTGTCTACGGTTTGTTGGCCCCCGATTTGTTTGTAAACCAAAAAAAAAACAAAAAAAAACACTTTTATTGTAATAAAAATTACAAAATCTGTTTTTGACGGGAGATTTTAGACAATACAGATATCCATTTTTGTAAATCGATCGCATAGTAACGGTACACTGGAGATTTTTCAATTTTGATTGAGATTTAATGCATTGTAAACAGAACGCACTGTATTTTTCGACGCACTGTATCTTTTGACGCACTGTAGAAACGCACTGTATTTTTCGACGAAAACGCGGAGAATGAGATTGTTGTTAATGGACGAGAAAACAAAATTAATACCGTTAATGTTATTTGTGATAAGTTGATTTTTGAACTCGATAACAGACTGAAGTCCTATAAGGAAATCAATAGTCTGTTCGGATTGTTTTTTTAAATGATGAGGAGAAAGGAGATGTTTCAGCTGACGAAGTCGAATCCATGATCACTAAACTTACAACAAAGTAAAGGGAGGATATTAAGTCTAACAACGACTGCAACGAAAGTGTTTGAGACGAAATAAAACATTTTTTAATACTCGCAAGAAAAGAACACCTTTGGTCTCCAGCGGAAATGTATAACTTTCTGCAACACGAATTAAAATCGACTTTTTCATGTGTGGAAACGCTGTTATGTATTTATCTCTAACAATTCCGATTAGCAATGCAACTGGAGACCGTTACTTTCTCTGCACTAAAAAGAATAAAGAATGTGCAGAGAAATATGATTGGACAGATACGCCTTAACGCCTTAGCGATTCTGAACATCGAATCAGATGAAACAAAAAAAAAATATTTCGACGAGGTGATAAACGAATTTGCAAAAAGAAAATGCAGAAAGAAAAAGTTGTAAATGGAAAATAAGTATGTAAATATAAGATAAGGGCATTAAAAGTATAAGTGAAATTCTTGTCTCTTGTAATATTTAGCCAAGACCATGGTTCTTTTTTTCAGCCCCGATTGCGTCACTAGCATTTCATGCTCCAAAAAAGGGGAGGAGAGAATCCTTCATCATGCTTTTTTATTTGTACGAGTATTAAGATTTTTTTAAATTCTAATTTCTTTTTTTTTCGGGGGGGGGGGGGGGGGGGGGGAAGGGGCCCCAAATTCGGAGGCCGCCTATGGCCCCAACATCCATAAACGCGTCACTGGAAATGAGTTCTTGCGAAACTATTCCTTGGGTAAGAAATGTAAAGGAAAGGAAAGACAAAAGCCGTACAGACGTTTATTTCGGTATTGAAGGGTCGAAACTAAGATTTAGCTGTGCCAAACAAGTTAAAAAGTATTGTAAAACTAAGAAAGTTCGGTACGATTCTACTTTGTTTAATTTTAATCCAAGAGATACTTTTGAAGGAAAAAATACTGTCAGAAACCATGAGGGAAATGTAGCAGAAATTATCATACCCAAATCTTTTAAACAAGTTCTTAAGTCCCCCCCAAGCCTCCGATTGGCAACAGGCCATGGAGGATGAAATCAAGGTTATGAAAGAGATGAACGTATGGGAGCTAGTCCCACGTCCTAACAATAAGAGAATTTTGGGGAATAAATGGGTGCATACTGTAAAAACTGACGAAAATAACAAAGTTGTTCGCTACAAAGCTAGGTTCGTAGCACAAGGATTTGATCAGAAAAAGGGGGAATCGTATGATGAAGTCTATAGTCCCGTTGTAAGTTTCTCTGTAATCAGATTGTTTTTTTTGTCATGTTTGTATGTATTTTAAATTGGTTTCATTTTCAAATTGATGTCAAATGTGCGTATCTTTATGCTGACTTAAGCGATGAAGTTTATATGTTCCAACCACCTGGTTTTGTTGACAAACAGCATAAGGACTATGTTTGCCATTTAAAGAAAGCAATTTATGGACTTCACCAGTCGGGCCGTGAATGGTTCTTTGAACTGGACTCTGTTTTGGAAGAACTTGGTTTTTCAAAACTAAAGTGGTGTAATTGCGTTTATATGTATGAAGATCGAATTGTAACAATTATTTATGTAGATGACATCGTAATTTTTGGTAAAACTATGAACGATGTAGAGTTTGCAATATCTAAACTTCAAGGAAATTTTGATTTAAAATTACTTGGAAAGACGCGTAAGTTATTGGGAATAAATTTTGTCGAAGAAGATGGTAAACTTTTTATACACCAAAGTGATTATATTGATAAGATTTGCAACATGTATGAAAATTACGGGTATACTTTGTCAAAATTGCCCATTGCCAAAGCCACAATTTTGTCTAAAATGGACTGTCCTATGTCAGAGAAAGAAAAGTTAGAAATGGCGAATTTGCCATATCGTAATATTTTAGGTTGTCTTTCTTATATTGCAAGTCGTACTAGACCTGATATATGTTACGCTGTTAACGTGCTGTCCCAATTCCAGGAGAATCCAGGTCTTACGCATTTTAATTGTTTGGTAAAGTTACTTGGATACCTTCGTACAACCAAATTTTATAAACAAAACTTATCAAATGTCCAGAATTTTAATCTTGTATGTTTTTCAGATGCGGATTTTGCCGCAAACCGTGATGATCGGATTTCAATGGGTGGTGCAATTGTCCTCATTGACAATGTACCGATATCATGTCGCACTTTTAAGCAGAAATGCGTGAGTCTGTCTACCATGGAGGCATAGTATGTCGCCATGACTGATGCTTCTAAAGAATTAATCTGGATAAGGAATATAGTAGATGAGTGTAAAAGGTTTAACCTAAATTTGGAGAGTTCTACGATGTTTTGTGACAACCAAGCAGATATTAGTTTCACAAATTCGTCAACAGAAAACATTCGCACTAAGCACATTGACGTGCGCTATCATTTTATTAGAAGATTAATTTATGATAGGGTTTTCAATATAAAGTATATACAAAGTAAGAAGAATTTGGCTGATGTCTTTACTAAACCTTTAAATTTTGATCAACTTAATGTTTTTTTTAGTAGTATTTTTCAGATGTCTTAGAATTGCAAATTCTGAAGTTTTTTTGATGTCTTGAATAGTATTTTAGAAGTGTTTTTGATTAAACGTATTTTTCAGTGTTTGACATGTAGTTTCAGTGTTTTTGTCTTGTCTTGACATGTGAAAGGGGGCTGATTGTTGTACTTCCAACTATAGTTTAAGTTCAGTTTCACATGTTCCTGCACCCGGATTTTACTTGTTATCCTGTTTTCAAAGACAACTAAAATTAAAACTTTTAATTCGGTGCATAAATTGTTTAAGGAGTTAAATCTCTTGGAAACAAATGGCTCTTATTCACATGAAATAACAGTATAACACTCTAAAGCTTTGAAGTCATACTCTCTTAATTCAGAAAGTAAAGAAAATCATAGAGTAACTACATGTGTTGATTTTTTTACTTTATATATTCAAGTAATAGAATGCATTAAAAAAACCCTCAAAAGTTAACTTTATTTACCATCATAAAACTGAAAATCACCTCTTGTTCTCCTATTTCCTCAGGAATTACATTTTTAAAGATCTTAATCTGTTATTATAAACGATCATACGCATACCTGATAAACAATTATCATTTTAGTAGCCTTAAACTAAACTTTTTCGAGTAAATCGATATCTTTTCCGAAGATGGCCCGACCAAAACTGAACAGCATATTCCAGAATTCGTTGTACTAATCCTCTGAAAAACGGCAAATTAATCTCCTTCAGGACAGGACAGGATTTCTAAATAGGCTGAGTAGGCTGTAGCCTAGAGCGGCGAATGTTTTGGGGCGGCAAATTTTACGATAAATTAAAGCAGCATTCGACATAAAAATATTATTATAAAGATAGGAATATTTTTAAGAAAGAAAACAAATAATTTACATTAATGCGGAAACCGTAAATGTATATGGTTGATTCCACGAAAATGCGCCATCGACATCATTTTTTAGATTCCAACTAAATTATTATTTTTTGTTCCCGGAGATAGAAAATAAGTCAAGTTTTATGAAAATAGCAATATATAATATTGTAAATTTATAAATAGTTTTTTATAGTTAATTATTGTGAGACTAACTTTGAAACCGAAAATTTGTAATTTTTACCTTTAGTTTGATGTCCTTTAAAGTATTTCAATGATAATATATAGTTTAAAATAGTTATTTTTTTAAAAGAATAGTTCAATTTATGCATAATAAAACACAATTTTTTATTGAAAACCTTTTAGTTATTTTGCTATTTCCCCCAAACTAAGTGTTAGTCTCTATGCCATGTCTTTCACGAAAAACATGGATTTTTTTAAAACAAAATCTACTGGGTAAAAATTGTTGAGATTTTATTTTCTCTTTTTATGTCCTGAAATAAACAGTTCATAAAAAAATTAGTCAAAATTTGAGTGAAATATAGAACACCAAACTTTGTCACGTTTGTCATGTCCGTCACAATTACTTTTTCAATGTCATAATCCACCTAATTAAGCTGGTAATTATCACTTGTGGACACGTGTTCTGAAAACCAATAACCAAAGCATTCTATTGAGTTGAGTTGTAAAGAAATACTGTTGCTGTCATTAATAAGTTCAATATTAATAATAATTTTTAAAGCAAAAATATCAAAATCGTTTACAAAGATTAAAGTACTAAAACGTTTGAAAATTATTATTTAATTTAGTATTGATGACAACGTTTCTTTACAACTCAACTTAGCAGAATATTTTATGTTTTGGTTTTAAGAACATATTTACTAAATTAATTATGTCTAAACCAATGTCTTTGTAATAGATACATTATAATAGAGTGATTACTTCAAGAACTTCGATAGCAAAGGTAAGCATTTAATATTTACTACTCTTATATTTAAATTCTTACTTAAAAGTATATTTTTAATAATTTAGAATACATTGTATAAAATGGGTAAATTTAGTTAAGGCCACTTAATAGCAAATTTTAACTGAAGAAAAAAAAATGAAACTATTTATTAATTTTTTTTAACTAAAACTGAAGAAAAAAATGAAACTATTAATTTTTTAACTAATCTTTAATAATTTTTAATATGGATTCTCAAACAAATTTTGTATTTTTTCAGATATCAATGGCTAAAACAGCAGCAGAACGGCAGAAGGAAAGGCGGACGAGGCTTAAAAATTGTTGAGTATATGACCAATATAAGCAAAAAGTGACAGCCCAGAAGCAAGTATTACGCAAAAAGAAGCTGAAAACGGAGAGTTCGCAAGAAAAGATTTTACGGCAAAAAAAGGATAGGATTAATCATGCAAAGTACAGAGCTAAATTAAAAGAAGCGGAACATCAGCCAACTAGTGCTGACGAGGCATTTGGAAATTCAAGAGCTTTTGGAAAAGCTATAGCGCGTGCTAAAAGAAATCTTCCCAACAGTCCTATTAAATGTGCAGCAGTTGTTCAGAAACTTGCTAATCAATATCTACCACTCCTTTACCCGATACAGTCACATAAAAATACTATAGATAATGCCAAAAAAGATGCTGTCACTTCGTTTTACGCTAATGATAGCATTTCAAGTCAAACTTCAGGACTTAATTTAAATACTGGTGAATGTACCAAAACTACATCTTGGAAATTGCAGCATCTCCCAATTTGCGATATGACCAATGGGTGAAAGTGAAATATAATAATGAGGTTTTCGTGGCTTAATAACATAAATCTCACAGAACCAGTACAAAATAAATTGTTTAAAACCAACCAAAGTTTAAAAAAAAATTCAAATTTGAACTCAACGATCATGTTGCGTGGTATGAAAGGGAAGAAATATTACAAATACTAGGACTATTACAGCTCCCAATAAAGTCAATTCTAGAGGATTTTATAAATTTTAAATATTATTTTTATAATTTAATATGAGTCACAATACATATCAATTTCATATCATAATGTAATCCAAATTATAATAAAAAAAAATAAAGTGATATTTGAATATACAATACTCAAGTTCTTAGAAAATTTTACACGTGTCATGTCTGTCACGCTGATAAATATTTTATAACATTTTACTTTTTATATTTTTCTTCTAACTTTCTTTCTACTTGATATTTCAAAGTCTTATATTGATTCCCAACAAATTCTAGACTTGTCATGCATACCAATTAAGAGCAATTGGTAATAATATATGGTCACTTAAAATCTGTGTCTCAATTTTGTCATGTCTGTCACGGCACGTTTTAAACCAAGTAATTTAAAGTATTTTCACTTGAATTAAAATTTTAGTATTTTTTATAATTAACACCTCCATGTGCTTCACCCCATAGCAATTTTTTACCAATCAACTAATATTTAGTGCTTAAAAAAGGGCAAAGAAGTTGTCTGATGTCATGTCTGTCACGAATGGAATTAGCCATATATATAATTGTACTAATATTTCATAGCAAACATGGTAGCTGCAAGGGCAATTGCATCCCTCCTCCCGGATTTCGAAGTTGAAAGAAAAATAGTCGAACAGTTTTTCTTTCGATTTAGCGTGTAAAGCACCATTGGATTAATACATGCAACAATACGAGTTGGCTGCATCATTAAAGTTCTATTTAACTCGAAAACGGACAAAATATTCTATGGAAATCAAGTCTCGATGACATGAGACTAAAAAGTTCTTAAAGTAACCCGCTCAAGTTGATATCCATGTTTATAAATAAGCGTTCTGTCCACGTTCCATTGTTCTGTAACCGTATGCTACATTTCTTCCTCAGGTAATGAACTATCTTGACCTGAAACAATGTCTTGACTCGGGAACTCGAGCTTATTGAACTATGTATATAACTATCTATATACATGTATTGCCATCAGAAGAAGGACGGATGGGCAGTCAGGATCCTTTTTAACTCGAGTCCGAATCCTCCTCACTGGAGCTACTGTTCTCTGGCGTAGACAAAACGGGGAAGTTCAGTTCGAGATAGACCTAGAAAGAATTATGACACAAGTTACATTCGGGAAAGGTTTTTGGCTTATGGTACATATCCTTTTAGATAATCGAAAGTTTTAAGTGCTTTTTCCCTTTCATCCCTTAAGTGGGTCGATAAAATGGGTACCAAGCATGCTTGGGAACTAAACACTGGGGGTTCCGCGTGAGGCTGACCACCTTACCGGGACATATGCCCAGCACCCCAGAGCCCTAGGTCACGAAAGCTGAAATGGGCATGGCAGGCCTTGGTCCACTAATGGGCTGTTGCGCCGAGGAGTTTAGTTTAGTTGTGTAGTTTTATACTTTTCAGGGTTTTAAGAGCATAAGGCTAATAAAGGTTTTAAGGAGTAGACTAGTTGTCTAGCATGCTTTATTTATTGCTATCCAATAATATACATATTTTGTGGTAGATTTTTTAGTACAGTTAGTATGATTATGTAAAAGAAAAAAACTAAAGAAATTTAATCTATATAAGAACTTTTTTGTGACAATTTTCTTGGGAGGGAAAGGTTCTTTCTTGAAAAGGAAATCTTTTTTTATAAGCCTTTAGAAAAATATTTTATAACCATTTTACAGAAAACCATTTCTAATTTAAGGATTTGAAGTGTTGTTTTTAATTGAATACAATGAGTTATAAGGACAGAATGAAAACATAACTAAAATCATGAAAATGATGATTAACAACAACTTTAAAATATATCACCGTTTACTGTTAACTAAAACTAAATCCTTTGCGTCAGAATGAAATTAATTGTATAACAATAACTAAAAATTAATCATTCATTTGGAGATGATTCCACAAGGGAATAAGGTTCGTTCCTACTCACCCTCTCTATGGAGTCGAGCATGAGCCTGTCGAGTTTGGTGGCGAGCTCGGTGAAGGAGGGACGCTCTTTGGGCACGTCCAGCCAGCACTGCAGCATCAGCATGTACCTGGAGAAAGAAAGGGAAAATATGAAGATATAGTATTATGTAAATTGAGTTTAATTGAATTTACGCCGCACTAGTGCTACGCGAATGCTATTGGCAGCGGGCGTCGTAATTTAGAACCACAGTCAAGTGAAGAGCCAAAACCCTAGTAGGCGTCGGAACTTTGGAACATATTTTAAGTGCACTCCCTCTACACAGGGTATTATTCATAGGACTTTTGGCTGCACAGACCGTATACAGGTCGGCAATTATTTGGCAACGAGATATCAACAGAAGAATTATATGAAGATGTTATGGGGGGAAATTTGCAGCAGGATGGCTGGGAGTCATACTGCATGACTAGCAGTCACTGGTTATCGTTACCTATCATTAAAATTTAATAATGTCCTAACTATTTTAAAAATGTGGGAAGAACAAGTCGCAACTGGAAGAGTACATGGTAGTCAGTCATAAAGGTTGCCATTCAAGCCAGTCTCATCATTTGCATCCTATGACATTTTTACCCGTAAACTTCATATTTCATCGAAAATTGTCCGTATATGTCCGCTTGGCCGACGATCTATCGATCAACTCAAACAATGGAATTTCTACCACACACAAATGGAGAAACTAACTACGGAGACACTCACACGGCACGAGAGGGCAGTGCTGCGGTTTGGGCATCCTGTGCCCCTGCCTGAGCTTGTCCAGCAGCCGTTCGTGGGGCAGGGCGGGGTAGGGCGTAGAACCCAGCGTGAAGATCTCCCACAGAACCACGCCGTACGACCAGCAGTCGCTGGCGCTCGAGTAAACCCGCTGCTGGAGGGTCTCAGGGGCCATCCACTTGATGGGCAGACGACCCTATAGAGGAAGACAGAAGCTAGTGTTACTATTTTTTTAGTTATTATAAATGTTCAATATACGGTGTGTTATGTCTGTGGAGTTTGTAAAACAAACAATTCTGTGAGCAGATGCATGAATCTCTTTCATTCATGATAGTGATAGAATAAGTTTGAGTCTAGTTTCAAGGAGCCTGTGTCTATTGGTTAGATTTGCTGCCACTAATTATATTAAAACTCTGCTTCGTTTTAACTTGCCCAAATAAAGCTAAAAATAATTTGGTCTTCAACAACATTCTAAGTCATAATTTATAACAAAAATTTGGAAAGTTCAGTTCAGTAGGTAACGTTGAATGAACAACTTGAAAGAACTAGTTTCATTTGACTACTTTAATAATTTACTTTGACTACTTTAATAGTTTCATTTGACTTCATCTTTCTTTGAAGAATGAAAAAAAACGTAGTTTAACTGATAGAACTTTGGTATAGAACTTTTAGATAATGTTCCAAATAAGAAGTTTCAAAATATCAATGGAAGTACTCACACTGCTGGACACCTTCTGTAGTAGTTTGCGTCGTAGATGTCCCTGGAGAGTCCAAAAGCTGCAATTTTGATGACATTCTTGTCGGTCAACAACAAGTTGCGAGCGGCCAAATCTCGGTGCACCAGCTAAACAATTAAAAATAAAACCATATTTTACCACCCATCTTATTATAGAAATTCTTGAACAGCTTCAGATACGGTTTCTGGAAGGACATTAAGTTGTGTTTCTATTCAGGCATTCACATAGAGTTTAAATAACATCCTCAACAGAATCTTCTTTTAGCACCTCTGCTTTGAGTAGCATTTTGTACTACCAAATTACAGACCCAAAAGTTTCCTTGCTCTATTTGTTTGGGTCGCCTTTAATGATAAAGTTAACCAGACCCTTGATAAAGCTATGGTGTAGCTTTTTAGTATGGATGATACCTAGAGTACCTCATAGTCGAGTATGGACAAGGGATCACATTCAAATATAATATGATGTGCCGTTTCCTCGTTGAAACGACATTTCATGCATATGGGGTCTTGATGATAAAATCCCATATCTTATGGAGGTATTTTCGGAAGTATGAGTGCTCTATACTGAAACCCAGAATTGTTTTTATTTTCACTTTTAGGCATCTAATGATTTCAGAGTCTTGTTTTTGTAGATGGTCCCCTGATTATACTTTTTGTGCGTTTAAAGAGAATGTTCAAGCTTTTCAAAAATATCGATAGCAGCTGACTTGTACCATTCGTTATTTGTATTAAAAAAAACGACTGTTTTTAAGGAGTTGCTGGCATTGATGCTGTTTAAGGCATTTTTTCGATAAAACTCCAAAATTTAGTCTCAAATTTAAATCAGCGCCATCTGATAGCCGGTCTTAAAGGGCTAAGAGAGACTATATTGAACTTGTCATTAATCAATTGCACCAAGATGAAGAACTCACCTCTTGTTGGCGAGGTACTCCATGCCCCGGGCAGTCTGGTAGGCGAACGAGAGGTTCTTGTAGCCCAAAGGGAGCATATCCTCGTCCCCGCGGTGGGAGGATGTGATGGGGGTCTCGTACCCATCCTCACCGTAGGTGGCGTTGACGGCGGTCATGCGGTGCGTGCGCAGGTAGTCGCGCAGGTTGCCCTTCGCGCAGAACTCCACGATCACGTACAGGGGACCTGTGTGCAGGGATTAAGAGTATGGGGGTGAGATAACGCAGAAAATTGTACATTTTAAAGATGTTTTTCTAAGGTTCGTTTTACTCGCAACGGATCAGGTCATTCCGATAGAGCCCTTAGTATTTACGGTGCCGAACGCATTGCGATCTTTTTTATAAAGCTTATCTTTAGAGGAAAAAAACCGGAAAATCGAACAAACTTTCTGTCGATGTTTAAAGTTTTCAAACTCGTCCATACAGCTCAACTAAACATTACTTTTCTGTTGCAGATGGTATGAGAAGATTAAACCAAGTAGGAAGTACCAAAGTAAAACCACTTTTAATGAACTTTATCTTGAAGTTTCGGCCAATGAATACTACATTCCATTGATAAAAAAAGAAAGTAAATAAAAATCGTCGGAAGAGCGGATATCGGTCAGAACATCTAATGATATCTGTCCAAATAATTTGTCTTAACCAGGCAAAGTTCATAATTCCAGACTTTTCAGGTTTACACAATTTCGGTCTCCAAATCACTCCTATCAAGGCACAAAACTACATTTTTAAAGTTAAAACTTTTTGATTCAATACAATTTTAAGAAATTTTAGAACTGCATAGATAAGCAATGGATACTGGAACGGCCACGCCTACAGTTACGTCGACCGTTCTCTGAAACCCCAAACAAACCACTCTCCGCCCCGGTAGAATTTTTGCGTGGGAAGAATTTTAAAATGAAGTACCTAGCTGTCATGTCACCGTTTTAGTTTAGAAGAATTTGCTGCTGGTTGTGGGTTTCAAGACAATATTTCGAAGTAGCTCTGATGACGTCATGTGTGGCTGTTCTAGTTTAGGCGAATTAGCTGCCAGGTAGTTTGTGGGGTTTAAGACAACTTTTTGGCGTCACCATAGACGTAGATTCTATTTGGCGTGGAAAGAATTTTAAGATGAAGTCTCACCTCCCTGGCTGCACACGCCCTGCAGGGAAATGACGTTGGTGTGCCGGCCCATGCTCTTCATCAGCTCCATCTCCGACACCAGCACTCTCATCTCGGAGTCCACGTGGTTGGCTGCGCAAGAAGCACAAAAATAACATTTCATTTATAAGAAAAGTAATAAAAAACACACATATTATTAATTAAAAACAAAAAAAAATCAATGATTTGCTGTCAGCATACTATTCTGAGACACTGAATCAGCCAATAGACATGCATTGTTGCTAAAAGTAGTTCAAAGTAAAGAATCAGGAGTGCCACTGTTTAAATAGAGGCACTAAAAACTATAAGTGTACAGATTTTGTCGCATTTCAATAAATACGAGAATTCAAGCTAAATAAAAAACAATTTCAAAAAAAAAACTAACTTTATTTTTTAAACAATTCGAAGAGCTTAGGGGAAAGAAAAATGCAAAAATGACACTTTTGCTTCTTTTTCTACAAAAATGTTCTTTCACAAGCTCTTTAAATGTAAAAATACAAATACATTCGAACTTTGTTTTCAACTTTTTATCACGCCATAAATATTCGGTCCTTTAAATGCCCAGATAAAAATTTTTAATTTTTTTGCTTAAAAAAAAACCCCTCCCTCACCTTTTTAGAAACTTGACAGCCACCACCCCCCGGTGGGGGATTATCTTCATCCCTGGTCCCCAGCCTGTTTCCCCTTTCGAAGTAGCTCTGATGACGTCATGTGTGGCTGTTCTAGTTTAGGCGAATTAGCTGCCAGGTAGTTTGTGGGGTTTAAGACAACTTTTTGGCGTCACCATAGACGTAGATTCTATTTGGCGTGGAAAGAATTTTAAGATGAAGTCTCACCTCCCTGGCTGCACACGCCCTGCAGGGAAATGACGTTGGTGTGCCGGCCCATGCTCTTCATCAGCTCCATCTCCGACACCAGCACTCTCATCTCGGAGTCCACGTGGTTGGCTGCGCAAGAAGCACAAAAATAACATTTCATTTATAAGAAAAGTAATAAAAAACACACATATTATTAATTAAAAACAAAAAAAATCAATGATTTGCTGTCAGCATACTATTCTGAGACACTGAATCAGCCAATAGACATGCATTGTTGCTAAAAGTAGTTCAAAGTAAAGAATCAGGAGTGCCACTGTTTAAATAGAGGCACTAAAAACTATAAGTGTACAGATTTTGTCGCATTTCAATAAATACGAGAATTCTTAAGCTAATATCAACACATATTTCAAATAAAACTAACTTTATTTTTGAGCAATTCGAAGAGCTTAGTGGAAGAACGTGCTAAGTGACACTTTTGCTTCTTGTTCTACACATGTTCTTTCACTAAGCTCTTCAAATGTAATAATACAAATACATTCGAACTTTGTTGCAACTCTTTTATCACGCCATAAATATTCGGTCCTTGAAATGCCCAGATAAAAATTTATAATTATTTTGCTTAAATAAACCCATCCCTCACCTTTGAGCATCTTGACAGCCACCACCCTGGTGGTATTATCTTCATCCCTGGTCTCAGCCTGTACCACTTGCCCAAATGCCCCTCCTGGAGCTACTGTTCTCTGGCGTAGACAAAACGGTGAAGTTCAGTTCGAGATAGACCTAGAAAGAATTATGACACAAGTTACATTCGGGAAAGGTTTTTGGCTTATGGTACATATCCTTTTAGATAATCGAAAGTTTTAAGTGCTTTTTCCCTTTCATCCCTTAAGTGGGTCGATAAAATGGGTACCAAGCATGCTTGGGAACTAAACACTGGGGGTTCCGCGTGAGGCTGACCACCTTACCGGGACATATGCCCAGCACCCCAGAGCCCTAGGTCACGAAAGCTGAAATGGGCATGGCAGGCCTTGGTCCACTAATGGGCTGTTGCGCCGAGGAGTTTAGTTGTGTAGTTTTATACTTTTCAGGGTTTTAAGAGCATAAGGCTAATAAAGGTTTTAAGGAGTAGACTAGTTGTCTAGCATGCTTTATTTATTGCTATCCAATAATATACATATTTTGTGGTAGATTTTTTAATACAGTTAGTATGATTATGTAAAAGAAAAAAACTAAAGAAATTTAATCTATACAAGAATTTTTTTGTGACAATTTTCTTGGGAGGGAAAGGTTCTTTCTTGAAAAGGAAATCTTTTTTTATAAGCCTTTAGAAAAATATTTTTTAAGGCCATTTTACAGAAAACCATTTCTAATTTAAGGATTTGAAGTGTTGTTTTTAATTGAATACAATGAGTTATAAGGACAGAATGAAAACATAACTAAAATCATGAAAATGATGATTAACAACAACTTTAAAATATATCACCGTTTACTGTTAACTAAAACTAAATCCTTTGCGTCAGAATGAAATTAATTGTATAACAATAACTAAAAATTAATCATTCATTTGGAGATGATTCCACAAGGGAATAAGGTTCGTTCCTACTCACCCTCTCTATGGAGTCGAGCATGAGCCTGTCGAGTTTGGTGGCGAGCTCGGTGAAGGAGGGACGCTCTTTGGGCACGTCCAGCCAGCACTGCAGCATCAGCATGTACCTGGAGAAAGAAAGGGAAAATATGAAGATATAGTATTATGTAAATTGAGTTTAATTGAATTTACGCCGCACTAGTGCTACGCGAATGCTATTGGCAGCGGGCGTCGTAATTTAGAACCACAGTCAAGTGAAGAGCCAAAACCCTAGTAGGCGTCGGAACTTTGGAACATATTTTAAGTGCACTCCCTCTACACAGGGTATTATTCATAGGACTTTTGGCTGCACAGACCGTATACAGGTCGGCAATTATTTGGCAACGAGATATCAACAGAAGAATTATATGAAGATGTTATGGGGGAAATTTGCAGCAGGATGGCTGGGAGTCATACTGCATGACTAGCAGTCACTGGTTATCGTTACCTATCATTAAAATTTAATAATGTCCTAACTATTTTAAAAATGTGGGAAGAACAAGTCGCAACTGGAAGAGTACATGGTAGTCAGTCATAAAGGTTGCCATTCAAGCCAGTCTCATCATTTGCATCCTATGACATTTTTACCCGTAAACTTCATATTTCATCGAAAATTGTCCGTATATGTCCGCTTGGCCGACGATCTATCGATCAACTCAAACAATGGAATTTCTACCACACACAAATGGAGAAACTAACTACGGAGACACTCACACGGCACGAGAGGGCAGTGCTGCGGTTTGGGCATCCTGTGCCCCTGCCTGAGCTTGTCCAGCAGCCGTTCGTGGGGCAGGGCGGGGTAGGGCGTAGAACCCAGCGTGAAGATCTCCCACAGAACCACGCCGTACGACCAGCAGTCGCTGGCGCTCGAGTAAACCCGCTGCTGGAGGGTCTCAGGGGCCATCCACTTGATGGGCAGACGACCCTATAGAGGAAGACAGAAGCTAGTGTTACTATTTTTTCAGTTATTATAAATGTTCAATATACGGTGTGTTATGTCTGTGGAGTTTGTAAAACAAACAATTCTGTGAGCAGATGCATGAATCTCTTTCATTCATGATAGTGATAGAATAAGTTTGAGTCTAGTTTCAAGGAGCCTGTGTCTATTGGTTAGATTTGCTGCCACTAATTATATTAAAACTCTGCTTCGTTTTAACTTGCCCAAATAAAGCTAAAAATAATTTGGTCTTCAACAACATTCTAAGTCATAATTTATAACAAAAATTTGGAAAGTTCAGTTCAGTAGGTAACGTTGAATGAACAACTTGAAAGAACTAGTTTCATTTGACTACTTTAATAATTTACTTTGACTACTTTAATAGTTTCATTTGACTTCATCTTTCTTTGAAGAATGAAAAAAAACGTAGTTTAACTGATAGAACTTTGGTATAGAACTTTTAGATAATGTTCCAAATAAGAAGTTTCAAAATATCAATGGAAGTACTCACACTGCTGGACACCTTCTGTAGTAGTTTGCGTCGTAGATGTCCCTGGAGAGTCCAAAAGCTGCAATTTTGATGACATTCTTGTCGGTCAACAACAAGTTGCGAGCGGCCAAATCTCGGTGCACCAGCTAAACAATTAAAAATAAAACCATATTTTACCACCCATCTTATTATAGAAATTCTTGAACAGCTTCAGATACGGTTTCTGGAAGGACATTAAGTTGTGTTTCTATTCAGGCATTCACATAGAGTTTAAATAACATCCTCAACAGAATCTTCTTTTAGCACCTCTGCTTTGAGTAGCATTTTGTACTACCAAATTACAGACCCAAAAGTTTCCTTGCTCTATTTGTTTGGGTCGCCTTTAATGATAAAGTTAACCAGACCCTTGATAAAGCTATGGTGTAGCTTTTTAGTATGGATGATACCTAGAGTACCTCATAGTCGAGTATGGACAAGGGATCACATTCAAATATAATATGATGTGCCGTTTCCTCGTTGAAACGACATTTCATGCATATGGGGTCTTGATGATAAAATCCCATATCTTATGGAGGTATTTTCGGAAGTATGAGTGCTCTATACTGAAACCCAGAATTGTTTTTATTTTCACTTTTAGGCATCTAATGATTTCAGAGTCTTGTTTTTGTAGATGGTCCCCTGATTATACTTTTTGTGCGTTTAAAGAGAATGTTCAAGCTTTTCAAAAATATCGATAGCAGCTGACTTGTACCATTCGTTATTTGTATTAAAAAAAACGACTGTTTTTAAGGAGTTGCTGGCATTGATGCTGTTTAAGGCATTTTTTCGATAAAACTCCAAAATTTAGTCTCATAAATTTAAATCAGCGCCATCTGATAGCCGGTCTTAAAGGGCTAAGAGAGACTATATTGAACTTGTCATTAATCAATTGCACCAAGATGAAGAACTCACCTCTTGTTGGCGAGGTACTCCATGCCCCGGGCAGTCTGGTAGGCGAACGAGAGGAGGTTCTTGTAGCCCAAAGGGAGCATATCCTCGTCCCCGCGGTGGGAGGATGTGATGGGGGTCTCGTACCCATCCTCACCGTAGGTGGCGTTGACGGCGGTCATGCGGTGCGTGCGCAGGTAGTCGCGCAGGTTGCCCTTCGCGCAGAACTCCACGATCACGTACAGGGGACCTGTGTGCAGGGAGGAAGAGTATGGGGGTGAGATAACGCAGAAAATTGTACATTTTAAAGATGTTTTTCTAAGGTTCGTTTTACTCGCAACGGATCAGGTCATTCCGATAGAGCCCTTAGTATTTACGGTGCCGAACGCATTGCGATCTTTTTTATAAAGCTTATCTTTAGAGGAAAAAAACCGGAAAATCGAACAAACTTTCTGTCGATGTTTAAAGTTTTCAAACTCGTCCATACAGCTCAACTAAACATTACTTTTCTGTTGCAGATGGTATGAGAAGATTAAACCAAGTAGGAAGTACCAAAGTAAAACCACTTTTAATGAACTTTATCTTGAAGTTTCGGCCAATGAATACTACATTCCATTGATAAAAAAAAGAAAGTAAATAAAAATCGTCGGAAGAGCGGATATCGGTCAGAACATCTAATGATATCTGTCCAAATAATTTGTCTTAACCAGGCAAAGTTCATAATTCCAGACTTTTCAGGTTTACACAATTTCGGTCTCCAAATCACTCCTATCAAGGCACAAAACTACATTTTTAAAGTTAAAACTTTTTGATTCAATACAATTTTAAGAAATTTTAGAACTGCATAGATAAGCAATGGATACTGGAACGGCCACGCCTACAGTTACGTCGACCGTTCTCTGAAACCCCAAACAAACCACTCTCCGCCCCGGTAGAATTTTTGCGTGGGAAGAATTTTAAAATGAAGTACCTAGCTGTCATGTCACCGTTCTAGTTTAGAAGAATTTGCTGCTGGTTGTGGGTTTCAAGACAATATTTCGAAGTAGCTCTGATGACGTCATGTGTGGCTGTTCTAGTTTAGGCGAATTAGCTGCCAGGTAGTTTGTGGGGTTTAAGACAACTTTTTGGCGTCATCATAGACGTAGATTCTATTTGGCGTGGAAAGAATTTTAAGATGAAGTCTCACCTCCCTGGCTGCACACGCCCTGCAGGGAGACGACGCACGTTGGTGTGCCGGCCCATGCTCTTCATCAGCTCCATCTCCGACACCAGCACGCTCATCTCGGAGTCCACGTGGTTGGCTGCGCAAGAAGCACAAAAATAACATTTCATTTATAAGAAAAGTAATAAAAAACACACATATTATTAATTAAAAACCAAAAAAATCAGTGATTTGCTGTCAGCATACTATTCTGAGACACTGAATCAGCCAATAGACATGCATTGTTGCTAAAAGTAGTTCAAAGTAAAGAATCAGGAGTGCCACTGTTTAAATGGAGGCACTAAAAACTATAAGTGTACAGATTTTGTCGCATTTCAATAAATACGAGAATTCTTAAGCTAATATCAACACATATTTCAAATAAAACTAACTTTATTTTTGAGCAATTCGAAGAGCTTAGTGGAAGAACGTGCTAAGTGACTTTTAATTGGTGGATTTAAGTGAGTTATACTCTTATTGGTGCGTATACAGTACTGGCGAAACTTAACTCCGTCATTTTCAGAGCGAGAAGGAAGGGATCAATCATGCAATTGCATGATCTCGAAGGAAAACAAATATTTATTGATTATACATGACAAAAACATTCATCCCCACTCACCTCCCTCTTCTCCAGTACCACCTTCTTGGTGACCATCAGCGTCGTACCCTGCATGAGCGCCTTCATCTGCTCCCTCCTGTACCGGCACCGGCAGACCAGCGCCCCTAACAGGGCCGCCGGGGCGGCGAATCTCACGCAGGTGGCCGCCACCGCGAACAGGGGGCGGAACTGAGGGTGGGACGAGGTCTCCATGGTGACGGCGGCCCCGCCCACCTCGGATTCGGATTCTTCACCTTCGGCGGGGAGGACGGTCTGGTAGGCGCTGCGGTAGGACACGCCTGGGAGAGGGTCAATAATTCATTCTTGTAATTTATTTTAAAAATATGAAGAGTACAGGGGAAGAACCGCTTGATTTATTAGGAGTCGTCCCGTAATTGTATCTGCTTGGAGGACATTGGTGGCAGGAAACCGGTTTATCTCTTTCTTCTTCGCTTGGTCCAAGCGTCGGATTCGTGCATCGCGTGAATCTCGTTAGGTAGAAAAGTCGTGGTTTAGGACTTTTCAATGAATTTGCGAATCTTAAAATTTCTCTTAATTGTTAAAAAAAATTCGTGATTTTCAATCAATCGTACTTTATTTTTAAAGCTTAACATGATGATGAACACAGTCTTTCAAATAAAACGCGGAACTGAATTTCAGGGTTGCAGTGAGAGATAATGCACAAGAAAGTGAGAAACTGTTCCCGTTCTTGGTCCAATGTACCGTGGGATGCGGGTTCCCGTGGGCGTTGTACCGCAGCACTGCGGAGGCACCAGCGGGTCGAGTCAGAAGGTCGTTCATCTTGGAGGAGAACCGCGGCGCGTCTAGAAGAGAGAAAGGAAACCATTCAATCCAGCAACCTCAGGGTCCACTCTCTGTAATATTCCATAACTACATTTTTTCACTGAAAAGGCGGTTTTTTTATTTGGCACCTCAAGGCTTTAAATCGCCTTAGGACGATGAATCTTGGGTTGTGAATCTGTCGATTGAACTCGTGAATTTCTGGCACCCCTAGGGGTCCCGCTGACACAGCCATTCACCCCTGAGGGTGCTAAGTGTCACCTTCAGTTTTAACAGTGTACTTAGCAATGAATCGAGGCCGTGTTGGGGCTCGTCTGCAAGAGAAAAAAGAATGCCATCCAATCCAGAAACCTCAGGGTCCACTCTTAACCCTCTGAGGGATACGCAAAGTTCGGTTGAAGCGTTATCTTGTTTCAGCTGCATGAGAATAAAATTAAAAAAAAATTTACTGATAACTTATTTTTTAAAAAAGTGTTTTAAATGTTATTCCTGCAGCAGATGGTTATGAATGCATTCTCTACACTTTAAATTTTAAAATTTGATAAAAATTATAAACTTTATAAATTTTTAAAAATTAGGCAGATCATCGAGTCGCTCTAATATGATTTTGATATAATCCAACCAATGCGAAAACAGGTTTGTCAAGTGACGCACGCTTGAATAATCTTTTATTTCGACTCGATGGCTTCCATAGTTTTTCTCGCCAAGGATCTCAATGTATTCCTATCTCTACGACGGGCTAATTTTATTTGCGCCACCCCACAATAGTTGTGGAATATACAATTCTACAACTATTGGCAATGGGTCGAGGCCGTCCGTAAGGCAAACTATTGGGTGGAATTACATTTTTTGTAGAGATTTAGAATTCGGTAGAAAGGTTTTTGAAGGCATGTTTTTAAAAACTTACATTCGATAATTTTTTATGTTGACTTTGAGACGGTCGGTTAACCGAGAATTCCGGTTAAAAGAGTGACGGATGATCGAGGTTCTACTGTATTCCTCAACTACTGGCAATGAATCGAGGCCTTGTTGGCGAGAGTACGATATTAGTTTTTTTTTTTTTAACTTACATTCGTCATTGGGTCCGACTTCTCTGAAGAAGTCTTCCTCTTCTCCGGGTTCATCGAACTAGTAAGGCTCTGGAGAAAAAAAATCGAAACTGTAAAGATAAACATTGAGAGGAAAACTTACTATTTCACACACTATTGAAAAGGAATGAACAAATTTGAGAATGACCTTCTCAATTATCGTGGTTGTTTGATGTCTTTGAATACATTGTTTTGGTATTGTAGAAAGCGCCCCGGCTGCATTCGTGAGCTCGAGGGGGATTGACCAGATATCACAGCAATGTCAAGGCTTAACAGTGGCCATCTTAACAGAATGATTTTTAGCTCCGGCTGCAAAAATTTCCCAACTTGCAGCAAGTGTCATCTAAAGCCAGCCTCTCCGGAGCATATCCTGGGTCTAGGTTTACAAGACCTTAAATCATCTCTACTTCTTGTTATTGACTTTTCTAGAATGCATGGACCAGATCTAGCTGTTGCTAGGTCTAGATAGTAACAAAAACCACATTGCTCTTAGATTTGGAATCAAAGAGTAATGTGGTTTTTATTACTATCTAGACCTAGCAACAGCTAGACCTGGTCCATGTATTCTAGCAAAGTCAATAACAAGAAGTAAGAACATGTTCTTTTGAGAAGGATTGAGAAATGAATTTGCTCGGATGATAAGGTTCGATCTCACAATATGAGGATCCACGTATATATCTAAGGACCGTAGTAATAAATGCCACTCACCGATCACTTTGACGGTGAAGCCGCTCCGCACCTCCCCGTATTCATTTGACGCCCTGCACTCGTACTCGCCCTCGTCCGCCCACGTCACGTTGGCGATGATCAATGCGCTCTTCCCCAGCCGCACACGCTCCTCCCCCTCTCCATTGGGCACGCCCCCCTTGAACCACTTGACATGGACACTTACGCCGGAGTGCTGCAGCGGGCAGCGCAACTTGCACCGCTCGCCCACCGGCACCTCGAAGTTGCTGGCCTCGTTGGGACGGAGCTTAGGGGGACCTGTAAAAAGAGATGAAATGGGATTCATTTTATATATAATATGCTTTTTTTATTAATACGTCGAGAAGATAGGCTTATACGGCTGAAGCACAATGAAACAAAGCCTTTGAATTCAAGTTGTCATTCGGTAAAATACGACACATTTTGGCCAAAGTGAGGGAAAATTCGTTAGTTGATTAACATCGTCCTGAATAGTATTTGAAACCCCTGACGCCCCAATTCACTGAAATACCAATTTGTGGTGCTGACATCTAGTGTACAAATAGAAAGTTGAAAATTTCTCCTTCTCATCCTGTTATATTTTGGTGCTGACACCTAGTGTGGGAAAATTACATGAATAAAAAACAGTAAAAGTAAAAATTACATTTCTAAAGAGATTTCGTTCCATGAAAATAGGAAAGACTTTTGTGTAGTTTCTTATTGTGTCGAAAATATTGTACATAACTCAACATCGGCTGATATCGCATTTCTTCACATGTATGCAGGGCCCGATCTAGACTTTAGTACACAAGGAAAACAACCTGATATTCGTTGGCCCTCTTTGTTGTAATATCGTCAATTAAAATCCAACTCATTTCCATTGCTCGTTACATTCAAGCTCTGACGATACTTCAGTCCTAAGGAAGCGCACATTTTATGCGGTGCCTCGCCAGAAATTTCATCGACTGAAAAGTAATTCTAACTAGTTTCCATATTATTGTTGTATTTCACGGTTAACGGCGAAAAAGTATTTGTTTTACAACAAATAATTATGCATTCATTTTGTACGAACTTAAAACACTAACAATTATCTAATTATAGCGGGGGGACCTGGGATAAAAATAAAAGATAATTGATGGGATTTATTTAAGGGCGAATGAGACCAAATGACAGTGGGTGAATCCGTCAGTGTTCATCCAATGGGAGAAAAATTATTTTCTAAGTCACATTTCTCCAACTGCATTAAATATTTTTTTACAATCGGCATTTTGAAAATGATAAATGGGGACCTAGTTTTAAGATTAGATGGGATTCATTTAATATGCAAGATACTTTTTATATTAATAGCTTGAGAGGAGCTAAGCTTATTGGACCTTTGTGAAGCACATCGTTACACTCATCTGTCGCATTTACAAGTTTTTAGAATGCTTGCCGACAGAGGTGCCTACAGGGGGGGGGGGGGGGGGTCAACGACGCAGACTGCGTCGTTGAAATTTTAGGGGGGGGGGGGGTCGAAAAAAATTAGAATTTTTTTTATGTGAATGGTTTATTTTGTCTAAGATAAAACTCTAATGAATTCTTGTTCTTTCTAATCATCTGCCTCCCCCCCCCCCAGATACCTAGGGGGGGGGGGGCATAACCGTCAAGAATCAAAAATGATAACCAAAATCCTAGAACATTACGAAAAGTAGAACATGGATAATGGGATATGGCGTCTGACGCATATTTTTGACATTTATTACCCATAAACAACCCATCACTTCTTTAAAGCTTAAACAAAACTCTTGCAGCTGGCCTTCTCATGTCATAAATCTCACGCAGTCTGTATAACATACAACTCGATGAAATGATGACTCCCGCATATTTATTTTTCACCCAATGACATTAGTGCAATTTTCCCGCTTAGAAGTATTACTTTGTTTAGATTGTTGTTTTCGAAACGGAGGGAAGCTTCAAAGATACACCTTTATTAAATGAATCTATTTGATCTATTTTAAACTAAATGAAGTTAAAATGCACTGTGCTATAACTATAAATACTCCAAGAGCTTATTTTGAAGTGTTATGGCAGTGATTCCGGTGAGATTTTCGTAATTATACAATTTGAATATTTTAAGCTTGTTAACCCTCTAAAAAAGCAAATTGGCTGAACTGTAAACTTGTTTTCACTGCTTGAGTTTTAAATTAAAATTTTAACTGAAAATTTAATTCCTTAATTTTAAAAAAATTATATTTCTGTAATAGGTGGTTATAAATGACTCCTCCATGCTTTAAATTTTGGAATTTAATAAAATAATTAAATTTATAAAATTTTTAAAATTATGTGTGTTGCTGGTAAACCAGTCATTTGACGGATTTATACGTCTTTATCCTTCAGAAGGTTGGGAAAATAAAGAAAGGATACTAAAAGATTTTAATTATATTTGATATAACTGATAATTTGAGTTTCAAAGTTTACACTTTAAAACATGTTTGTGCACCAAAAATATTGATCAATATTAATAATGAAAAACATTGTTTAATTTTTTTAATGTGCATCAGGATTTTAAAAATTGTTACGTGGCTTTTTTTAGCCTACTTTTCTTTTTTTAATTCGAAAGAATTAAAAAAATGAAAAAGTAGGTATTGACATGCGGTCGATGTCCGTCTGTCTGTCTGTCTGTCTGTCCGTACCCCCCTTCCAAAATCGGTTCTATCCATCGGATCTTAAAAATTCTTTTTTTATTAAAAAGCTATGACCTCAGATACCCAACTTTCATACTTTTTGTCCGTCTGTCTGTCTGTATGTCCGGACGGACATAAATCTACTATCTTTCGGCGAATTTCTCATTGAATTAGCATTGAAATTCAATTTTGAGTCATTTAAATCACTGTTGCCAAATCAACAATGGCATGAGAAACTTTATTTATTTAAACATATTTGAAGCAAAATAATATTTTCATGAATCAGTTTGGAATGACGTCATAAAATGTAGCACAATTTGATTCTTTGATTATTCATTAATTATCTACCAAGAAAGCGGCAAGGCATACTTTTGCATGCAATTATGCTTAGTTTTAATTTACATTTCTTATTTTTTAATGCAGTTCGGAGTAGTTTCATTACTTTTGTTATTAATAAATATTTAATTATTCTTCGAACTACAAATAAATCGCGCGCGAGCAGACGATAAATAATATTAACTTAATTTGCGAAAGAATATTAAGGAAAATAGTTGATTTTGGCTATTAGAAGTTTAAATTATAGCTGGATGCTGTGTTTCGATTTATTTTCTAATGTGTATAAATCTAGTGTAGAAACGGTTGTTGATGATATTTACTGTTAAGAACCTAGTTTTTTCCCGATTAGAACTTCAGTATGTATTTAAGTAACAGGAAAGTAGGCTATTTTAGTTCTTTATGAACTTCTTGTTTTGTATAAAGATGACTAAAGATATAAAATTACATATCTTAGTTAGAATACGGTAGAGTGGTGGGATTTTTCCCTCTCCATTTCCAAGAATTAGATGGCAGCTTTCAAGACATTAGATTTTAAAAATGTTCACCCCCTCCCTTCCCTTCATGAAGCACTCGAGATAGTAATAATTTTTATTATCTATTTCTAGATATTTATTTTGAGAATACTATAAAATTACATGTTGAGGTTTAAGCTGTCTTTAGACGCAAGACCTCAAGGAAGGAACGGGGCCTTTTCCTGACAAGTGATTCCAAACTGTTGATTTTAATAGAAATTTTTTGCAGAATTGCACTTTTTAATAATTAAACTCGCCTTATAAGTTATTTAATTGAATAAAACCCTTAATTTGGTACATTAATCAATCACTTAATGCTCCAAATATATTAATAAACCAAAATGCGCACACTAATTTGAATTAGTCGTCTTAATAAATGTAATAAAATCTATTAATTAGTCAGTAATAGCCTTACTATCCTTGGTTTCAATATCTTAGATGAGGCTAGCCATCGTCTGGCAATTGCAATTTAACCATTCACTCAGTCACATAAATTTCTGTTTTCAAGTGGTGCAGCTTTCAAACGTAGTATGATGAACTCGAATTTCAAGAGGCATGTGGTGTGGTACAGTATGGTCATAAACTGGAATCTTACGTTTATGCTGATTGGTCGATTTTGATGTTAAAAGAGAGTTATATGTCTATGGGTATGAGCATTGCTTTAGTTTTAGTTTTGTGAATTTGATTTTGAACAATAACAGTAACTGGCACTAAATAAGTCGTGATCAATTATAACAGAACTTCATGTTTATTATTAACAACAACAAAAAAACTGAAAATAAAATTTCTAACAAAACGTATCCGAAAATTTTCTAATTTTTAAAAATCACATAATAAAACAGGAATCGCAAATAAAATCTTTAACAATCCAATCTGCAAAATGATAATTCTATTTTAAGAGGCCCGGCGTCGGAAGAAAGCAATGTGCTGACAATTATTTCTCATAAACATTTCTTAATCTCTGTTATAGCATTTGAAGCAGACATCATAAATATTCAGAATTGTGTAAAAACAGTTCTATGAATGAATGACCTTCGGATAATATTTCTGGCCTTGCATACATACTCAGGCCCAAGCCATTTTCCCGCTATTGGAGATACTTGTCGTCTGGTGTCAAATGTGTGGGTGATTGAATATAGTTAAGAAAGTTCAATTCCTAGTTTCAGGGTAAGAATTTTGTTTAATATTTAATTTTAATTTTAGTAACTCAATAAATAGTAAAATTTTTAAGTGAAACTATATCTGTAAACATAATAGAATTATTCTGATTTGTTTGTTAATGTCGAATGTGTTGCATAGAAGGAAGCTGTTTTTGGATCACGTATCTGGCTATTTTTATTGATTTAAAAAATAATATAATTACATAAATTTTGAGCGGAATTTTTACTGATTATTTAGATTCCCGATAGCTTTTGCTGTAAAAAAATCTATTTAAAGGAAAATTAAAAATAAGTTGCAATTCCGGATTATAAAAGCTATTAAAAAATGTGCTTCCCTTTTCAATTAGGGCCAACTCTGCGTTGACCTATCAGTAGCAAAATATTCAAGAAGAAAGTCAGTACTTGGGTTTTATTTCTTAGGACAAAGTTACCCCATTCGATGGTACTTAAAATATCATTTTACTATAAAGTTTCATGTATACACCATAAAGATTCCTATCTATACACAATGTGGTGTAAATTACTTAGGTTCAGTACTCCATAAGTCCATATAAATATAAAAACCACACCGGGTTTTTTTTTTTTTTGGGGGGGGGGATTTAAAAAAATTCTCGGGGGGTGCGTCGTTAGCTCTGGGGGGGATCGGCACCTCTGCTTGCCGAGACAGATGACACACCGATTTTTTAATAGAAAGAAACTTAAAATATGTAAAAAAAAATATTTTTTAAACAACATTTTGAATTCCCGGACAATTTATAACCCCGGATGGTTCTGAAAATCCGATACTGTCTGGGAAGGAAGTCTAATAAGCCATCACATGATTACTCAAAGAAATATGTAGTGCTGACATCTAGTGTTGGAAATCGAAAGCTGAAACGGTCCCTCCGCTACATTTTGGTGCTGACACCTAGTGTGGGCTTTTAATATTAAAGTGGGACTAAAAATACGCTAAGGAAGGAAAAATAAAAACACTTAGCAAACCTTTTATCTACATACACACACGCACGCACGCACACACACACACACGCACGCACGCACGCGCACACACACACACACACATATTTTTTTACATCGCACATTTACATCGTTTAAATTTTAGATTTTTTTTTTAACTAGAAATGTTTTAGATTTTTATTCATAATATACTTATTTTAGAAGTTAAAAAAGCAGTTTAAAATGCATATCTGCTTAGTCTTGGAATGCAAACAATATATAAATGCTACAAGGACAAACTAATGATTAAAGGAAATAACTATTCAGTAAAAAAAATGTATCCTTATGCATGTTGCAAAATTTAGTTTTTTTTTTTATTATTTATGTTAAGACTTCTGTATATTATTTAATGATATTTTCTCACATTGGAATTTGGAGAATATATATCGATGTCACTATTAAATCAAACATTTATATCTCTATATGAAATGAGTTCTTCAATTAGAGGATAGCTGTGAAAATTACATTTCTAAAGAGTTTTCTTTCCATGAAAGTTTTGATAGACCATTCGGTAGTTTCTTGTTTTGTCGAAAATCAAAATATTTTACATTTCTCAAAATTGATCTAATTCGCTTGTGTCACTGCCATAGCATTTCTTTACATATATGTGGATTTAAATAGATGATATTATACATAATATCAGTGTAAAAAATGTTTCACGTACTATATTTGTATAGGTTGGAGATCTTTAAATTGTTGGGAAGCGAGTCTTTGTAGCGTAAAAAAAAGACATTTCAATCTAGATATTTTTTTGAAGGAATTTTTTTTTTACAGTTTTTAGTTTTTTAGAAATTTTATTTTAAAATTTTTGCACATCTGGCAAAAAAAACTTAATTCAAATTGTTTATGTGAGATTCCTATCAATACCTTTTCAATAAAATATTTTTTTTATCAGTTTATACAGGGCAAATAAAAGCGACCCCGGTCTAGAGATAGGAATACGTTGAAATGCTTGGCGAGAAAAACTCTCGAAGCCGCTTGAAAGCTTTCAAGTGGAAATAAAAGGTTATTCAAGCGTGCAATGGTTTCACTTGACAAACCTGTTTTTGCATTGGTTAGATTGGATTAGCATCACATTAGAGCTACTCATGGACTATTGGCCAGTTCAGATCGTAGTGCGTCAGTGTGAGTTGCGACTGTGTGAGTGTAAGTTGATCAATTCACAGGTGAAGATGAAACTCACAGTACAGCAGAGAGTTTTCATTGTAGAAAATTATATTAAAACGAATTCATGGATAAAATGTGACCAGTTGTTTGTTCAAGAATTTAAATGTGTAAAAGTGACAAAAAAGAGTACTAGGCAACGATCAGTTACGAAATGGCGTCAGCCAGGATCTGCTGTCAACAAGTTCAAAAACATTCCGAAACGGGTCTGAACACCAGATTCTGGGTCTTGCAATCAATTTAGAATGTTTTGCATTAACAAAAACAAAAAGGTAAATAACAACCGAAATAATCACTAGTGGGAACTTTTTTGATCAGCTCTACAAACCTTGTTTATATTTCATTTCAACTAACTTTTCAAATCATAGCGTAGTTGCCGGCAAATAAGTCGCTAAGCGTTTGTTTGGGCTTAATATTGAAGCGATCAATGGCTTCATGTTAGCGAACCTGTTTTTGTATTGGTTTTGGACTTGGCAACATTTCTGTCGTATTCTTATCTCCACGTTGGGCCGCTTTTATTTGCTTCACCCTGTACTACAGAGAATAAGAACAAAAATAGTAAATTTACCTGTAGGTTTGATGGTAGTAAGAGTTTCTGAAGTTCCGAGTGGGAGGCAGTAGAACAAAATGACGACTAAACAGGAAAAGTTCCTTGTAACAATCATACTCGAAAGGAAAAGGTCTCTACGTCGTATTCATGGTTCCAGGTTTGGGAGAGGAGCATCACAGATTCTTCCGTTTTTTACATCTAAAGGAAAACAATAGTTAAATTAGACAATGTTATGTCCACTCATATTTTAATTTTAAAGAGATCGTTTCAACCAAGGGCGGCGGCAGCGGAGGGGCTAGGGAGGCTTAAGCCCCCCTGTCGGGCAAGGCAAGCCCCCCCCATCGGGGCTATTTTGAATTTCGTCTTGATAAAACTAACTTATGATATCGGGCAAATTTTGGTCGGAAAAAAAACCCTTTTACTCAAAATTCAACACTGCTTCGCATTTTCCAAAACTGTCATCTCAGTCCTGGTTTGTACCTTTCTTCAATTGACCTCGAGTGCATACTACAAAGCGGCGAAATGTAACTTCTCTTTCATCGTCCCACCACACCAAGCAGTGGGGAAGTGTAGAAACCCTCTAAAATCTGGGTAAAAAAAAGATGTTTTGTGAGTTTCCAGCTAGTATCATATGTCACCATTGCTGACAAATTTAAAACCTCTGGGAACTTGTTGTGGGGGTGCATAGTTGACCTTCGCAGGAGAGTTCATTCAAAACCTCCTACTCTCCCAGTAGTAGGAGGTATTGATAGAACGGATTTACTTAGTGCACTTTTAAAAGATTTGCCTTTTTTGTAAGAAATATAGAATGTAAAGGGAACAGACTAATAATGGTATGTTTAACCTCAATTAATTTTATTGCATTTTTTGGAAGTATTTTTAATATATGTATATATTATATATTAAAATTTAAAAAGAATAAATTCCTCGATTATTGATATTTTTTGCGTTAAATTTTTTTAAAAAGCTGTAAATTTGTTTTATATACTCGTCCCAGAACGTAAAAACTGCTACGTGGTTTGAAACACTTTAAAATGTTGTTGTCAAAACTGCTTTCAAATCTTGCACGTTTTTTTGAAATACAAAACAAGTATATCATAATTGTTTTTATTTTCTACTGTCAAATGCGTAAATAATGAATACAGCTATGGCTCTTTTTTCTAAACATTAAAAAAACACTTAGTTTATTAGCTTTTAATAACTTTTATGAATTAATCAAGGTAAAATAATGCCCTATTTGATAATAACCTTATTTTGGTGTTTTACAGCCAAACTCAGAACGTCACAGACCGTTAATAGGTGGGGAATTATTTTGGCGATGGCCGGGACCGAACCTGACACCTTTTGCATGCAAGGCAAAGCGCCTTACCGACTGGCATCTCCAGCCCTTTATGATTTTTTGGCGTACCATTACGACCAGAGCGAGGGCAGTGTGCATCAGACAGCAATTATTGACAAGGGCGGCATTTTCGGGTTTGAAAAAGTTCCCCCCCCCCACTACTATTTTTTTTTTAAAAATAGCAATACTAATTTATTAGTAGTGCTTTAAAAGTTTCGTTTCCTTAGTGACGCCTTACAGCCTTTAAAGTATTCGAGGAAGAAATTTCGACATGGGGCGTCCTTAAATTACGTGATGTATTTAGGAGGCGGGGGTCTCGTTAAATGTCACGTTTTTTCCCCGCAAAAAATGAAAGTAAAATAGCGATAGAATATAGTTAAATTACAACAAAATATGTATCTCGACTTAAATTTGGAAAAATCGTACATGTCCGACCTTCGTTTTAGTTATTTAATTTATATACTATGATTAATGAATTAGATGATGTCAGATATTTAAGGTTTTGAAAAAGAATTAAGTTTAATAATGTAGTATTGGCCAATGATCAAGAGTAATCGTATAAGGTTAGTACTTCCCTGAATTGAAATATTGGAAGCTTGGAAACAATAATTAGACCAAAGTAAAACAAACAATTATTTATTACTGGGGCTTAAGTATACAAATATATTTAACAAGTTAAGGGGAGGTAATTTACGTAGCATAAAAATGTAGAGTTAACAATCAGTATAATAGAGCAAGAAAATAATTTTACAATAAAATACGGTTAGCAGTCGGATTAAGGAAGGCTCAAATAAAATTAAATACACTGAAAAGTACCCTCTTCTGATCGTAAAAGTAAGCCATTAAACTTACCCTAATAATAGTGGGTGTATAGCTGGGTGTCAGGTTGCGGCACACACTTGGTAGCAAAACACTTCACAAGTTGAATAGTTCTTACTTCTTCAAGACCTAAAGTGCTTAGTAATCTCTCTCTCCAATCCTAGATACCTTTTTCTCCTCCAAATTGCTCCACCCTCTTGTTCCAACGTCATCGAGGCCTTTTTCTATTGGTGCATCTCCTTTTCCGACACTTTCTCAGAATCTAATCAAGACCCCAAATACTCTTGGTTCCAAAGTGCTTAGGCTGTCAAATTATCATCCACCACTAATGAATGGATCGTTGCCCCTAATGGGACTGATCCCTAGAAACTTAATGTCCACCCAGCATGGGATGGCGACTGAAATCTGTCCTCCGTCTTCTCTTTGAGCCTAAATGACCCGCATCCTGTGAAAATAGATTATCCAAAGGGTCTAATCACTCCGCCTAATGAGTCCTTCCTGTCTCTATGTCGGAGACTATTACACCTAATTTTCAACACCCCACCTGGCTGGTTCGACCCATGCCTGACAATGATAATGTATATCGGGGCTTTCTGAACCATATTTCAAAATGTTGGAGCTTTGAAAAACTAGTTAAAATTCTCCAAAAAAGAAATCAAATAAAAACAAACAATTTTGAAAAGTCGCACGTGATATTACGGGGAGGGGAGGGGGTACCAAAAATTCGTCAAAATCGCATCACCTGATTAATAGACGCTACCCATCGAACAATTATATCCAAGGCAGAAAAATGTGTTCTTTTTGTCCTAATCGTCTGTTGGAATTCTGACCTCCGAAAACTGAAAAGGTCTCTATATTCATATACCCATACCATGGGGCATCAGGAAGTCTATTTCTACTCGCTGGATGTGGGTGCTTTGAAGATTCTTTGAAAAAAATATCTTTGCAGACTGCTGGGCTCGGTGAAGGAATCAACCACCCTCAAACTCAACATCGTAAATCTACCGCCCCCCCCCCTAACATTTCCCCGACTTCAGTTCTTGTCGAGGTCATCGTCCCCTCCCTACAACTAGGCGCTTCTTGTAGAAAGGGGGTGAGACCCCTTTATCACTGCAAGATCAACACCCTGATCATAGACAAAAAACATTAGTAGTTGAGTTATTTTGAAGGAAGCTTGGTAGAGCTAGTTAGGCGGAATTCTGCTTCTCAAAGAACTGTCATGTTAATTTTGTATAATTTCCCGACACGAAAACCAAACAAGATATATCACCAGCGTATTTTATAAGCCTTTTCTGAAAAAGAAAAAGTTTCAGATTTTTTTTGGGTAAGTTAAAATTTTAAAGTTGCTGGAGTTTTTGCAAGGAGCGGCATTTAAAGACTTGAATCATGTTTGAACAAAATTCCTACACGGTCCTGACATAAAGATTTGCTCTCATCTCATTTAATTTTCCCTTTTCTTCTTATGGAATAATATTTCAGTTTAAAAGTACGTTCTTATGCTGCCATTTTCTATTTTTTCGTAATATAGTAATTGTATTTTGATTTCAATAATTACTAAAAAGTTATGTTGTGGTGCTAGATTTGTTCTCATTTTGGCTTCATACACTATTCTATAGTTTCAATTTTTTAAATTACTAACTCCGATATTTTTGAGTGGAGCAACTTTTTTTTTCAATGAATGCGATTCCTTAAGGTTCTAAAGCTTTTTTACGATCTCAATATAATATTCTTGAATAAAATATTTCATTATTAAAAAACCCCGACATAAAACGAAATTAAATTTATAAGATTGTTATTGGCTTGTTTCACGTGACGTACGTTATTCCTGCTTTCATTTTTGGATTGTGGATTCCTTTGGCGATGGTAGTAATGGTGATTGGTGGTATGGCACTGTAAGCTCCACTACATTGATTGACCAAATGACTATTTTCATTCTGTGGAAATGTTGCCACTCTTATTTTTTTAATAATTGTTAATTTTAATTAAAATTAAAAATAAGTTAAAAAATATTACTTTTCCTTCGGCTAATAGAATTCATTTAATAATTTGAACAAATATTCTTATGATATGAATAATTAAAATATTTATATAATTTGGAAGAATCTAGAGACCAGTGTCACCTCAATTTTGTCGTCCAATACTTGTACAGTTTTGTAGAGGAATCAGCAAAATTTACTAACACACAGTGAATACTTAAGCCCCTGTCACACGTGCTAGTGAACCGCAGGTTCGCCATCATAGACCGCGTATACACGTATACGTCTGACACCCCAGAACCTGTGAAGACTGTGGAATGGAGGTCTTTTTTGGTGGATATGCCGGTTCAGGACCGTGGTATCCATTCGAAGACCGCGTATACACGTATACGTCTGACACCCCAGAACCTGTGAAGACCTTGGTATGGAGGTCTTTTTAATGGATATGACGGTCCAGGACCGTGGTGTCCATTCGAAGTCGGTAAATTTCAAAGGAAACCTGTACTACACGGTCTTTTCGTGGCAGAAAAGATTTTTTTTTCCGCTTTCGAAAATGAATTGTAGGGATGTTGGTTGGGGTAATTACAAGACAGTGGGCCTTTGAGTTAATAGACGGCGTTTTTTTAGGTGTAAATTATATTAAAATAGTTTAAATAAACTCAGATTAACAATAGATGTTTTGGTAAATACTAGCATAGAAAATTATTTCATTTTATAGATACTCCCCCCCCCCCTTAAAAAACCTTCAAATGACCCTTATATAGTTCCAAATATATGGGCATTTTCTCACTAACAAGATAATTTCAATGAGCATGCGATCGACTTACAAAATAATATAGAAGCCCGAAGCAAACTTATCCGATCCCAACCCCACCGGAAACGGCCAAAGGTCAACTATCCCCTTGACCTTGTGTTTTTTTTACCTTCTCCCCCCACCCACGCCTGGCCTTATTGCATTCTATTTCCCAGTGGGGTTAGTTTCTACTCTCATAAGAAAGTGGGCGAAATATTCAGTGTGATCTACATTTCAATATGGATGCACATGCTTGGTCGAGAGAAAGAACTATGGAGTTTTTGGACTTGTACGAGGAAGAGAGTTCCATATGGAACCCAAAACACCCTCACACACATGGATCGGAATATGGTCCACGATTCGTGGAAACGAATGCAAAAAAAATTCTCTTTTGAATGTTCATTAAAAACATTAAAAATAATATCTACTCAATAGATATAGAAAGCTGTCCAGCAAAGTTAAAAAAAAACCAAAACCACTGGTACAGCGACAGACCAAGTATACACCCCAGAGTGGTATGCATGCGTATGAGAAAATGAATTCTTTCTTACATGATGTATATAATCTACGGAAAAGCATAGTTTCTGATATAAGTTAACTTTTATTAATTTAAAAATTTAGAAAATCTTTTTTTTTATAAACCGTGCAAAAATTATTTCTTTAAATCAATAATCTTGATTAAAGTAAAGCGTTTGAAAAACAGCGTGTAAAAGTTATTTTTAAGCACATAAGTCGTAAAAAAGTAGCTTTTTTGATCTGGTAAGAAAAGAAGTATATCGCGCTCGCTTTAAATTACTATCTTAAACTTTAGTTAATTATTATTTAAACAAAACTCCTCGGAGCAACAGCCCATTTAGGGGCCAAGGCCTGCCGTGCCCATTTCAGCTTTCGTGACCTAGGGCTCTGGGGTGCTAGACATATGTTCTGGTAAGGTGGTCATCCTCACGCGAAATCTCCAGTGTTTAGTTCCCAAGCATGCTTGGTACCCATTTTATCAACCCACTCAAGGGATGAAAGGATGTATCGACCCCGCCCAATCCGGTATTCGATCCCCGGATCTGTGGCGTGGCAATGCGAACACTACCACTAAGCCTACCTAATTATTACTTACCAACATAAAATATTGTATGCAACGTTCAAAATATTCTTTGCACGGATTTATAAAAAAAATATGTATCCAAAGGCTAATGCATAAAATAAAATTCATAAAACTCGGGTAAAGTTTTACTGTACGCACTTGTTGCAAACAATTTGTATTGTAATTATGCAAAGAACTTTTGTATAATTACAATATTATTGCTGGTTCAATGGAATCAACAAAATAAATATGTTTGTAACTGAAAAAAGGGACTTTCAATTAATGGGCTATTCTAAAAAAAAAGTACACAATTACAATGTTCCCTCTGTTATCAATAATAATACATATATATTTTAATTGTTATTTATAAACTTGAATTTCATTCTTCATGCACACTTTTGAAATAATTGGTCAATTTTTGAAAATTAGCAGATAAACATATTTGGAACAGAATATTAGTGCAGAAATTTAAAAGTTATTGAATATTATTGGTTCACTTTCTGGGAAATTTTGAATACATTTTAAATAGATTTCTATTGAACTGTTTTCGGGAAAATACGAAAACATTTTGTAGCAAAATTTTTTGCTTAATGTTTTGGCAAAGGAAAAATATTATTTTCAACTTGCTATTCTTGTTATAAGATATTTATACCCAAAAAGTACATTATAAACTCAAATTTGTATTTAAGAAAAATTTATCACTTCAAAATTTAAAAAAAAATAATAAACATACACAGCAAAATATTTTTTGTATTTTAGTTTTGAAAACGCTTTGACACACAATGTAATTTTAAAGATATTTATAATAGAAGGTTACTCATGACAAAAATAGATACACAAATTATATATAGGCATTTAAGTTGTTACTGTTTCACTCATGACATTATTTCTACTGCATAAACATAAGTTAACAAAACTTGTTTTGCCAAGATAATTTCCCAATTGTCGAAAAATATTTGGAATACGCATCACGAATATTTCTAACTTGTAAGCTAGAATTTGTAGGATATTTTTTTTAATCAAAGAAAGACGACAATTCGGCGCTGAGCACGCAAAGTGCAGCAGCACATATTTGTTGTTCACTGTCTGATTCATTACTTGAGGAATTCATTTCAAAATAGAAATAAAAACTAAATATTTTTTAACAAAAGAACCCTTTTTTCAAAAGGAAGAAGACTCTGCAAGCAAGCGACTGGACATATACGAATTTCAAACGGTTGTACTGTCCGCGATTAGGAGAAAGAATACTTCCGCTAAATCAACTACCACCCTTTCTGACGTCTGACCCCCTATTGACGCTGTTTTATAATGTTTTTTTCTGAGAATTGCCACTCAAGCCTGAAAGTATCGCATTTCTAGTGGGGTTATTTTCAACTTTTCGACTCCCAAAAAGGTTTCACCCACCGGAAACGGCCGAAGGTCAACTCCCTCTTGACCTTGTGCATTTTTTTTACCCTCGTCCCCACCCACGCATGGCCGTATTGCAATTCTATTCTCAGTGGGGTTAGTTTCTGCCTTCGTGAGAAAGTGGATAAAGCAAAGTAAACTAAATCACAAGATGTATGCAAAATAGTAATAAAATCTTGTATGCAATGTTTAAAATAGTCTTTGCACTGGATTATAAAAAAAGATGTATCCAAACGGCTCATGCGAAAAATTAAATTCTAAAAACTCCGGTAAAGTTTTAATTTACGCACTTCTTGCATCAAGAACTATTGTATAATTACAATACTATTACTGCGTAAATGGAATCAACAAAATAAATAAGTTTGTAACTGAAAAAAGGGACTTTCAATTAATGGGTGATTCTAAAAAAAGTGCACAATGACTATGTTCCCTCTGTTTCTAATATTAATATATTTTTAAGTGTTATTTTGTAAATTTGAATATAATTCTTGTTGATGACGAGCATGTAAAGTAGTGTTTTAGCTTCAATGAGAACACAGGGAAGTAGAAATAGTTTAAAACTTTAATTTAGTTCTTTAATTCTTAGTTAAAAACAGGTTAAAATATTGCAGGTTTCATTGAAGGAAGAAAAGGGACAATTGTAGACAGATCACAGAATTTATAGATTTTAACAATATTAAAATGTAAGAGTTGAGTTGTGTCTGCTACAGAACCACAGCAGGCACACTAGAGCTGCATAAAAATATATTCCTGCCTAAACAATTCTCCATGCATACTTTTGAAATAATTGGTCAATTTTTGAAAATTAATCGTTTTACTTAATATGTAGAACTAATTGTTAGTGAAGAAATTTTAAAATTATTGAACATAATTGTTTCAATTTCTGTGAAATTTTGAATTAATTTTCTTATAAATAGATTTCTATTGACCTTTTTGGGAAAAATACTGAAAACACTTTGACATACACAATGAAATTTTGAAAATATTTACAATAAAAGACTAATTCTGTGTGTGATGTAAATATCAAATAGCAACACATAAAATACACGGAACTTTTCCACTCATCTATTAAACTTTCTCATCTAATTATAAATGATGTAAATATCAAATAGCAACACATAAAATACACGGAACTTTTCCACTCATCTACTCCAAAAAGCCTAATAAAGGTTTAAAAAAACCTGCGGTTCACAGGCACGTGTGACAGGGCCCAATTCTCTTATGCAGGTTCTCTCCAAATTTCGGATTTCTCTTGTTTACTTAGGGAGACCGAGAACCTGAGGTTCACTAGCACGTGTGACAGGGGCTTTAGAGCTTAAACAAAAGTAGTAATTTTAGCCTAAATTAGTTTAAATAAGGAAAAATAGGGCTTCGTACTTCTAAAAACATATACAATATTTAATTCGATGTTTTTAGCAAATTGGAAAAATTTCAGAGTTTTAAGCCATATTTGTACCCTTTTTGTCCCACTGTGCACCCCTAAAAATTCATTTGGCAAGGCATTGTTTTGTGGAATTTTTGGAGGATTCGTATCGAGTTGAAAAAGAAATCTGTATAGTAGTGCGTTTAGCTTGAAAAAAATTAGTTTGAAATATATTTTTATAATTGAACAAAAAGTATTTGATTGATTTATAAATTTTTTGATGCATTGCGTTTTTCGATTATTAATAATAACCGTGCGAAGTGTTCAGGGTTTGAAGTTGATTGTTGTTTATATTTGGACAAATTCAAAAATGAATATGTTAAAAAAAACTTATTTAAAATTATACCTTAGTCCCCTAACATTATTTATGAGCAATTCGAAGAGCTTAGTGGAAGAACGTGCTAAGTGACACTTTTGCTTCTGTTCTACACATGGTCTTTCACAAAGCTCTACAAATGTAATAATACAAATACATTCGAACTTTGTTGCAACTCTTTTATCACGCCATAAATATTCGGTCCTTGAAATGCCCAGATAAAAATTTATAATTATTTTGCTTAAATAAACCCATCCCTCACCTTTGAGCATCTTGACAGCCACCACCCTGTTGGTATTATCTTCATCCCTGGCCTCAGCCTGTACCACTTGCCCAAATGCCCCCTCGCCCAGCACCAGCCGGTCCCTGGGGAACCTGGAGCCGGACCCAAGCGGGGTCCGGCTCCAGCGCGTACTCGGAGGGGGGCAGGGGGGCGCCGGGGGGGGGGGGGGGTAGGCGCACATCTGGTAGTCGATCTTGACTAAGGGGACGGACACCGAATCGCCGAGGGACTCCTAGAATATGCAATTAATTGATATACTATAAATGATATTACACCAAAAAAATATTTCACTATTTTAAAATTTAAACTCTCAAAAGTGAGTACCAGGATTTTGTTGTGAGAATTATATTCTCAACAATTTCAGAATATTGTTCTGCTTTGAAATGACAAATTTGAGATCAAATAATGTTCTTGCAAAGTCAACAACTTCAATAACCATATGGGCCTTCAATAACTTGGGATGGCACAGTTGCATGACTTCATACTATGCTTATAGTGGATTTTCACATCTTGAGTTCGATCCTGAACATGAACATGATTTCAGTGCTGCTGTCTCTGATTCGAAAACTCCTATGATTCACCATTTTTTTCCAATATTTTTTTTCGTTCACGTTTTCGTTTTCACGTTTTTGAAAATCTTGAAGGTGGACTAGATCACGGTGTAACTTTGGTTTGCTAACGAATAGGCGATTGAACGTTGATTCTGAAATTATGGAGTATTCGGATCCACTATCAACTTCCATGACACAATTTCTCCCATTAATCTTAACACAAATCTGTTCCTTGCCGGTATAGTTGACTTCTGAAGAACGCATTCTTGTTGAATGAATACTGCACTCGTCTGTCTTGCTTGAAAATTCCTGGACTGCTCGTTGGGCTATTGCTTTCTCAATCTAGCTTCTACGGCAAACACGAGCAATATGCCCTTTTAGTCCACATTTTCGGCACTCAGCTTCTCTAAAGCGACATTCAGATCTTCTATGACAACCTCCACATCCATGACAAGTGTAATTCCCAGGAGGGTTCGGATACTTTTGCGGTTTCTTACTCATCTGTTTACGGTTGATCGGTGTTTGTTTACCTTCTTTCTTTGTGAAATTAGCATCGGAAAACTTACCTCTTATTGCCAGTTGATGCTCGACCGCTGCCTCTGATGCTTTAGCTCTTTAGTGATACGTTAGCTCTTTAATGCTCTGATGCTTTACTTTCTAAAGTCAGAGTTGACTCCGCCAGCAACCTTCATTGACAAGCTTCATCAGCAAGACCGCTCACAAAATGATCACGCAGTTGACGAGATAAGTTTGCACCAAAGTTGCAATCAACTGCCAGTCTTCTTAATTCAGCTAAATATGCAGAAACTCTTTCCCCAGGGCGTTGCGAACGTTGGAAAAACTTGACAGTGTTTGAGATTTCCGACGTCGTAGGCTTGAAGTGATTCGAAAGTTCAGTGAGTAATTGAGGAAACGTCTTTGACAAAGGCAACGCTGGAGCGATGAGTGATTTCAGAAGATCGTACGTTTCTTTACCGCACACAGACAGGAACACTGCTCAATCTTTGTCGAGCTCAGTCACGTCGTTTGCTAGCAGGAAAAATTCTAGCCGCTCTTTGTAGGAGTCTAATGCGTCAGCATTTATGGTGTCGAAAAGTTCAATCGTACCCAGAGCAGCCATTTTCCTCAATCCTCGTTGCCAATTTAGAATATGTTGAACCGTGTCAAATAAGTACAACCATATTGAATGCTACGGCATAGCAAGAAGCGGCCGAAAAAGTTTATTAGTGGCTTTATATAAGGTAAGGTAACGTAATCGTTTCCGGCTGCCTATGTCTAGCCTCCTTCAGGAGCTTTAACACAGCCAATAACGCCTCGTATTTTAGAACCCTGGTCAAGTGACGAGGTCGGCACCTGAGCGGGCACCCGACAGAACTTCGAGCGATATCGTACGCTAACGACGTCGGGACTTTGGACTCCACAGATTTTACGAGCACGTCTGTCCCTGTGTACTCGGGCCCATCCGTGATGAGGATTTTTCTTCCGCATTTGGTCTGACATTTACGAATGAGTTCCACAGTTGCTTCCCCTCGTTATGCGTTGGAATGGCTAAGTCTCCTTCCGACACGCTTATTTCAAAATAGTGTCCGCTCAGAGCACCAAAACGAGTGTCCGCAAAATCTAAGTGTCCGCTCTGAGCACGGCACCCTTGAAAGGCCTGTGTGTGAACTATTAATCACTGACCTGTCGGTTTCAGAATGAAAGGGGAGGGGTTCTCCTCATTCCTGAGAGTCTCGGGTGGCCATGTTTGGTCACAAGTCATTTGAATTACTGAATGCAGAAAGGAATTCGTTCATTTTTTGGTTATTCGGTTATATTCGCGCAGTGGAAAAAATAAGCCAGAGTTGAAATATATTATATTTATTTATTCTAAGCAAAACAACTCGTTTTCAAAGACCATAAATGATAACGCCACAAGTAAACTACACAAAGTTATATCAATCTGATAGCAATAATATCTCATAATATAATAACCAATAAGTTAACTAAAGCCGAAGCTTATATACTTGACTGGGTGACGCCCACCACGGCGCTGTCTCGAACACAATCAAATCCAGTTCATGACATCATGGGCAGCGCCGCAGCGAGACAACGTAACACCACAATTTGCATGAAAAGGCAATGCCAACATTGGCCTCTCCTGTAAATACGTATAAATAGCTTTTGTTCCAAATTTCTTTATTTGACAATTTTTGAAGCTCTGATTATCATAATGTATCCTTATAAAAAGCTTAGAGACACAGTACCTCAAAATCATCAAACTTCCCAAAACTTACAATTACTTTCAATTCATTTTTAATTGTGTATAGGAATTTTTTTTTTTCAAAAATTAAAATTTTAATTTAATTTTTTTGCACTAAACAAAAATCCTACGAAATACTTAAACATAAAATATTATGGCATTTACTCCACGTTTCAATTTTAGAAAAAGAAGAAGAAAGAATCAACTTTGTATTCAAAGATTTATTAACACAAAGATTTTTAACACATTCTTCAAAAAAGAATATTTAATAACAAAATAAAGGTACATAAAATTTCCTTTTTTACGTTGAGGCTTCGTAAGTGCTCCTTAAGGCCAATTCCAGAGAGCATCGGGATTTGTGGAGAGTTAACAGTTCATCCACAGACTATGACTTCCTTCCTCGCTTCAACTTCTTATACTTTTCCTTTAATATCGAACCTTACGCCATATGCCTGCTATTGATGAGCACCTGAAAAAATACATGAATGAAATTTTATTATCTAATAAAATTGGTTTTCTTATTAGGACATTACTTAATCTGGAGAAACTATGGTAATTCCATTTCAGTAATAAGTTTATATGGACATAGTTAGGAACGTAAAACACTCAAAATAACCATAAGAAAGAAAATAGAACATATCAAGCTACACAAGCTATAGGAAAAGGACACATTTTATAAATTTCAAATAATTTATTCATAAGGGGAAATTATGTTTTATAATTAATTTTTTACTCTAATACTTTACAATATTTCCGTTAATACCATGCTGATAATATAATTACTCATGGTATTACTAACTATTCTTCATAGAAAATGAATGGCGTGCTCTCTGAAAAGCTGAACATTTTAATTTGTTTATTAGTTAAAAATTATGCTCCTCTAGCAGAAACATTTTTTTAAATATACGACTAAGGAATAAACAAATGAAAAGCTATTATATACTTTTGTATCATGGGCATTGTTAACAATATGGAGATCCTTCCTGTATTGGGCAGAAGTGAGAAAAGCTTTGGCAGTGATGCACTTTCTTCCATTGCGAATTGTCCCTTGCAGCTTAGAATACCCTGGAAAAATAGCATTATTACTAAAATGAACAAACAAATTATGATGAAAAATGTGCCATATTCAATTAAAAAATAGTCAACAGAAAGTAAAAATTATAAATATATGTATTTTATTCAGTATTACAATAAGATGATAAATAAAAACAAACGTTTGAAAATAAGCAAGTGAAATCAATGACATAAATAAATTTGTAAAAATAAATGTGAAGTTTTGATTTAAAACGAACACTTACAAATAATATTTTAATCTGTTTTTCTCGCTCTTAAAACATCTTCAATTTTAAGACCTTTAAACGAAAACGAAAAATTACGACGACTAAAAATTGTAGAACAGAAGGCAGGATCAGTTTGGATTCATATGCGTATCCAGTGCCTATCCATCAATAAAAAGCATCAGCTTGGGAGATTTTTTCACAAGAAAATAAAGTACGCGATCTTTAAAACTTACAAATAAACCCTTGGTCAAAAGAAAGGACAGAAGCAATTGTTCCTATTTTAAGAAAACGCCTTTTCCCAATTTTGAAACTAGACTTTAAAATATTATCCACAATCACCCTATACTTTTTTATATCAATCTCATAACCATGTCAATCACTATCTCAGTCAACCACAATGCCATGAAAATTATTGAGGAGTTGATAGCTTTGAATTACAAATAAATTTCCACGTGACAAGAAAATACACGAAATTGTAACAGTCAATTCAAACCTTGAAGGTGGCAAAGGGATGCACTACAGTTTTCTATTGGAAAACCGAACACTTCTGTCGCTATATTCTGTTCACAGAATAAATTCTGCAACTCAAATTATGCTTGTCTTTCATCCACTGGCTGCGCATCTCAGCCTGTGCCTGTTAGCAGCTTTGATCATGTCGGACGCTTTCTCTGCTATCATGATGATGGGCGCGTTGGTGTTCCCCGACACCAGACTTGGCATGACTGAACCGTCAAACACGCGAAGGTTGCACACGCCTTTCACCCTGGTAGATTAAGACATACAATTGTTAAAATATGTTTATGAAAGTGGAAATCATTTAAATGAATATTTGAGATGTTTTAGGAAGAACTATTTAGCATATTTAACTTTCGTTAAAAGAGTTTTTAATAAAGTGTATTCAATAAAGTTTCACTTCTGGAAAATGACTCTGATGACATTTAAGTCATTTTTCAAAGTATAAAATATCTAAGATGAAACTGAACGAAACCTGAACTCAAACTTGTTAGTGTATCTTGACATTTTGTTTCAAACTCTAAATAATTACAGATAACTTACAGATCATAATGTTAGGTATTTTAATATTTTTTTATTTAAATAGTTATGTAAGTAAGGTCACCTTTCCACAAACAATACGATACAATTATAGTTTTGATACATTTATATCAATTTTGTCTAGATTACTTGTGTGCAATAAAAAAATATATAAGGTCTAGTTGCAAAGCTCACAATCGCTAAACCTTAACCAAGGTATAAGGTAAAGCCCCTTCATTGGCGATTTCGTTCAATTGAGTTTACCATTATCGAAAGTCTCCAACGAACAAACCGGACCTAATATCTTTGTTATACTTTGGAGAACATGAGTTTTGCCAATGTCATAATCAAGTTATGAGCAAAAACATAACCCTTTTTATGTAACCAGTTCCAATCCTTATTTCCTAATAACACTGACAAAATTAACACTGAAATTTTTTTTGAAATATCTAGAAAGTATGGAATAGAGTTGATTCGGGGAAGAAAGTTATTTAGAAAATATAATTCTTCAATACATGGTATTGAAGTATTTCACCAATTAAAAAAATAATTCGGTTTCTACATTTACCTTAATTGCGGGTCTAAGACTGCACTTTTGTCCCATGTTGCCCCCATTTTCCAGGTTCCAGGATGGTAACGATGGTAACGATTGAAGGTGTAGTGTCTGACCACGCATCTCGCGTAACTCTCCGAATAAATGGGGTGTTCCTTGCATCCAGGGAACTAGGTCTGGAACATTCGGGCTCCGATGTCTCAGAAGGCTTTCGTTTTTTGAACGATGTTGATGCACTCTTTCATAACTATGTAAGGAAATAAAACGAGTTATTTTGAAGGCTTGATAATCAGTAAAAGATTAATTGTAATGAGTCTGTCTAGTTGTCCAGAGTCGGTTTCGGTTTGAAAAAAACGATGAAAATGACTGAAAATTTCACAAGCTCTTTTTTTACTACACTGTAGGACATGACATGTGTAAAAATTGGGAATCTCTATTTTGAACTAAATTATTTTTAAATACAATGTTTTCCGCAACATTATTAGTAGGAGACCTGATAATAGACAAAATTGGTTGGGCAATAGTAGACCCACTGGGTTCTGGGAGGAAGGAGGGGCCGGCTTCTCGAATTTCTGATAGTTTCTTAGATTATGAAGCTGCCTTCCTATGGCATTTTATGGCTTCGGCTGATCGTTCAGGAAAGAATTTTTGCAGCTCAACATTTATGAATCTCGGTTTAGATACTTTAGAGTTAAGCTCAATTTCCTTAAGAGCCAGAAGGCCCTCCTCCTCATCAGTCCAGCGGGCCTTTAGAACTTTTGGCTCGTTTTTTCTATTATAGAAAACAGGGTGCGCCTTTCTCTCGTGTTGGCTGCAGCCGATCTTAGATGTAAATGATATGCTGCACACCCTGGGCACCTAAAACCACTTGCATTATGAGACATAGTCCCCAGCCAGGAATATCCCTGTAGCTAACTACAGCGGACACCAAAGAACAACCGATTAAAAAAAAGGAAACCATGACTAAAACCATCGATGTAAATGATCAAGGTGGCTGATCTCGTTGTTAGCTCGCACCGGTACGGGAGCCGCGAACGACCTTCCCCGTAAGATGTTACACCGGTGGATTACCGGGGGCCCCGGACTAGCTTTGATCAAAGAGAAAACGTCTAGTCACACGAAGAGGGCCCGAGATCACTCCCCCCCCCCATACAAGAGGCTTTGGGCTACAAGAAGAGTCATAATTACTCCCGCCATTTATCCGAGCTTGATAATTATCTTTATCAAGCTCGGATTATTACAATTTGACATTCAAAGCACTAGACTGAAATCACATTGCGTCAACACCGATCACCGGCCATCGCAATGCATAAGGAACTCCAAGGAGGAAGAGCTGGAGGCGTTGTCCGAAAGGGTCTGCTTGATAGTTGCCTCCGCCTGAAAAACCGTATTTTCCGGGTTTAGTTTCAATATCTCCACCAGTAACTTCTTACCTCCCTTAAAACCAACGATGTCTGCACCAACCCCGCCGTCCTTCTTGCTACCGTAGGCGAACACGATCAGTTATGGTCCATAGGGACAGACTGAGCCGGACCCCCGACCCCCACGAAGGTTAGGGCCGCCGAAGCCGAGGGGTGCCAGAAGACTCCATCCACCACCCAGCGAGGCCGCGGCCAAGGGCCAGAGCAGAGAAAAAACAGCGGGGCGAGAGACCCCGAACTTCATTTAAAAACACATATAAACAAACAAATACAAAACTGACAAACAACATATAAAAACACATAAATCTTCAGGCTCAGCCCAGCAGAGAACATGAGAAAAGTTATGGCCAATAAGAAAAAGGAAGGTTGTATATGGTCCAGGTCTATTGGGCTGAATTTCACATCTTTTTGGGTAATTTTTGCATTACCATTTCTTTAAAGCCTGTTTTCTCTGAAAATAAATATTAGTTATTGCGCGCATGATATTTCAAAAACCGTTCGATATTTTTTCATGAATTTTTTTTTCTCTATTCTTATAACATATACCTTCAGATTGTACCAATTACTTTTTACATTAAAAGCTTTTTAGGACAACAGGAGATTTGCAATCGGGTGAAAATACCTGAATTTTCAGTGTTTGTTCAAAATATGTGAAAATAAATTTTAGTTTTAAATATAATATTTTTTTAGGTTTAAAATAAAGTTCACAATGTTCCCAACATTTATATGTTAAATTGATAAGAATAAATGGTATACTTTTTCTGTAAGGGTGCGCGCCAGTTAACCTATTCCGAGAAATATTTAAAAAACTTGGTATTAGATTTTGAGTATTTAAACAATTAAATAAATATTTTGTAATAAATTGAAAAGTGTAGTTTTGTAGTTAAGGAAATTCCATACAATATGAAATTTTTTTTTACTAAAATCCATTGATAATTAATGCTAATATTTAATACATAAATTATCACGTAAAATTATGGGAAAACATTTAGTACACTATGTGCCCCCTTAAATTCAGGAAGTCTATTATCTTGGGAATTAGATGTTGAAAATAGTTAAGACATACATCAAAATATAACGATACTTCTAGGAAAGATAAGAGTAATTTCCAGTTATATAGATCATTTAATGGCTGATGTCACAGTTGGTACTTTGACGGAAGAGTAGCCACGAGTCGAATTCTTCAAAACAGGGTGTTTTGACAATAATATAGCGTTTTTCTTCCGCATTTTTGTGGCAGGATATGGTAAAACATGTACGGAACACAAGCAAAGCAATATAAGGTTGATTATAATTTATTTAATGCATTTTTAGACCTTTTTTCGGCAGAACCGAAAAACGCCAACTACATCGATGCGAGCATGCGCAATAGACACACAGGATAGGGATTGGTATGCTCGTTTCGAGGTACCTCGGCCACAAAGCCATGAGGGTGTTTAACCCCGCCCGAGAGCCCCCACAGACCCCCGTCCCAACCGGAAAGGAAAGGCGCAAGGGGAAACCCTCAAGGTGGCACCCGCTACCCAGGACACCATTTATTATAAACAAAATTTTACAAAGTACATCGGGCACAAAGCCTCCTGGCAGGCCCCACAAAATATAAATAAAAAATTTAACACAATTTGTAACCTGTTACGTATAAATAACAATCCAACTTATCAAGACAAGGCAAAGACAATAATAAATAAGTTTAAAAAAAAAGATCGTTTATAAAACCATTAAACTTGCTATCACTTGTTTATGAATAACATTTCAAATCAAGAGAACAAATTTTACTTGCCAAGGCAAGATGAAAGCATAAGAAGTATTGCAGAGATTTGACTGGTTTATTTTTTTGAGTTAGTGATTTTTAAAAACTTCCAAAATAAATACAATTACCTTAAATCACCAGTCCAAAAAGCATAATTTGTCATAGGAGCCTGTACTCAGGGTGCAACTTGTATTAAAGTTTTTTTACAAAGGGCAAAATAATTTTCATTATTTAAAAAAATTCAAAACAAGGTCCCCAAACACCAATAACTCAAAACTACCAAGTAGAAAAAGCATAAATATTTATAGCACTTGTTGATCAGTGGGAACTTAAAAGTATTTACCAGAATAGAATTTACCATTTGCTAACTTACAATATTACAGAAATTTTATTACTGCAAGTCTACAGATTGGCGTGGGGCACCTAAAATACAAAATAAATAAAAGAAACAAAGCATCCTCTCCCGAACAACCCAGAAAAAACGAAACAACTTTCTGAAAACGGACTTAAAACACAAAACCTTCGTAACATTGGAGAACCGAGGTCAAATTATCCTTAGTTGATAATATATTTTATTTGTGAAGAAATTTCAAGGCACTTTTCTAGTATTTTGATAGATCTTTGGCAATTTAAAACTGAAACAAGCCAGGGTTCCTCCAACCCCTATCTTTCAGAAAACTTGCCATCATAATTGAATTTCAGGTGTCGGCTCGTCACTTGACTGTGGTTCTAAAATACGACGCCCGTCGCCAATAGCCCTCGTGTATGCAACGATAATTTAAACTAAACTAAACTCAGAATTGAATTTCGGAATATGCACATATACTCCTTTTCCTGAAAAAATAGCCCTTGATGTACAAATAACCTGATATCTTCGAGGGTCAATTTCATTTGCCTAATACCTTCGCTAAGAGCTCCCAGCAAACATTGAAGTGCTGGTCAACTGGTAGCCCAGTGCTGCCAGTGTTGGCTACTGCTGTCCACCGGTCAGTCGTGCACTCGCCCAATACAAGGCCAATACTAATACCCGTTGTAACCATACTGTTACGGCGATGTGCGGGACATTATGTGGTGGCCTAACAACAATTGGCCAGTACCAGGCCAACGTAGATCTTTCAGTACTGGGGGGGGGGGGCTTTCATTCCCCAGCCACTGTTTAGCCAATATTTAAAAATATTAAAAACGGAATACCAAGCTTTTAGTAGGGTTTTTAATAAACTTTTCGATAAAGATTACACAATTGCTGCGTGTTAGACATAGGAAAAATGAAGCAATTTATCTTCTAAAAATCACCTATTTGGACTAATTAGTATTGGCTAAATGAATGCTTATAAGTATTGGACCAATACAAACTGGACGGTATTGGGCCAATATAACCAGGACAGAATTGGGCCAATAAAAACTGACCCGTATTGGGCTAATATAAACTGGACGGTATTGGGTCAATAAAAACTGGCCAACGTTAGCTATCTATGAATTAGTCTTGACTTTTTATTTTACGATCAGTTTTTCACCTGCATCCGAAAAGTGAAAAAAATAAAAGACATTGCAAAAACAATAAATTGATATAAGATGTCAGAAATAATAAGCAAAATTTTTTATGCCGCTTCTGTTCTACGAATTGTCACATTTTTTAAAGTATTTTGTTCAAAATTAAGAACAAGGAGAGTTGCATTTTATTTTCTATTTGTTGTGAAATAAATTTAAATTAATATACACACGATACACACATTTACATTACAACATTACACAGCGGCTCAGTGGCTGAGAGGTCCAACGCGTCCGTCTCATAAGCCCAAGATCGCGGGTTCTAGCCCCGGCTGAGTCGTCAGATTTTCTGGATGGGAATAAAACTCAATTGCTGCGTTTCCAATACAAGCAGTACTAGGCTAATACCGTGATTAAAATATAAACGGTTATGTGCTAATGACGTGTTTAAAATATAAACGGTATTGGGCTAATGCCGTGATTAAAGTATAAACATCACTGTCATAATATTGGGCTAGTTCCGCGAATCAATATAATTTAATGGCTGAGTACTGGGCTAACACAGTTTACCCGAATTTCCAAATAAGAACTACTGGCAGAATGCTGGGCTAGTACTGCCCAACCAAATATTATTTTAACTGTACTGGCGGAATGCTGGCCCAACGTCGAAATTTCCATGAATCCCGGATTCCAAGTATAGGCATGGTACTGGCCCGTAACATTGGGCCAGTGCTGGCAAGGGCGGACACGTTTGTGACGACGCCGTTACGGCCACTGTACATTGTGCCAATACTGTGGAGATGCCGACATTTCAGTATTGGCCCAATAATGGGCGAGTAGAGTATTGTTTGCTGGGCTGTTTCCCCGTCATCGTCCCTTATAGTATAGTCTGCCCCTGCCTCCAACATTTCCTTCAGGACATCTTTGTATCCCTCCTTGCTGCAAGCTAAGTGCAAGGGTGTCTGACTTTCGATATTTTGAGGGTTGAGGTCCAGTCCCTCTACAGTCCAGCAGCATCCGGACCACTCGGGTGCAACCAAAATTAACCGCATAGTGCAGGGCAGTAAAGTTGACCACATCTCTTCGGTTGGGGTCGACCCCTGCTCTGAGGAGGATCTCTGCACAATCTCCAAGTCCTGTGTTTGCGACCATCATGAGAGGAGTGCACCCCCCTCTCGTTGTGGCATTTACGTCGACTTCTTCAACGCTGAGGATATTCTGGACTATGTCCACCCAAACGTTTCGAGAAATGTAATAGAGGAGAGAGAAGTAGTTCCGATCGGCCCTGTTTACTTGGGCTCCATGGCGAAGGAGGAGGTCTGTGACATCTTTTTTCTCTGAACCTGCAGCAGCCAACGCTGGTGTGAAACCCTGATAATCCACGGCGTTGATGTCGCACTTGCTGCTGATGAGCAGTTGAACAACATTGTACTGTCCCCCTGCCACATGCAGCGGGGTTCGTCCCTTGTAGTCACGGCTGTCCACGGATGCGCCCTCTTCGATGAATTAATTGCCTGACCGTTTTCAGGTCTGTTGGCATTACCTTGTCATGCAAATTGTTAAACTACGTGGTGTTACGTTATCTCGCTGCGGCGCTGCCCATGATGTCATGGACTGGATTTGATTGTGTGCGGGACAGCGCCGTGGTGCGCGTCACCCTGTCTTTTATATAAGCTTCGGCTTTGGTTGATTCTGGTTATTATATTATGAGATATTATTGCTATCAGATTGATAATACTTTGTGTAGTTCACTTGTGACGTTATCATTTAGGGTCTTTGAAAACGAGTTGTTTTGCTTAGAATAAATAAATCTAATATGTTTCAACTATGGCTTATTTTTTCCACTGCGCGAATATAACCGAATAAGGTCGTCGTACTTGGCCGCATTAGTTGCAGTGTTCTCAAAAACCGCTCCTTTTCCGAATATAGTTCTTCGGGCATGTCTGGTTTTTCGGATTGGGGACCATAGCTTTTGGAGTCCCTGGGAGTATTTGGGGAAAGTGTTTTCCTTCACATCTTTGTGTTGCGTCGTTTTGCGGCTGCTGCACGAATATGGGACATACTTCTCTCGAATTTTTTAACAAACTTTCCCGCTCGAGATTTTTTCACAACTCCTAACACTTCAGAAAGTGGTGTCCTCGTGTTGTGAGAAACGGCTGCCGCATTGCATCGAGCTTTGAAAGATTTAACGAGGCAATAAATTATTCGTTTGCATCCCAGGAACTTGGTAATTACTGAGTTGAACTCTTCTGCTATATTATTTGTGGCATTTATTATCAGACTTTTTGAATGATGCGCAATGGAGTTGAGTATGGACATCAAGCTGCAAAGTAACTCGGTCCCTTCTATTTCGTCCATCAAACATTTTCCAGAAGACATTCTGCTGCAAAAATAGGAGGCGCATTTGCGACGGTCCCCAAATATATGGTAGATGGAGTTCAGGATGTCAGATCTTTAAATTTTTTACTATTTCACTGAAAGCCACATCTTCCTGACTCCTGAACTCTACAGCTTTCACTATATAACTTCTCACACGCAGAATGTTTAAATACCAATCTCTTTCCTCAGATTAATATGCTTTAGCTTAGCGTTTCGAGTCGGGTCTTTCAGTTTGTTGCAAAAGTTTCTTAGAAGGAGGTTTTTGCATTCTATTTTTTCTACTGTGAGCGTGTCATATGGATTTGCACCTAGAATAGTTTTATAGACATTGCGGTCTCCATCAGCTATGACTTGATGATATTTTACACCATATGTCTGCATGCTGGTGAGAAAACATTCTGCAATTATGTTTATTTCCATCGTCGAAGAAGAACCTTCCCTAGTTTTTGGTGCAGCGGTGTTTCGGTGGCTCGATATTTTTTTGGAGAGCTCTTGCACATGTGGCACAAAACTTGTTTCGGACTCCCAGATACAGCACATTCTTGGTATGAGAATCAATTATAGCTGCCTGAAACAAGGGATAATACAAAAACAAAATTACAAACTGAAATAATTTCAGACTTATAACCCAGATGCAGAATATTTATAGATTAAACTTCATTCTTTGTACAACGTACCTTACATGCATACAATATTTTTATTAATAAAAGGGTTGTTCTTCACGAAACGCAAAAATCTGTCTTATCAAGATATCTAGGGCAGTAACTTATAGGCCTTCGCCAGTAATTTTACGTTTTTTTAACAATTTTTTTAAACAAATATTTTTAAAAATTTTGTTAGTCGTTATTTTATTTATTTTGGGCGCCCAAAATGGCGTAATGTAAAAATTTCCTTCGATAATTTCTGCCCTACATTTTTTCAGACCGAACCCATTCCACAATTCAGTCTCAACAAAAGAGGGTAAAAACAAATATTTAAATTTATTTCTATTTCTAATATAGGAAGGAAAAAGATAAAGAGAGTGAAATGCGATTAGTTTACTAATATAAGTTTAAATTTATTTTACGAAACAAAGTAATGCTTACATTTTAAAATTTAGTTCTAAAATAAGTTTAAATAAATTAAAGGTTAATTAATGTAATTACAAATTGAGGATTATTTAATTAGTATTGAATTGATTCATAAGTAATAATTAATGTGTAACGAATCCATGCCATATGCGAGCTAGGGATTCAGTGGTGGTTCTTTGTAGTAAAGGTTTGACTCGGCATTATATGAAAAATTCAGTTTAATGATGACTAAATTAGAAATTATACATGTCTTGGGTTTTTACAAAATCTCCATTTCAGTAACCGACCGTTCTCCTTCAAGTCCAGAATCAGTCCTTGTTGCGGAAATCGGAAATCGAACAATAACCGACGAGTGTCGGCGCGAAGCGCCCTTACTCCTTCATAGAAAGCTTCCCATAAAGGGGTAACTTTTGTCTGGGAATAAATATGGACAAAGTCCTCGCTGTAAAACTGGAAAAGGGTGCCACAAGGGCTCTGCAAAGCAGGATCTAAAAACTTCTGAAAGGGAAAAAATTATTAGTAATCAAATAATAAAAACATTTTAAGAAAAATACGTAACAAAAAACACAATAATAATGGACAGAACATGTACAAAACACATATGCCGTAAAGCATCGTCAAAGAAAAAGTCAAAAAGAACATGTCAAGTTGACACGCAAGTCAAAATTACCAATCTGGATCGTGATGTATAGTCCTGGGACGTTTGAACTTCTGTTCAACAATAGGGTCATAGTCTGCAATTTGTTTGAGGTTGTCATATGTGCTGTTCTGTAGTGAGGTGTTGTAATTGTGTGAAGCAGTGAGGATGGCAGTGTCAATAGTGTCAATCCCAAGGTCTTTGTGTAAAATGGAGTTCCTAACAAACCAAGGGGCGTTAGTGATTCTACGTAGTGCTTTGTTCTGAAATGTTTGAAGTTTCTGTCTGTGAGTTCTTCGGACTGCAGCCCAAGCCGGAGAGGCATACAGCAGAACTGGCCTAATCATAGTCTTGTAGAGCGTGAGCTTATTTTTGAGTGTCATCGTGGAGTGTTTGCCAATGATAGGGTTTAAACTAACACTGGCTCCTGTAGCTTTACCTAATGTTTGCTTAATATGCTCACGAAAGTTAAGTCTGTCATCTAGGTAAACACCGAGGTATTTGGTGTGTTTACGGTTTTTAATGTCTGTGTCAAAGATCTCGAGGTGTGTGTCATAGTGTCTGCGTATTTTGTGTCTCCTGAAAAGGACTGACTCACTCTTCTGCGCGTTGATCTTAACTCTCCAGTCTTCGCACCATGTTTGAACTGTGTTTAAAGCTGTCTGAAGTTTGTGGAATGCAATGTCACCGTGTTTAGATTTGGCAAGAATGGCTGTGTCATCTGCAAACTGGGCTGAGATGCAATTGTCAAATGTAGGGAAGTCATTGATGTAAAGATTCAAAAGTGTGGGGCCCAGAATGCTACCTTGTGGGACTCCTGCTCTGATGTTTGTGACTGTGGAAAGTGTGTTGTTGACTCTGACCTGAAAGACTGTTTGTGATGAATGAGTTGATGATGTGAATGAGGGTCTTTGGAATGTTTTGTGTAATGAGTTTGCTAATTAAGCCCTCGTGCCATAAACTGTCGAAAGCTTTCTCCACGTCCAGAAAAACTCCCCCTATCGCTTCCTTGTTGTTAAAAGCCTGTCCAATAATCTCAACTATTCTGTGAACCTGATGGACTGTGGAGTGTCCCCGTCTGAAACCATATTGGTTGGTGTTGATAATGTCGTTTTCGTTGATGAAGTGTTGTAGCCTGATGTTGATGACCTTTTCGAACAGTTTAGCCAAACAAGGCAAGAGGCTGATCGGTCTGTAGTTGTTGGGTTGGAGTGGACTTTTCCCAGGTTTCTTGAAAAGGACAACAATGGCCCTTTTCCATCTGCTGGGAAAGTAGTGTAACCTAAGGCAAGCGTTGAAGATGTTGGTGATGTGGACTATGACCTTGTTGTCAATGTTTTTGATGGCAGTGTTTGAGATTTGGTCATAGCCTGAAGCCTTCTTTGGATCGAGTGTTTTGATGAGTTTTTTGATCTCCTGTGGTGTAGTGTGGGTGATAGGTGTGGTGGGCTCAATTGCTAAGTAGTTTTCTACTTCGCTGCTAATACTATCAACCAGCTCTAAGTTAATTGGAGTCTGATGTGGTGAGAACTGGTTGTGTAGGCTGGAAGCTAGAAGCTCTGCCATGCCGTGTTCTGTGTAGATGAGTGAGGTTGGTCCTTTAAGAGGACCAATAAGTTGTGGCTTGGATTTGAGGGCTTTTGCCATTTTCCAAACTGTGTTGTCGTGTGTGGAGAGCCTCATAACTGTGCCTTCCCATTCAGCTTGTTTGTGTTCGGTGATGAGTGTTTTAACTTCTCTGCAGGCTTCGTTCCATCTGCTTTTGGTGGGTGGGTGGGTGTCTGGTGTGTTTGTACTCCTTTCTAAGTCTGTTCTTCTCCCTAATCTTGTCTCTGATGTAGTGTGGAAGTCTAGTGTCAGTGTTGGTTTTAGTGGGTTTTGAGCTGCTGTCAATGTCTTTGTTTGAGTTTTGTGGTAAGGTGTTCAATGGCATTGTCAATGAGTTCTGTAGTGGTCATGTTAGGGTTGACTGTGATGTTGTTTCCTGACTTTGTGTGAAATGCTTCCCAGTTTGTCTTGTACCTAACTCTCTCAGGGGGTTTGGTGAGGCCATAAAAAGTAAAAGTCACTGGGCTATGGTCCGAAGAAAGGCTGTCGTGAACTTTAAGGTAAGGGATGTGGGGAATTCCCTTAAGGAGCATAATGTCTAAGATATCTGGTCTATGGTCGATACAGCCTGGGAAGTGGGTTGGTTCGTCAGGGGCAGCCAGAGTTACTCCCTGGTCTAAAATTAATTTTTTGAGAATAATACCGTTTGGATTGGTTGCCCTACAATTCCAATGGGTGCTTTTAGCATTTAGGTCTCCTGCAAGAATAGTTGGTAGGCCAGAATTCATGAGAGCAGCAAGATCGCTGTTTAATAATTTTGAGTTCGGCGGATTGTAGACTGAGATAAAAAGCACTTCACCAAAATTTTCGTTCTCCAGTACTACAGCGCACGCCTCAATGGAATTAAGCTGGGGAAGAATGTACTCAGTACATTTAAAGCTTCTCTTACAATATATGGCCACCCCCCCCCTTTGTTGTGTAGTCTGTCATTCCTAAACAGTGTGTAGTTTGCAATCCTAGCCTTGTCACATGGTCTTAGGTGTGTCTCGTTTAAAAGCATGATGTCAATGTTCTGATCTCTGAACTCCTTCAACTCGTGAATCTGCCTTTTAAGGCCATTAAGGTTGGCAAAGCCGACATTTGTGTAGAAAGTGGGGTTGTATGTCTTGTTGTGAGTGTTGTGGTGATTATTCATAATTACACATTGTGATTAGCTCCTCTAAGATACCAAAACCTACTTCTAACTTTTCCATCATACCATTCGCTGACCTTAGTCGTGTTGCAGAATTTTTGATCAGGTTTAGGACCTGTTTTAAGTTGAAGTTCTTAAGGAACTTCTGTAAATCTCGGAGGATTTCAAACACATTCCCCTCTTCTTCATGAGCATTAACTTGCTGTTTGGGTGTGCTTTGGGTTTCCCCGTGTTGTTGTAGTTGTGGATTGGTTTCGACTTGTGTCTCCACCTCATTAATTATTGGAGTGTGAACATGTTGTTGTGGTGAAGATGAGGGTCCGTCTTTAGTATTAGGTTTAGGTGTTTGTGTTGGCCTAATGGTTTGTTGGTTGTGTGTGTTGTGTTCGGCAGTATTCTGGCCGTTGTCTCTGCGAATGGGTCTTTTAGAACAACCCCTGTAGTTGGCTGTGTGGTCACCCCCACAAAGAACGCATTTGGGCGACTCAATGCGCCCCTTGGTTGGGCAATCCACGGTCAGATGACTTCCCGCGCATTTAACACACCTAGCGGGGTTTGAACAGCCTGATTGTGCATGACCGTACCGTTGGCATCGATGGCATTGTGTGGGCTCCTTAGATTTTTTGTAACTGCTTACTGTGACCTTGAGGTACATGAATTCGGTCATGTTGTATATTTCTTTGTTCTGTGTTGTGTTGAGAAGCTCTATGAAATAGACGGGAATGAAATTCTTCTCTCCATTAACAATATGGGAGTACTGAAAAACAGTTTCTGATTCGAAACCGTAGTTCTTCAGTTCGGCCTTTACTTCGGCCGTGCCTAAATCGGCGGGAACACCTCTCAATACTACCTTGAGGGTGCGCTCACTTTTTAATTTGTAAGAATGAAAAGGAACTCCCTGAGCTGCCAGCATTTGCGTTACCATCCTATAATCGGTCTCGGTGGCGACTTTACGTTCAAAGTCGTCCCCGTGGCTTTGCCAGAGAAGTTGCTTAAGCCAGCATCCTTCAATGACTTGGCCAGTTCTTTCCACTTTATGTTTTGGTTTGTTATAACAATTGGAGGAATCCTAACCTTCCCCTTGGGGACCCTGTGAAAATCGGTCTCCATGCCGTTTTCATTCTCCCCTTCCTGCTGTTCGTCTTCCAGCGCCTTAAACTTATTCGCCGTTTCGACCGTCCCGGGGCTAACGCAATCCCGGGGCCGCTTGAAACTCTTCGAAGGAGTCTTGTACCCATCGTCCTTCGAAGCCCTATTTATCTGCTCTAGAAACTCCAACCTATCTTCAAGAACCTCCTTACATGGTCCCTGTGTAAACATCTCCGCTATAGTATCCTGTCTTAGCCCATAAAGCTCCCGCAGCCGGGCACAATCCTCCCTCTTCTCGGATGCACTGTACCTTGCCAAAATAGCATTATGCTCTTTTGTCAAGGCACTCATCCGTTCCCAGGGAGAACAGTCGGCCGGCTGTAGTAGCTTAGCATCCGCTACGCTTAACATCCCTCCCGCTAACTGTGAAACACCTAACCTCCCTGCCTCTGAAATGGAAGCATCCATAGTCGCCTAAGGGACGGCAGTGCAGTGTCCGCTATGGATGTTGGGGTATTAGAAGGGAAAAGTACTGCTTCCTACGTATAAACTGAGTTGTGAATGTTTGCGAGTGTTCGCGCATGTACCGTTGCAATTTGTGTGTTGGAATGTAGGGTCCCACCTTAAAGGAAGCGAGTGCGGCTTATCAGTCAGCACGGCTGTTTCAGCACGCAAACACTGAGAGAGGCTCCCCCTAACGTACCGGAGCGGCACTGTAGAGGGGATGAAGCTCCAACCCTGATAAATCAGGCGTCTTCGCTTACCAATCCCGGAAAAAGTGGGGTTACTGAATGAAATAAAAATCCAGGCGAAAATCAACTCGGGGTGTAGTGCTAAACCACCGAGGGTCTCGAACTCCTCTTAGTAATCAGAGGGCCTAAGTATAGGCCAAGCCACAATGACGCTTTTATAATTACTAAGATCAGCCACGATGATGCACCGGAATTCAAGATCGTCAAGCGAACGTCTGCTTCGGCGGCCGCTTACGGTATGAAACCGATGTCTCGGCGCGCCAGTCCTACGCGTAAGAGATCTAATTCTTTAGACGCGTGATGAAGGTAGCGTCGTCGCTCTCGTCTCGTCTCGAACTGAATGATGATATATCGTCCTCGTTGCCACGCGTACCTGTCCTTTTATATACTCCCCTCCAAGGGTAGAGGACACGCCCTTTAATCAAAATTGTCAGATACCCGGCGCCATACGCTCGGGGTCAAGATGAGGACAAATTCCAGAAGGGACGGTGACATAATGTAATTAAGAGTAAATAATTATTTCTGCTATACTAAGAGGTCGCCAAACGTCCCCCCCAATGAAAAGTTGAAATTACGGTCCTGAAGATATCACGTATTACAAAAATGAATTAATCCTCCTGCGGATTAATTGTAGACAATATGGTTATATTATCTTCGTTTTGAAATTAACCAATTTTTAATAAAATAAATATTTTTCTAAAATACTTGAGAATACATGACCAATGACTACCACTAATGATGTCCGTGTGGCCTGTCTTACATGTTTTTTTTCAGTATGGATTTTAAATCTTAAAGAAATAACAGTTCTCAATTACATGATTTTTTTTTAAAATTAAATTTGCATTACAATAATGTGTAAAACATTATAGAAATATTTCAGAATATGCATTAAATCTATAAAAATTAATTTCCCATTGTCATTTCATACGTGAACTGATTTTACTGTATCGTCCACTGACGCCAGGCACCCAGGACACCGAAGCGACAGCAATGTAGACCATCCAGTGATTGAAATTAAAAATTATTTTAGATCAAAAATTGAAAGTAATATTTTAGCTAAATAATGTTTAAAAATTGTGACAATAAAATTACTTTAGTATACTTAGTATGTACATTTATGGAAAAAATATAATGATATCAGCAATTTTAAAAAAAATATTTGTCCTATATCCCTTTCAAACAATTTTAATAAATTAACCAAAATTAATTTGTTTAGTTTTAACATAAAAAACATATTAAAGAGCTCACCATTCCAGAAAGCGAGGAGTAGTTGGTCTTGTACGATCTCTTAGCCCAACTTCCGTCAGCCACCACAGCGAAGTATGGTACGCCTTCAACATCAACGTCTCCCCTTTCGATTGCGAGTCGTTTTTCTTCGGCGGCCGCTTCTTCCATCGACTTAGAGGCAGCAATTTTCCATGCGGCGCACACTTCGGCATGTTCATTACTGTAGGTGTAGGTAGAACGGAACATTGTTGGAAGGTCCATTGCTGAAAACATCTCTCGCAGGTTTGAATAGCCACCTCCAATACTCATGATGGCAATGACTGCTTCAGTATTGATGCTATTTTCTGCACCCGGTGGTACTGTCCATACAGTTTTCATTAGGTTGCACATGTTACACTTGAATTTAAATCCTTGAATTTCTTCAGATATTATATTTATGTTTGAAAATGTGCAGTCAAAGGGACTATGGGAGTTCATTTGTTTTAGCTGTTTTGCAAATTTGATGTCAACTATGCGTTTTCCATTGATTTCAAAGGCACTTGTAGGCGTGTCAGTACTAACGCTGTTGTCTGGTAGAAGAACAGTTTTTCGAGCCTTGTCTTGAAAATTTGGAAAAACAAAAAACGGAAACAATAAATATAAAATTATAGTAATAATTTAAGCAATAAATGGAAATTCGTTGGTTAAACTAATCATTTCACAGAGAATTTTTTGTCTACACTTTAGCAAAGAATATGCAAAAGCAAGTGTATTTTTTTCCCAGTGCAAAGTGCTCCCTTCCTCATCCAAAGAAATACTTCTTGCTAGTAGTGAAAAATATAGAAAGTCACCACTAGAAAAAAATTCCAACTAGCCCCACGTTAAAATTAGTGAAAAGTCTACCATCAACAATGTTCACTTCGTTATGATAACATAGTAATAAAGTGTAAAATTTTAGTTGCTAAAGCAGCTATTCGGCTAAGATTGATGTGTTCATTATGATCAAATTAAATAAACAAAATATACTTTATCGGAAAAAATATCAACAAGAAGTTTACTTATCTTTCACGATTAGCTCTTAAATTTTCACCGATATTTTTTCCTGTGCGCACTCAGTCTCATACATCCCGAAGATATAGCGTTTGTTTTTTATTCACCTGTATTTTATAAAGTTGCTACCATCACAGAAATATAAGCAAAACACTAGTTGTTCTTTTTAAAAAAAATGACAAAAACATTTAAAAAAAGTAGGAATAAATATCTTAAGTAAAAATATAAAGAAATATTCGATATAGCATGTAATTCTTTAAAAGCAGCAGCGGATTTCAATAAACGCTGAGCAGCGAAGAAGAATTGAAACGTTACAACTGAATGTCTAAATGAGGAATGAGCGATGTATAATTTACTGAAGAACTAAAAGTTTTCCAGTATTTCTAGGACCAATTAAAACCTATTCTGATAAAAAGTAGTCTAAATACTTTTGTAGGTAGTTAGTTTTCTACGTTTAGAACCTCCGAATTGAAAACACATCACTGTACGAGGTGATTGCCAGACCAGATCTTCACCTCCTTTCAAAGGGCTAGCGCTAATCACCTCATTTGTACCAAACATGGTATATAATCACTCAAGAAGCTCCAGCACTTGGCCAAATAACTAGTAGAATCCTAATAATTACCATCTCGTGCAAATAATAAGTTATACGTACTTTTCCGATTTCTAAATTTAGACTATTAGTGGGTAGTTTTACTAAACTAATATATCATAAACAAATTTGCCACCACATATTTTAAGACTAGCTGCTTTGGGCAGGTATACAGCAGTAACTAGACAAAGGACCTAGACCCTTGTTATAAACACTCAAATAACTCTAACCAATAAGAAATTATACTGAAGGACTAATTATTAAAGAGCAAAAATGGTCTTCTAACCCATTGTTGCGATTACTGTAGTTTACCCGCCCACGGCAGATAACTGCTCTGAATTATTTTTTCTGTACAAATTCAAAGATTACATTTGCTTGTTCTTCATTTCAAACTGGGCACAAAAAATATTTGAATAGAATCGTTAGATACAATTCAGTTTGATTCCAATATCTTGAACATTTATTTTAACAGTATCACAGTAACCATACATTTATGGCATAATATAGAACAGATATCAAGAAATACTCATCAACAACAGAAGACTTGCTCGCAGTGTGCCAAACGGCACCGAACACAGATATAAATGTCAACTTTTCCTTCTTTGTCCATTTCACACCCTTCTGCTTCATAATGACACTCTCGAAAGGCAATAAGTCATCAAGTGGAATTGCATCTTCTTGAGGAGGAACTAATAACTGATCTAGAGGAGCATTGTTTTCATCATCGACTTAAAACATAAATTGGCACAAAATATGAATGATGTGTTATATTTAACTTTCTAAGTACAATAATTTCGTTATATTTAAAGGAATATTGATTAGAAATTATAAATAACGTTAATATAAAAAATTAATAAAAAAATTAATCAAGAAACAAGCAGGAAAGCACGATCACAAAACGCACAGTCTAAGATTTGCTGATTTACGAAACTGATGCCTTTTTTTTTGTCTGATGGCAACTTCAAAAAGCATACACATTGTTTGTTTAATTGAATGGTGAGCTTGCTACATCGACGATGAGCTAGCATACACATTTATCATTTTATATTTGCTTCTAATGTAAACAAACATAAGTGGCTGTATTAAAGATCTTGAAAAAAGGCTTGAAATAAACAGCCGGAAACGAATAAATTAACTTCTATCCCAAAAAACAAAGTTAAGACAGTCAAACTCTTTCTTGTAAGCAACTGCGCAATTCGCAAGTTATTTTCAGCTTTAATATCACTTTGAAAGCTATTTAAAAATGTAGCTTTAGATTTCTCGCTTCTAATTTACGCTCATGCGTACTAGTGAAAATGACGTCCCAAAATGTAGCACTCACCTATCTATAGCATGAGTGAATTATCAGCTTTAATTTTTTGTTTGTAATTTGATCTTTTCCGGATATCTATTTCTAGCCAAGAGCTTAGCTTTAGGTAAGTTAAGAAACATGGTCAAGTGACGAGGTCGACACCTGGAGCTCAGCTTTACATACACATTATTTTGTAACAGAAGATAATTTATCAAATTCTTAAATAATTCAAAAACAATGTTTTGCTTTGGTTGAATAACGTAGCACTCGAGCTCGCCTCTAATAAATAATCACATCGCCGACCAAACGCATTCTCTGATGCGTACGTATTATAAAAAAACCCGTCGGGATCCTTGAATTCCTCGTAAACTTCGTGGAGAGGCTTGGAGTTTGATACCATTGTCCTGCCATTGTTTAGTGATAGGAAAAGCGACCTGGTGGGGACCACCTTCAAATGACTCCTGTAAAAAGCAATTAAATTGTACGTACTGATTACGTAATATCGTACGTACATTACTTCTGTACTTGAGTACTTAGAACTTACTGTAATGAAAATCAATGGGCGATATTTTTTATTCATTTGGTAGGAGATCTATTGACGACAAGGGAGCAAGAAATTAACTCTTTAATTTTCCTATAGGGAATATTCGGTGCTACTGCTGTTATTTCAAGGCATACAAAAACGAATTTAAAACTTCAAAAACTCAATCTTTTAGGCCAAAGTTTTAATGTACAATTTTTATGTTCTATTCCTCAAATTAAACTCGATAATATTGCTTAAAACAAATTGGAATCTTTTTTTAATTCAAATTTATGATGGTATTAAGCTTCGAAACGCTGCAGTCAAGCCAAATTTCTCCTAGCGTAAATTTTCTTAACTATTTTTCTCTTTTTTTTTTTGCTCTTTCTCGTATCGTCAATAGCCTTTTTACCAAATTAATAGCAATGCCACCCATTAGTTTGCTCTACAGAAACCTACGAGTATCGGTAAAACATGTGACATCGTCAAACATCTATGAAAAGAGAACTTATGTTTTTCCTACTTGATATGCTTTGCTCTGATGGCGATTTTTCATTTATAACCTGTAAAAAATACATAATTAAACGAAATTAATATATTTGAATTCTGGATTACGGGCTTGGTACCCGTATGATCGCATTCTGATTATCTATATAAGACGGATGTATTACAGTATAATACTGTATATTACTGAATAAAACTTCATAGTTTCATATAAAACTTAACCGTAGTTTAATAGTGAGGGAATATAGACTTTTCCCTTCTCCGCTTTCTTTTCTGCTTCTTGTTTTCGGTGACTTATGGCTCCCCTTGTAGAATGCATAATCTTAACTGTGTGTTTTTTTAAATATTGTAAATAACGAAAAATATACGTTAATTTATAAAATGTACAATAACAAACAATATTGTTACTAAAATTAATACCAAAACTATCCCAATATTTTACAGTGCGTGCTTGGTTTGGCCTTAGTTCTATAAGCTATCGGGTACTTGCTTGGGTAATTAGCTGTATTCATATTAATACGGTTAAGAGATGTCAGTACTTTCAATATCATTATTTAAATATTGTTACGATGTCGGTGAAGTAACATAACTTCATGAAGTAACATAAGTCTAAATATTAAAAACAAATTTATTCAAAAATTTATGTTAGGAGCAAGTGACGTGTATTAAGCTTTAAACTTTTTCATATTCTGTCGACACCAAAATATAAAATGGAACTTTAATTGATTTTCGTCGAAAATAAATAAGTTTAGCCTTCCATCTTGTCAACATTACATTGTTATTTATTTATAAATATTATTAAAAAAGCGTTGATTTTTCTTTATAAATTGCAAGGGAAAAACTCACCGGGATTATATCAGGATTTTTTTCCATGATGCTGACAAATATTTCTTTTCGTTTACCTGCAAAAGTGTGTACCATAATATAATAAATTAAAAGCTATATGAACTTATATAGAGCTATATGTATACAGATTATATACTAATAAATTGTGTAATTAGAAATCAAACGAAAAACTGTATTTAGAGGAGGCTGGTGCCCGTTAAATCCCAATATGGTAAAAAAAAAGTCCAGAAATCGTATGCAAAGTTGCTACAAGGACACATTTGGGTGCCTGCTCCCACTCAGCGTTCGGCCTTAGCAATTTTACAGTTTTTGGAAATTTTAAACCTTAAGGTATTTGGGAGTCCTTTAAAACTTTTTGCTTCTCTATAGTAAAAAACTACTATTGAGAACTACTATAGGAAAATATTTAAAAATATATTTAGCGAGTTGAAAGCTTAAATTTAAAATTCGTGTAGTGAAAACAAGTTCACATTTTTATTCATTTACTTATGCCTTGAAAGGGATAAGTAACATATCTTTGGGAACATACCACTTAGACAATTAACTTCTTTGTACTCGAGAATAATTGAATTTGTTATTTCTAAAAGCCTAAATTCTTTACTGGCTTCTTATTCAGTTAATCTCCTTTAAAAAAACTCAATTTAATTGAGTGCAATTGATATAAAGTGCTGAACAACTAAAAACATTTAACAAAACAACCACAAAATGAAAAAAATTACCCAACGGCACTCGTTCTCTAAACGGCTTCAAACACAACATCATAGGTAAATTGCTATCTTTCTTCCATTTCACCTGAACCTCCATTCTTCAACTACATTAATCAACAGCACTTATCAAATTCTTAATTATATCATATTCACTCAGGCATTTAACTTAAACACAGTCAATTATTAGCGAACTATCGAAGTATTGAAATGGTCTTGTATCGTGGCGGAAGCATCTGCTCTGACCCGAGGGCCTTTGAGCATTCATCAGGGATAGCCCCAGTGGGGACGGAGGGTCTCTTGGCTAAAGTCAGCCTTGAAAGCTGTTTTTATAGAAAAGCATAATAATGCATTGAATGTAAAACAGGTCGATAACCATAAGGTTAGCATAATAAATATAATAAAGAAACAATATGACAAAAGTAATAATAATAATTAACAGAATTAACTTAATATAATTAACAGAACAGTGTACAATGGGACAATACAGGACAATGACTGGACAGTGATAACAGAGAATGACTATGTACATGACTTTATACAATAGAGATGATGAGTCACCATTTGGTATTATGATGTATTGTCCTCGGCCTTTTTGTTGGCTGATCAATAGTAGGGTCATAGTTGATTAAATCTCGGATGTGATCGTACTTGGAAGGTTCCATGGCTTGGAAGTGGTTGTGGGAAAGTGCTAGGATTGAATAATCAATCTGTTCAATCTCTAGGTCCTTGTGAAGGTCTTCATTTCGTATGAACCAGGGGGCTCCCACCATCCTTCGAAATGATTTGTTTTGGAAAATTTGGAGTTTTTTCTGTTAGTCTTCTTGACTGTTGCCCAAGCTGTTCAAGCGTACAGCAAGATTGGCTTGATCATTGTCATATAAAGAAGTCTCTTTGTTCTGGTGGGTAAGGTGGAGCTTCTGCCAATGATGGGGTTGAGTGCAATCGAAGCCACTTGTGTCTTTTTGATTGTTTTGTCCACATGATATTTGAAGGTTAGTTTGGAATCCAGGTGAACACCCAAGTACTTGATGACATTCGAGAAGGGGATATTATTATTAAACTTGAGATGATAGAAGAGATTCTATGCTTCTTGAAAATGGTGGCTTCACTTTTGGACCGATTGATCTTCATTCTCCAGTCCCGGCACCAATCAGCAACCTCGTCTAAGGCTATTTAGACACTGGTGACAGCGGTTTGTGGTCTTCGGGACTTTGACAGGATAGCCGTGTCATCCGCGAATTTGGCAATGATACATCTGGATGGGGAGGGGAAGTCATTGATGTGGATATTAAATAAGTGAGGGCCGTTAACGCTGCCCTGCGGCACCCCGGCACGCAGAGGTCTGAAGGAGGAGTAGGTGTCGGAAATCTTGATTTGGAAGGTCCTATTGTAGAGAAATGAGATGAGGAGGTGGATAAGTGAGGGAGGAAGATCGGTCTGGATTAGTTTAAAGGTGATTCCCGGATGCCACAGGCTATCAAACGCTTTTTCCACACTCACTTTCCAGCGACGCACTCTTTGTTATTGAAGCTAGATGTGACATGTTCGAAGATGCAATGTACCTGATGGGTGGTACTTTGGCCTTTTCTGAATCCGTATTGGTTAAAATTGATAATATTGTTGCTGTAAAGGTGAATTTTAAGTCTTCTATGGATAATTCTTTCAAGTACTTTTGATAAGGGTGGGAAGCAGGTTGATGGGTCTATAATTTGAATCTATCTTGGGATCCTTTCCTGATTTTTTTGATAAGGATGATGGAGGCATGCTTCCAGACAGAAGGAAAGTACTTGGATCTGAGGCAGCCGTTGATGAGGTTGGTAATATAAATGATAGGTTTACTACTTAAGTTCTTGAGGGTTTTATTGGAAATGGCTTCGAAACCAGGTGCTCTTTTGGCTGGGAGATGGTCGATGATTTTTCTCACTTTGCTTGGGGTTGCAAATTGGATAGTATCAGTGGTGGAGGTCATGAGGTAGCTGTCAACATAAGTGCTGATGTAGTTGTTATATGTTGGGTTAGCTGGGGATGAATGAGGCTGGAATTGTTGCTCCAGGCTGGTGGCAAAGGTCTCAGCCATCTCCTTCTCTGTGTAGAGCAATCCATTTGTACCCTGGATGGGGCCGATGGTGGGAGGTTGAGTTTTAAGGGCCTTGCACATCCTCCAGGTGGAGTTATCTCTCGTAGATAGGTTAATGACAGTTTCCGACCATTGATCATTTCTGTATTGCTGGAGTCGTGGTGTTTCCGTCTTTGTCCTCTGCTTCATGCCGTCGTAGTACGCACACATCCGAGTCAGAGCAATGGAGAAGGTCGTAATGGCGAGAAGGCTGAATGCCATGAAGTAGGAAATCTGGAGGACCACCCTACTCATCGAGACCTGCAATGGGCCGAGTCTCGAGCTCTGCTGGCAGAAGTAGGCTAGCTTTCCAAAAGCAAGAACGATTCTGACGGGAAACAACGCTTCGTGCACCAGCACCGCGTCGTCACCACGCCAAAACTTACGTTCCAGGACTTTCCGCTTGTGCTGTCGATCCTCCAGCGCTTCCACGTAAGATACAATCCAAAGTATGAAGTCACTACAAACACCAGTTTCATGATTATCTCGTACCAATTCCACAGAGCTCTAAAAATCATTTTCTTACTTCCACTAATAGTTGTCGTATAGTAGCCCAGACATGGCCAAAAACATAAATAATGATTATACCTTGAACGCCTGTCTAAAGTGGACCCTTGTGGAACTTTCCGGTGTCAAAGTGGTTCAGTAATAAAAGAATCAACAAAAATATAAGATAGGACTCAAGATGGAGCAAGAATCGGTTGAGGAGCGAGAGGTATTTCTTTAGAGGCCGAAACCATGGCATCACAGCCAGTGCTAAGCTCAGAAAAGGAAGCATCAGGAAACGCACGAAGCAATGCAGCATCTTCGAAGCAAGCGAAAGTCGAGGCCAGGAACGGAACTCCCCAAGCCAATGAGCAGTCAGCACTTGCTTGTACCAAAGAATGCGCCACTAATTCTCTCTGCTTGTAGTCAAGAGCTAGTTGCATCCGCGGGAATTGAATTTTCGAACCTCCTTCATCGAATCCCCAAGGTAGCTGAAGAAGCATCTCAGTCTCGGTGGTGTCGCGACACTAGGACAGAAGCTGGACGGTGAAGTCGCGCACCTCTGTCCCTAGTTCCTCGTACTCCACTTTGAATTCCTTGTCCCTGTCAGAGCACGTTTCTATTTCCCGATCTATTTCGAAGCAGTAGAGAATGGGATCGTCAGTGACCTGGCAGATATAGGTGGGACTGTCGACTACTTTGTACGCGTTTAGTCGGATCTGTGACATAGATTAGCTGGAATCAAGCAGAAACGTTTTGCAGCTTGGATACAAACAATCCGGGGCATGGGGTTTGGAAATTACGTGTCCTCTCTCAATGAGCATGCGCACCATCTTAATTTGCATTTAGACTTGTGTAGTAAACCCAAATCTCAAACCCCTTTTCCTGAGTTTACTGATCTTAGGAGTCTGTTGGAATCGGAAAACCTTTCTGAAAGTGGAATTGTCTCGTCCTGATCTAGGTCGGTATATGCGATGGCACTGTCGAGGAGATACTCCCATGGTCAGACTGAGCTGTGGTCAAGTTGGTTAAGCTCCTCATTATAGGCTGAAGCCCAGTGGTAGACCATAGTATTCTCTAATAGGGAAATATCCACCGGAGTTCTTTCAGGGGAACTATGAGGTGTAGAAGTAGGAGTAATATCCTCTGAGGCAGAATCCAATAGCCCTCGTGTAGCTCTAGTGCGACGATAATTCAAACCTAACCTAACCTGAGGCAGAATCCTCCAAGGAGGTAGAAGGATTTCGGTTGTTTCTGATATTTTCAAGTTGGGAAGTCACTAACCCCTTATATTGGGCAGCTCTTTCTTTTCTCTTTAATCGATTCAAGAATGCGATGGGGGAAATTTGCTATTAAGCAATGAGTATATTGCTATGAGTCGCCCACTATCCGGGCATCTATCATGAAAGCGGTTTGCCCACGGGTAGCAATGACATCGGGTTTACGACGTCCGACTTCAGTATTGAAATTGGGTTCTAAGTGCACCTGAAAGCGCTTATGCTCCAGGTGCACGCCTAAAAATGTCATTAGGTGGTCGTGACGAGTGATGCGCTTCCCGTTGGTCCTGCTATAATTTTGAAGGATGTGTTTTAGAGTTTCCTTGCGATGGCAGCCCGCCGTGCAAAGTCTATCACCTACACGTCCGCGCTGGAGACGGGAGTTGGTGGGGAGGGCATTAGTCTCGTCCTGACTAAGGTCCAGGTCAGCCTAGTCCTCGTTCCAGTACAGGCTCTTGACGTCAACTCTAGAACACGCTTCAATAGGACGGAGGCGTTCGTGTTGCAACGGGTGGAACAGGGAGACGCGACGCAGTGGTTCATGGACCCGTCAAAGACGAGGAAATCGCAGTGAAATTTCAGTTCTGACTGCGACTCCAACTTGCTGAAGTCGATGAATTCGGGGATATCTCTACCGTAGAGCCATCGCGTCCCGATGGACTGGGCTGGGAACCTCTGGTTGTCTTCGGCTGCCATAATTGCCCTGTTCTTCGAGTCCCGGACAGAGATGCGACCGTCCACGTAGATTAGTCTATTCGAGTTGATCTTCTGTCGGATGGTGATGCTGCAAACCGAGCAGAAGGATGCGGAGGCGAAGCAGCGCCTGGCGCCCCTAGGAAAGGTCTTGTTGAAATGGCCCTCTTCGTCGTATTGGACATCATTGGATTTGTCATCAGGATCAAAGAATTAAACATTACAGCTTATCATTTTGGGGTGATTGGCATGTGAGACCCCGGCACCGGTGTTCGGAGGATGTCTGGCATTGAATTTCTCTCTTCTGGCATCATCGCGATTTTCATCATTTTGGCTTCTAGCAAACAAGGTACTATCATAAAAGATGTCATCAGCAACATTGACATTAGTAGATAATGTAACATCAGGGTTGTTGCGGCGATGCGGATACGTCATTTCGATCTTTTGAGTGAAGCTCATCTCGAACATCCCCGGCTGAGCGAGAGTGCTAAAAAGCACCTTGGCCTCCCTGCTCTTGTCCAGCACTGTCCACGTGAGGCACCTCTTCTACAAGTGGAAGGCCGTCGTCTTCGTCGTCTCGCTGGTGGGCCCTACTCCACAACTTCACACGGATTGTAAGTGTACCGGACGTACCACCCTTTATTCCCGAAGATCACCGACTTGCTTGCTAAAACCACGTCCTCGCCGCTGGCCCCTTTCTCGACCTTGTTCCAGGCCACGGTGGCGGCCTGGTCCGAGTCCTTCCCGTCGCGGCCCACCATGGCCATCCTGCACACGATGTTGACGACGCGGGGCCGCCGGAGCCGCTCAACGAAGCTGTCGTCATAGTCATCTGCTTTAGGATGCACCAGGACGCTCCACTGGGTGCCATGGATGTGGTGGGCTGTGAGAGCGCCGCTGGCCAGCTTGATGTCGGGGCCGGCCTCGTACCACCCGTAGTTCTCGATGCGCTAGAGCAACTCGTTGTGTGTGTGTGGGGGGGGGGGGGGACCTGAAGGAGCGGCCATCTTCTTCAATGGGTCACTCAATGAATACAAATTAGAATGTTTAAATATATAGTAATTATTAATATTCTATTATACTTTATACGTGATAGGTGTCCCCTCAGGGGGCAATATCCCGAGGTCCCTAGCTTCTCAGGGAGCTCACTTCTTGTGAGCAAGGGAGTGGCGACCCCGAGGTTCCCTAGCTGGGCCTTTGCATTCTTTCTTTCCTCCTTGAAAAGGTCCGGTTTTGTGTTGATTCTGGCTATTTTATTTGCTTAAAAGTTTAGTTCCAGAACACCTCATTTTTTCTTGATTGCCCTATTTTTATTATGGCAGGCTTATTGTTTTTTTTTTTGCTTGGCTGTCAGCCTTTTCTTTTCTTTATGAAAATTTTTGCAAAATTTTTTCTTATCAATGCTAGTTAAATTATCTTGTTAATTTTCTCCATATACCAAGTGACTAAATATAATTTGGGTGCCCTTGGGTCCCTGCTTCACTGGTTGACGGGAGCCAGGGGGGATCCCGCCCCTGGCTATCGGCTCGCCTAATGGCACTGCTGTCCGATACTTTGGTTTCTGACGTGTTGGACACCACTGCCATTTGGTATTTCGCTCCGGAAAAGGGTTAGTTTTGTGGCTAGGGGTGCCCAGTGCGGATCCACACCCCGAACCCGTAACGCTATGTCTCCGTAGTACTGCCTAGGGACCCTGCCGAAGGCTGGGCTTATGCTTTTTGTTTGCGACAGTTCGCACCCTTATTATTTTAAGTTGCCCAGAGCCGGTAAGCCCCTGCCGTATCCCGGCCACTCCGGCGTAGTTGCAGTAGGTGGGTGAGAAAGGGTATCCGGAGCTACCTGTGGACTGCGGGGATGAACTCTTTTTTTTTTATTAAATCATGGCTCTCACTCAAAGCCCTGGATGGGGGTTAAGTCCGCCAAATATAACACCAGAATTGGATAATACAAAACATGTAATTGACATTAATTCATTGTACCCGAAATTTCTTGTGATAACCTCAGCGACACAGCAATTATCCAAAATCTCACCATTTGCAATCCAAAAAGGACTACTCGGAATCGGAGGAAACCCCAGATCTGTAAAAAAACTTAAATCCGGAGACCTGCTTATTGAAACAAACACCTACATACAATCTAGATCATTTATGAACTCAAAACTGTTATGCAATATCCCAATTACTGTCACACCCCACAACTCTCTAAACTCTTGCCGTGGTGTCATCTCTGAAAGAGATCTAATTAATGTATCAGAATCAGAAATTCTAGAAAACTTAAAACTCCAAAATGTCACCCAAGTTAAACGAATAACCATAAAAAAAGGAAACGAAATAGTGAACACTCAACATATAATCTTGACTTTGGCACACCTAACCTACCTAAACACATAATAGCAGGCTATCTGAAATGTCCCGTCCGTCCATATATTCCGAACCCTTTGCGCTGCTTTCACTGCCAAAGGTACGGCCACACAAAAGCAACATGCAGGTCCCAAGACGAATTTTGTTCGAACTGTTCAGCTAAAGGCCATTCTTTCTCTTCTTGTCAGCTCCCACCTAAATGCTTAAACTGCGGAGGCGACCCCACTGCCAACTTCAGGGGTTGTCCTAGGTGGAAAGAAGAGAAAGACATTCAATATATCAAAGTAACTAAAAATGTATCTTATCAAGAAGCTCGCAATCAAGTATCAATAACCCTGCCTAAACCTAACGTATCATACGCATCTGCCACTAAAGTTACAACAGCCTCAATAGCTATCCAGTGCAATATGTTTAGGGAACAATACTTGCAAGATGCCAAATCCACAAGCTTAAAAGCAACAATAGCTTCTGTTACTAAAACCAATACATCATCCTCCAGCTCACAAACTCTGAATAATACAGTAAAACCCAGCACAATGAAACTTTCAAGAATTAGCAAATCTCCAGTCAAAGTTTAGAAAGGTCTCCCAAAAAAACAAAAAACCAAAACTAGAAGCAGATCCTTAAATACAAAAAATCTTAATAGCTCTGACTCCTCCGATTCCCCAGAAATGGAAATTGAGGTGGGACTCGAGGCACCACAACATCTGATGCCTCGAGAAAAATCGGTGACGAAACACCCACCGATAAACTTCCCTAAATGACCCGAATAGTCTCGTGGAATTGTCGTGGTTTCCGACACAATAAAGATAGTGTAAAGGCAATCATGGATAAATATGCACCTGATGTAGTCTGCCTTCAGGAAACATTCTTAAAACCAGGCGATATCACAAAATTACCATCTTGTGAAATCTTAAGAAAAGACTACTCAGATGGTGGAAGGGCTTGTGGTGGAGTTGCAATCGTGTACTCTAACCGATTGCCCACCAGTATTTTAAACATCGATACTAATCTCCAAGCCATTGCTATTCAAATTCAACTTTCCCACCTTGTGACCATCTGTTGCATATATTTACCACCGAACCATGTTCTTAATATAGGGGATTTGGAAAATGTAGTTCAGCAGCTGCCTGCCCCATTCTTTCTCATGGGTGACTTTAATGGTCATCACCCAATGTGGGGTAGTGGTGAACATAACAGCCGAGGATCAATAATGGAACAGCTTATACACGGGCAAAATCTGTTTCTTCTTAATGACGGAAGTTCTACTCTGTTTCATCTGCCTTCAAGGACATTTCACGATGTCGACCTCGCCATTTGCTCGCCGTCACTCTCTTTAGACTGGTCTTTCGGGGTTGGAAGTGACCTGTATGACAGTGATCACTTTCCAATCATTTTCACATCGAGGAGCTCACCACCTCAATGCGAAAGATCAAAGAATTTTTAATATAGTAATGCGAATTGGGATATTTTTACAACCCATTCTGAGTTGACGGACGACATGGTTGAGACGGGTGATATTGACTCGGCTGTAAATGTCATTATGGAAACTATTTTGAATGCTGCTGTTTTAGCCATTCCCAGGACCCAAGGCAGACTTCCAAAATCTCCTAAGCCTTGGTGAACCACGACTGTTCACAGGCTGAAAAAACAAAAGAAGCGTGCTTGGGGTATCTTCCGGCGTTATCCTACGGAGGCAAATCTTATTGAATTTAGAAAGGCTCGGTCCCATGCCCGTAGGATACGACGTGAAAGCCAAAGGTCATCTTGGCAGCAATACCTCAATTCCATCCGTGGTCACGTAACATCAAAAACAGTTTGGAAAAAAGTAAAAAGAATTTCGGGTCGTTACGCTGACGCACAGCCGCTATCTATCTTAAAAAATAATGGTGTTTTAATTACTTCTCAAGAAGATATTGCAGATCAACTTCGAGCAGCATTTGCAGCTGTCTCCAATGGTGCAAATTATAATGCTGACTTTTTAACAACTAAACAAAGAGAGGAGCTTAAAAAATTAAATTTCAGGCCTTATCATAATAATTGGTACAACTGTAATTTCACTCTAAGGGAGCTACAATGTGCTTTAAACAAATGCCACTTATCAGCCCCCGGTCATGATAAAATCCATAATGAAATGTTAAAACACCTAAATAGTAATTCCTTACAAGCCCTTTTAAAACTCTACAATAGAATATGGAATGAGAAAGTTTTCCCGACTTCCTGGCAAAGAGCAATCGTAATTCCTATTGCTAAGCCAGGAAAGGACCCTCAAGATGCTGGTAACTACCGGCCCATTGCTCTGACCAGTTGCCTGTGCAAATTGATGGAGCGGATGGTTAATGCCCGACTTGTGTATTGCTTAGAAGAAAAGGGGCCTTCTCCCCGTTTCAGACACCATAGAAGCACCATCGACTACATCTTGCTTATGGAAACCTCCATCCGTGAAGCCTTTGTTCGAAATCAGCACCTTGTCTCCATATTTTTTGACATGGAGAAGGCTTATGATCAAACATGGAGGTACGGAATTCTGAAAGACCTTTACCATCTTGGTTTTCGTGGCAATTTACCAGTCTTCTTTCAGAATTCCTTAAGACCCGTGTATTTCAAGTTCGTGTTGGATCCACTCTGTCTTGAGACTTTTACCAACGAGAAGGTGTCCCTCAAGGCAGCGTCCTCAGCGTTTTGTTGTTTATTTTAAAGATCAATGGAATAGTCGAGCAGCTTCCACCAGCTGTCAAAGGCACTTTGTTTGTGGATGACTTCCAGATCTTCTGTGCCTCGACCAACATGAGTACAGTGGAGAGACAGTTGCAGATTGCAACCCGCAAGATCACGGATTGGACGAATAATAATGGTTTCGTTATATCTAACCAGAAAACAATCTGCATGCACTTCTGCCGGAAGCGTGGGCTGCATCTCGACCCAGAAATTATTTTAAATGGTGTGGCTCTGCCTGTAGGATCAGAGACAAAATTTCTGGGTATTATTTTTGATTCAAAGCTCACCTTCTTGCCACACGTTCAACATCTACGGCAGAAGTGTAATAAGACCCTGAATATTTTAAAAGTACTATGTACAACAACTTATGGTGCTGATACAACATCAATGCTGAGGATTTACCGTGCTTTGATACGGTCAAAGTTAGATTACGGCGTCGCTGCCTATGGTTCTGCCAGGAAATCGGCTTTAAAATACCTAGACACCATTCATCACCAGGGTCTGAGGTTGGCTTCTGGGGCTTTTCGTACATCTCCTGTATAACGCCTATATGTTCTGTGCCAGGAGCCATCTCTGCAACATCGTCGGGAAAAACTTTCGTTAGCTGCCTACTTCAATATTAAAAGTAACCATAATCACCCCTTATATCCCCCTCAGGGGGCCCACTTCGGTGGGTACGGGTGTGGCAATCCCGAGGTCCCTAGCCTCTCAGGGAGCTCACTTCTTGTGGGCACGGGAGTGGCGACCCCGAGGTTCCCTAGCTGGGCCTTTGCATTCTTCTTTCTTTCCTCTCTGCAAAGGTCCGGTTTTGTGTTGATTCTGGTTTTCTTTCGTGTTTTAAGAGTCTTAGTTACAGAATTTATCCCTGACCTATTTCCCTTGCGTTATCTATTTTGGCTGAGTTTAATTTTTTATTACATTTTTTGCTTATTTTATAGTTCTATTTAAATTTAGAATACCAAGTGAACAGCTTTGATTTGGACCCTTAAATATTTGTATTTTTTTTTGTCAGACATTTCTGACCAGCACGTTTGCCGTGTGCTGCGACCGACTGAACCGGGGGAAAGTGGAGTCCTGGGGTTCCTGCAGTGGCCTCCCATAGGACAGGTGTTAGTTTCCTGAGGCCACTGTTGCGTGCCCTTTGGTCCATGCTTCACTGGTTGACGGGCGCCAGGGGGGATCCCGCCCCTGGCAATCGGCTCGCCTAATGGCACTGCTGTCCGATACTTTGTTTTCTGACGTGTTGGACACCACTGCCATTAAGTTTTTTGCTCCGGAAAAGGGTTAGTTTTGCGGCTAGGGGTGCCCAGTGCGGATCCACACCCCGAACCCGTAACGCTATGTCTCCGTAGTACTGCCTAGGGACCCTGCCGAAGGCTGGGCTTATGCATTTTATTTGCGAAAGTTCGCACCCTTATTATTTTAAGTTGCCCAGAGCCGGTAAGCCCCTGCCGTATCCCGGCCACTCCGGCGTAGTTGCAGTAGGTGGGTGAGAAAGGGTATCCGGAGCTACCTGTGGACTACGGGGATGAACTCTTTTTATATTAAATCATGGCTCTCAATCCAAGCCCAGGCGGGGGGTTAAGTCCGCCAAAAATAACACCAGAATCTGAAAAGACTAACCATATACCCGACATAAACACGTTATACCCAAATTCCTTGTGATAAGCTCAGCTACCCAACAGCTATCAAAAGTTTCACCGTTCGCTGTACAGAAAGGACTTTTAGGAATTGGAGGAAACCCAAAATCGGTCAAAAAATTAAAATCTGGAGACTTGCTTATTGAAACTAACTCTTACATACAATCAAGATCATTCATAAACTCTAAACTGCTATGTAACATACCGATTACTGTCACACCCCATAACTCTTTAAACTCATGCCGTGGTGTCATCTCTGAAAGAGATCTGCTCAATATTTCTGAGCAAGAAATACTTGAAGGACTTAGACATCAAAATATTACTCAAGTAAGAAGAATAACCATCAAAAAAGGAGATGAAATCATCAACACCCAGCATGTAATTTTGACTTTTGGAACACCTAACTTACCAAAACATATAATAGCAGGCTATCTCAACTGTCCCGTCCGTCCATATATCCCAAACCCTTTGCGCTGCTTCCATTGCCAAAGGTACGGCCACACCAAAGCAACTTGCAGATCCCAAGAAGAATATTGCTCCAACTGTTCAACTAAAGGCCATTCTTTCTCTTCTTGCCAGCTTCCACCCAAATGCTTAAACTGCGAAGGCGACCACACTGCCAACTTTAGAGGTTGTCCTAGGTGGAAAGAAGAGAAAGACATTCAATATATAAAAGTAACTAAAAATGTATCATATCAAGAAGCTCGTAACCAAGTCAAAATAACCCTGCCTAAACCTAACGTATCATACGCAGCTGCCACTAAAGTAACCACATCCTCAATAGCTATCCAATGCAATATGTTTAGGGAACAGTACCTCCAAGAGGCTAAATCTACAATAGCAACAATAGCTTCTGTTACGAAAAACAATACTTCATCCTCCAGCTCACAACCACGTGATACCACAGTAAAACCAGGCATACAGAAACCCCTAAAAATTAGCAAATCTCCAGTAACAGTCAAACGTTTAGAAAGGTCTCCCAAAAAACAAAAAACCAAAACTAGAAGCAGATCCTTAAATACAAAAAATCTAAATAGCTCTGACTCCTCCGATTCACCAGAAATGGATGTTGAGGCGGGACTCGAGGCACCACAACACCTGATGCCTCGAGAAAAATCGGTGACGAAACACCCACCGATTAACTTCCCTAAATGACCCGAATAGTCTCGTGGAATTGTCGTGGTTTCCGACACAATAAAGATGGTGTCAAGGCAATCATGGATAAATATGCACCTGATGTAGTCTGCCTGCAGGAAACATTCTTAAAACCAGGCGATATTACAAAATTAACATCTTGTGAAATTTTAAGAAAAGACTACTCAGACGGTGGAAGGGCTTGTGGTGGAGTTGCAATCGTGTATTCCAACCGATTGCCCACCAGTATATTGAATATCAATACCAACCTACAAGCCGTAGCAATACAAATTCAACTTTCCCACCTCATTACCATCTGTTGCATATATTTACCACCAAACCATGTTGTTAATATAGGAGATTTGGAAAATGTAGTCAAGCAGTGCCTGCCCCATTCTTTCTTATGGGTGACTTTAATGGCCATCACCCAATGTGGGGCAGTGGTGAACATAACAGCCGAGGATCAATAATGGAACAGCTTATACACGGACAAAATCTGTTTCTGCTTAATGACGGAAGTCCTACTTTATTTCACTTGCCGTGAAGGACATTCCATGCTGTCGATCTTGCCATTTGCTCGCCGTCACTCTCTTTAGACTGGTCTTTCGGGGTTGGAAGTGATCTGTATGACAGTGATCACTTTCCAATCATTTTAACATCGAGGAGCCCACCACCTCAACATGAGAGACCAAAAAATTTTAAATTTAATAAAGCAAGTTGGGATCGCTTTACGACCCATGCTGAGTTGACGGATGACATGGTTGAAATAGGCGATATTGACTCGGCTGTTAATGTCATTACTGAAACCATTTTGAGTGCTGCTGTCTTAGCCATTCCCATGACCCAAGGCAAACTTCCAAAATCTCCTAAACCATGGTGGAACCACGACTGTTCTCGAGCTGAAAAGCAAAAAAAGCGAGCTTGGGGTATTTTCCGTCGCTATCCTACAGAGGCAAATCTTATTGAATTCAAGAGGGCTCGGTCCCAGGCCCGTAGGATACGACGCGAAAGCCAAAGGTCATCTTGGCAGCAATACCTCAATTCTATCCGGGGTCACGTAACATCAAAAACTGTATGGAAGAAAGTTAAAAGAATTTCGGGTCGTTACGCTGACTCACAGCCGCTGTCTATGCTAAAACACAATAATATTTTAATTACTTCCCAAGCAGATATTGCAGATCAACTTGGAGTAGCATTTGCAGCTGTCTCCAATGGTGACAATTACAATGCTGACTTTTTAATTATGAAACAGAGAGAGGAGCTTAAAAAATTAAATTTCAGGCCTTATCATACTAATGGGTACAACTGTAATTTCACTCTAAGGGAGCTACAGTGCGCTTTAAACAAATGCCACTTATCAGCCCCTGGTCATGATAAAATCCATAATGAAATGTTGAAACACCTAAATAGTAATTCCTTGCAAGCCCTTTTAAAACTCTACAATAGAATATGGAATGAGAAAGTTTTCCCGACTTCCTGGCAAAGAGCAATTGTAATCCCTATTGCTAAGCCAGGAAAGGACCCTCAAGATGCTGGTAACTACCGTCCCGTTGCCCTGACCAGTTGCTTGTGCAAATTGATGGAGCGGATGGTTAATGCCCGTCTTGTGTATTGTTTAGAAGAAAAGGGGACCTTCTCCCCGTTTCAGAGTGGTTTCCGACACCATAGAAGCACCATAGATAACATCTTGCTTCTGGAAACCTCCATTCGTGAAGCCTTTGTTAGAAATCAGCACCTGGTCTCCATATTTTTTGACATGGAGAAGGCTTATGATCGAACATGGAGGTACGGAATTCTGAAAGACCTATACCATCTTGGGTTTCGTGGCAATTTACCTGTCTTTATTCAGAACTTCCTTAAGACCCGTGTTTTCCAAGTTCGTGTCGGATCCACTCTGTCTCGAGACTTTTACCAACGAGAAGGTGTCCCTCAAGGCAGCGTCCTCAGCGTGGTGTTGTTTATACTAAAGATCAATGACATAGTGAAGCAGCTTCCACTAACTGTCAAAGGCACTTTGTTTGTGGATGATTTTCAAATCTCTTGTTCCTCAGCTAACATGAGTACAATTGAGAGGCAGCTGCAGATTGCAATCCGCAAGATCACGGATTGGACAAATTCTAATGGTTTTGTAATATCTAACCAGAAAACAATCTGCATGCATTTCTGCCGGAAGCGTGGGCTACATCCGGACCCAGAAATTACTTTAAATGGTGTGGCTCTACCTGTAAGATCAGAGGCAAAGTTTCTGGGTATCTTATTTGATCCGAAGCTCACCTTCCTGCCACACATTCAACACCTACGGCAGAAGTGCAATAAATCGCTGAACATATTGAAAGTGCTCTCTAACACAACATATGGTGCAGATACAACATCCATGTTGAGAATTTACCGTGCTTTGATAAGATCCAAGCTCGATTACGGTGTCGCTGCCTATGGTTCTGCCAGAAAATCGGCACTTAAATATCTAGACACCATTCACCATCAGGGTCTGAGGTTGGCTTCTGGGGCTTTTCGTACATCTCCTGTACAAAGCCTTTATGTTCTGTGCCAGGAGCCATTTCTGCAACATCGTCGGGAAAAACTTTCATTAGCTGCCTACTTCAATATTAAAAGTAACCATAATCACCCTTTATATCCACAAATTTTAAATCCGAAATTCCAGCAGTTCTTTTCGAATAAAAAGTCTTTCATTCCAACATTTTCAATACGTACCAAAGAGCTCATAGATAATCTTGATCTTGTTGATTTTAGGGTTTTTAATTTTAACGACAACTTTTCACCTTGGGAAGAATCACCTGTTCATATTCATAATATCATTAATTTTAAAAAGTCATCAATTCCCGACTCTGCTTTTGTACAAATTTTCAATGAGCACCGTTTTTTTAATTTTTCTTTTAAAACTGTATTTACTGACGGTTCAAAGTCTCATGCACATGTCGGATCTGCGGCAGTTTTTAATGACACCACTATAGCAGAAACCCTTCATCCTTCATGCTCGGTTTTTACATCAGAAATTTATTCAATATATCTCGCCCTCCATCATATTGCAAATCAAAACTTTAAATCATGGATCATATATTCCGATTCAAAAAGTGTGCTTGATGCCCTTAGTAATTTCTCATACAAATCTCACCCCTTAATATCAATAGTTGTAAAGCTCCTTTATAAGCTCAAGCTCAATAGTTTCAAAATTCGTTTCTGCTGGGTGCCGGGTCATGTTGGTATTCCGGGCAATGAGGAGGCGGACCGCGCTGCAAAGACTGCTAGTCTAGGCAGCGGCGCCCCCCTTAATTTGCCCGATACCAAACTGGCCTGTGCACATTCAATAAATACAGTATGGCAAAACGAATGGGACCTCCAAACTGAAAACAAATTCCATAATATAACACAATCAATAACCTGGCCATTTTTTCCATCACCGAGCAGAAGGCAGGAGGTAGTGCTGGCACGCCTCCTGATTGGGCATACGAGACTCACACATGTGCATCTTCTGCTGGCAGAAGATCAGCCCATATGTGTCATGTGTGATGTTTCATTGAGTGTTTATCATATACTAGTCGACTGTCCAGCTTTTACAATGAGCAGACTTAAATATTTTAATGTTTTAAACCCGTCTATTCATAACATTTTATCACATCCCCCATATCATGCCCTGTTTTCCTTTTTAATTGATATTGGTTTTTATTCTTTGATTTAGATGTCTGTTTTTAAATGTTACGTGTAAATATTATGAATAGCTTGTGTTTCTTTAGATTTCTAATTATTTTTAAATGTTGTGTGTTGCTTTTATGAACCTGTTTTACCTTTTTAATTAGATTACCTAGTGTTTGGCGCAGTATGGCCTAAGATGCCCTTGCGCCATAAAACCCGAACATCCATCCATTATTTAGTTCTTAAAGGTTCTGTGTAATTTTTATTTTCCATTTTAATCTTTTAAAATTACCTAGTGTTTGGCGCAGTATGGCCTTAGGTGCCCTTGTGCCATAAAACCTAAACATCCATCCATCCGTGATAGATGTGGAAAATAAACGCGGGCGATGCTTTTGCAAATAAAATCAGACGATGTGTTTGTTTAGCCAATTTGGAAATTTGTCAGTCGAGGTCAAGTCACAGAGATAGGGACTGAGAAAATAGTGAACTAAAGCTGAATGGAAAAAAGTTTTCGACTACAGGGGAGGGGTTGGGGTACTGATACGGGTGTCTTCCCCGTGAACAGAATCCCCATCCACAGAACACAGATATTCGGAACTTAACAATAGTACAGCGATGGGATGGAAAAGGGGCTGTATATGTGATGATATTATTGTCTCTTTTGTTATTCCTAAAGGAATTGCACGAAAATTGTAGGAAGGATTTTCACTAGATGGTCCCTCAAGAGGCGACCAGGTTTTATGCCGTGTTTAGAAAGGGAACCCAACTCTGAAGTAGGCGTGTCGGAAGGGACACTACAATGGGGGAAGCTTTGGAATGTTCATTTAGAAATGTTATACCAAAATGCGGCCTTCTTTGGTCACTGAAATGCACTAGAATTTTTGTATTTATCAAAATAAAAAAAAGTTAATTTTTAAGTTTAAGTTACTGTTTAACCTAATAAGGACGACTTTGTGAACGAACTTGACACCTTCATTTCCGTATAAAAATGTTAACTTTCACTTTAAGTTTAAGATCCGTGTTTTGTGTAACGTAATTTGTTCTAGATTAATTATTCAGGACAATGGTCTTCATTTGTCTTATACATTATGTTTAGGTTGATAAACTTAAGCGGAAAGCTCATTTTCGTGTGGCAAATTTTCTTGCCAATCGTCGTTAATGAGTTGAAGCTAGAGAAGTTAAGGCTAAAATAATGTATTAAAATATTTTTGCTTTATTTATTATAGTGAAACATTTTTGTTTCTCGCATAATTACCTACAAATAAATTGCTCCAGAGAAATTCTCCATATACATTTTCTTAAAGGAGGAGAGAACTGAAATATGAAATTCTCCTAGGTACAGAAAAACTATTCATTTTACTACAAATTAAAATTATTCTAAATGAAGTATTGTAATAGTTTGAGTACTCTACTAGATTTTTGGCCTGCATTTCTTTTTTTAATTGGAAATAATTGAAAAAATGGAAGGTATCGTTGAGATTTCCTTTTGTCTGTCTGAACCTCCGTCTAAAATGAAACTCAGTACTATTCGTCCGATTTAAAAAAAATGTTTTACAAAGGTATGGCATCAGCGACCTATATTTTCACTTTCTCTTTGAGGCTCATTGGTTTAGTGGTAGTGCTTCGCATTGCCACGCCACAAGTCCGAGGATCGAATCCCGGATTGGACGAGGTTGACCCATCCTTCATCCCTCGAGTGGGTCCATAAAGGGGTACCAAGCATGCTTGGGAACTAAACACTGAGGGTTCCGCGTCAGGCTGACCACCTTAGCGAGACATATGCCTAGCACCCCAGAGCCCTTGGTCACGAAAGTTGAAATGGGCACGACAGGCCTTGGCCCTATAATGCGCATATACATGGGCATATGGCCAGGCACGAAAAAATAAAGCCAGATATTGGTCAGGTCAAAGGTGAGATGGGAGAAATGAAAACAAATACCAAAGGAAAATCAGTGATAAATTTCGGTAAGTGTAAATCAAAAACGATCAAGAAAATAAATCGAACAGAGGGAGATGCGCCAACTGACCGACCATAAAATAATTAAACTGAGGCGACGTAAATGACGGGCAGACGGAGGGGGCGCAGACTAGAAGGAACTAAAGATATAAGAATATTGTTTGTTAATTCATTATAGATACTATTGATTTTTAAAGTGAGATCATTACTGTTATCTATTCTTTTAAAATAGGCCAGGGGAGTCTACACCGTTTTTACTTTATTGAAGGTTTTAAAACTCGAGCACTTCGTTGTTATGAAGTGCTCGGGAGATCCCAATTTGCCCCAAGAGTAGTTGGGAGAATCCATTTTTCCAATCTTAAAAAGAAAGGTAGGGAGACTCCCCTGGCCCGTAACAAAGTAAATTATAACTTGGTTTTTGAAGTGAAGTTGTGTGGAAACTTTATTGATGATATTGTAGGTATTCCGTCGCTTCTCAGATGCATCCCACTCCCTCTGCCAATCCAACATAAAATTATTTGTAAAATGTTTCTTCACAAATGAAAAATGAACTTTTACGTCATTTGTTGGTTTTCTGAGTTCTGCAGCAGCCCCAGCGACAGTCAGCAGCCTCGTTTCCGATGATCCCCACATGAGCTTTAATCCAAAAATGTCGAATGGCCTTATCGGCCGACTCTATGCAGCAGTTTCTAATGGTCCTGTTGATTGGGTATGTCGGGTACAAGGCCGCTGACGCCGTCACTGAGGACATACTAACAGAATGAATATCTATGCTATTATCGGGAGAATTAACAAAGAATTCTATTGTTTTAAGGATCTACGGTCCTACGGTAAAGAGCATTACAAGCCAGAGATGTTCTTATTTGCAAAATGCGTTATATAAGATTTGTCATTAGTTTAACCCTTTCAGTCCCAAGAGTAATTTGGCATAATCATTTTAGAATTTTTTTTTCTGATCGTCTATAGACATTTATGATATCAAAAAGCACATCATTCGATTCTTCAAACTTTTTCTATTAGAAAATATTTTTTATTAATCCTAATAGATGTCAGCCGTATTATTTTTTTAAAATTATGATCAGAAAAATGATGATGCCAAATGGCATCACTGGGACTGAAAGGGTTAAATGACAAGTTCAAATTATGTAAGAAAGAAAAAGATAGGAATATGACACAACAACTCAGGAACTACACCACGATGATAAAATAATCCTTATGTTTTCAATGCAGGATCTATGAATGCATGAATTAAAAAATTTCATAAATTTATCAACGATAACATTTGGGTAGTCCTGTGTCTCACTTTATAACATTATACATTGGTCATTTTCTCAGTACAGAAAAAAATAAATCAAAATAAACTTACGAAATTGAACAAAGAAAACCTTGAAAACCACTTCCTCTTCGATCTTTTCTCGTTTTGTGGAGGATCACTTTGAATCGATGCACTAACAGGGTTATTTTCTTCAAATCTAAAATTTAAGATGAGAGTGCTTGAAAAAATTATTACATATAATGTATTCTCATAAATTTGGCATTTATTGGTTTCATTTAAAATTTAGTGAATATTTTTTAAACATACTTTTATAAACAACCAAGAAAACGCGCTGCTTAAACAAACGTAAAAGATAGCAATCATTTCTTAGATGCAATAAAAAAACTGTAAATTTAATTTTAAAAGACTAAACCATATGTGTAATTAGTTAAGCGTTAAAATATATTTTAAAAGGAAAAATGCAATTTTATAAAAATCAAATTGTCAAAAGTTGTCATGATATTCCAACCATAAATAAATGGAATTGCTGATGTTTGTGAAAGTAACTTGGTTTTCTTAATCTAAGAATTGAAGGCTGTAGTTGCAAAGTACATCTAAAATATAGAGCCAGGTTTCGTTCATTTGGGATTTTTGACGATTGTTCAATTAGAGAAAGTCGTCAATGATGACCAATGATGTCAATGACTGGATCCTATATCTTAGTTTTACTTTGAAGAATGTGAGTTTTGTACAACTTAACCCTTTAATTATTTAATCATTTTGATCCCATCGAGGAAATCAATGAGAAGATACATGCTTAAATAAACATTACAATCGGAAAATCTTATCGGAAACATTATGGTAACAAAGCAATAGAAGCGAAGTGTTCTTAACGTTTTCTATTTAGGAGTGAATGGAATTTAGTCGAATGAAAAATAGACTTCTAAAAAATTTTTCAGCCAAGCACTTGTTTCAAAGTTTGAATTATTTCTATTGAAAACTTACTGTTTTGTATTTTCTTCTGTTTTTAGCTTCTTCTCTAATTGTTCGCTGACTATATCCCACTCACTCACTGAAAACATGAAAAATAAGTATTTACACTTTAAGTAAAAAATCTCCTTATTGTAATGAATGAGATGTAACTGATGTGAGTGTTGTACTAACTGTAGGTATAATACTTACTTTTGTTAGTTACATTAGTTACAGCATTTTGACAAGAAAAATACATTGAATTGTTTTCTACACATGTTAGTACATAGTATTTTGTCTATATTTAGAAGAAACCAGTAATTTTATGCTTGTTACGGTTAAAGCAATATTAGTGTCCCTATTTATTATTTGGAATGGAAGCATTTAAATTGGGAAATTACTCTTATTTTATTTTAAATAGGTTTGTGTAGAATAAATTGTTTATGTGTGAATTAAAAGTATTTTTAATTTTAAGTTTGACTTGTGAACTCGCACATTTTATTCTACATCGGTATTATTGAACTACAGGAAAAATTATTTATTAGTGTTGGTTGAAAGTATTTTGTTTATTTCAAGTTCAGTTTTTTAAACAATTTAATGTGAGATTATTAAGTCGTTGGTATTTGAAAAAAATATTAATAGAGGAGCAAGTACAAATGTGGAAACATGCGGTTAATATGGAAATGTGACGCATTTCAAATAGAGAGAGGATAACCCTAGACTGCTGTAAACAATCACTTGTTTCTATTTGTCACGTTATAAAGCTAGGAATCAGTAAAGAATAGTAGTTATATAATAGTTCTACTTGTTTCAGTTTCACTTCACGCAGAAGCTATCAGCTATTTTGTAATTGTCGAACGCCGTATAAGATGAATATTTATATTGTTTTATTAATAAAGACAATAAGACAATATAAGAGACAAAAGACAGTAAATGATGCAGGGAACGCAGCATGCAATGCTTGCAGTTCAGTATTACAATACCATAGTGTGTTTACAAATTGATTTTTACTCTCACTTTTTCAAAAATTTGAAAGGCATGTTTTTGGATTTTTGACTCGTAGCCTTCATATCTAACATCAATGATTATTTTTCAAAATAGTCCAGATCAAATAGTTATTCATTGTATATTACAACCTCGCTGGGTTTCCGCATTTGTATCCCTCCTCGACAACATAGTGTAATTTACCTTTCTTTTTTATTGCAGTCTTGGGTTTTATCACAGGTTTTGATAATTGATCTAAAATGATACAAATATTTAGTTACATTTATTTTTTACAATAAGTTTAAAAAATAAAATGTGTAACAAAAGAATATTTACTTTATCAGTGGTTTAGAATCTTCCTTCTTATCACATTATCTCATCACTGAGCTAAATAAAAACAATAAGATTAGTAAAAATTTATCAATATTGAATACATTTTTAAAATCAGAAATATATATATATAAAGAATCGTCCCATTTTATGTAAGAAACCTTTTTGGCACTTAAACGGTTCGTAAATACATCTGAGGAAAAAACAATTTTGTTTCATTATATCAACAAACTGGTTATTAATTTATATTAAGTTTCTGAATAAGTCACAAATATATCACTGAATATAAATATTACTAAAATATATTTCTAGATAGTTGTTCAATGGGAGGCCCAGTGGCTTGGTGGCTTAGTGCTTCACATTCCCACGCCACAGGTCCGGGGATCGAATCCCGGATTGGGCGAGGTTGACTCTTTCATCTCTTAAGTGTGTCGATAAAATGGGTACCAAGCATGCTTGAGAACTAAACACTGGGGGTTCCGCGTGAGGCTGACCACCTTACCGGAACATGTGCCTAGCACCCCAGAGCTCTAGGTCACGAAAGCTGAAATGGGCACGGCAGGCCTTGGCCCAGTAATGGGCTGTTGTGCCGAGGAGTTTAGTTTTTTAGTTGTTCAATGGTTCAAAGAGTTTTATAGTATAAATTTAACTTGACACTTATTGAAATAAAAAAAGTGAAACTTACGAATCACTTGATTCATCATCCGATCTAGAAGACGTGTAGGGTTTATCGAATATGTCTCTTTCCTTCACAAATGCAAATCCGCTTTTGTTTTTCATGTAGGACGAAACACTTATTTTTGATGATTTATTTATGTACAATGATTTATTTATATACAATGATTTATTTATATACAATGATTTATTTATATACAACAAGAAAAAAAAAAGATATGAATATGACACAACTCAGGAACTAAACCACGATAATCCTTATGTTTTCAACGCAGGATCTATGAGTAAAAAATAAATCACAATTAATATAAAATAATCAAAATAAATACATGTAAAATCTCTTTTATTTAATAATACTTTCTGACCATATTTTTGAGTGAAAAAATGCTTAAATAAAGCATTTTTTTTATTTAATTAAGTTTTGAGAGCAGACTCCATTCCTTTTGCATGAATTAAAAAAATTCATAAATTTATCAACGATAAAGTTGGGTAGTCCTGTGTCTCACTTTATAACATTATACATTGTCCAATTTCTCAGTACAGAAAAAATAAATCAAAATAAACTTACATAATTTAACAAAGAAAACCTTGAAAACCAATTCATCTTCGCTCTTTTCTCGTTTGGCGGAGGATCACTTTGAATCGATGCACTAAATAAATTCACGAGTTTAAAAAAAGGCTATTTTTAACGTGTTGTCATACACTATTTTTTATAATAACGTGCAAGAAAAGTATTTATTAAATTGGCATTTATTGATTGGCTTATTAATTATTTTATTATCACGTTGAAATGATTTGAAGGTGATTATTTATATTAATGATTTTTTTTAAAATCACGTGCAAAAAGTATTTCTTAGATTGGCATTGGAAATAAGGCGCCAAATAAAGATTCACGTTTAAATAAAGAATTTTACGCCAAACACAAAGCCGCCGAATAAAATATCACGCTCAAATATAGAATTTTACACCAATCAGGTGCTCTTATTTACTTTGTCGCACTAGTGCTTAAAAGTAACATTGAAACACGATTTCGTTAAAAGTATCACTTTTGCCACGATTTATTTGAAAAAGTTTAGTTTTTTGCACGATATTATAAAAAAAATATTAGAATGTATTCTCACAAATTTGACATTTATTGATTTCATTTAAAGTTTAGTGAATATTTTTTAAACATAACTTTTATAAACAACCAAGAAAACGCGCTGCTTAAACAAACGTAAAAAGATAGCAAGTATTTCTTAGATGCAATAAAAAAAACTGTAAATTTAATTTTAAAAGAATAAACCATATGTTTAGTTAGTTAAACGTTAAAATATATTTTAATAGGAAAAATGCAATTTTATAAAAATCAAATTGTCAAAAGTTGTCATGATATTCCAACCATAAATAAATGGAATTGCTGATGTTTGTGAAAGTAACTTGGTTTTCTTAATCTAAGAATTGAAGGCTGTAGTTGCAAAGTACATCTAAAATATAGAGCCAGGTTTCGTTCATTTGGGATTTTTGACGATTGTTCAATTAGAGAAAGTCGTCAATGATGACCAATGATGTCAATGACTGGATCCTATATCTTAGTTTTACTTTGAAGAATGTGAGTTTTGTACAACTTAACCCTTTAATTATTTAATCATTTTGATCCCATCGAGGAAATCAATGAGAAGATACATGCTTAAATAAACATTACAATCGGAAAATCTTATCGGAAACATTATGGTAACAAAGCAATAGAAGCGAAGTGTTCTTAACGTTTTCTATTTAGGAGTGAATGGAATTTAGTCGAATGAAAAATAGACTTCTAAAAAATTTTTCAGCCAAGCACTTGTTTCAAAGTTTGAATTATTTCTATTGAAAACTTACTGTTTTGTATTTTCTTCTGTTTTTAGCTTCTTCTCTAATTGTTCGCTGACTATATCCCACTCACACTCACTGAAAACATGAAAAATAAGTATTTACACTTTAAGTAAAAAATCTCCTTATTGTAATGAATGAGATGTAACTGATGTGAGTGTTGTACTAACTGTAGGTATAATACTTACTTTTGTTAGTTACATTAGTTACAGCATTTTGACAAGAAAAATACATTGAATTGTTTTCTACACATGTTAGTACATAGTATTTTGTCTATATTTAGAAGAAACCAGTAATTTTATGCTTGTTACGGTTAAAGCAATATTAGTGTCCCTATTTATTATTTGGAATGGAAGCATTTAAATTGGGAAATTACTCTTATTTTATTTTAAATAGGTTTGTGTAGAATAAATTGTTTATGTGTGAATTAAAAGTATTTTTAATTTTAAGTTTGACTTGTGAACTCGCACATTTTATTCTACATCGGTATTATTGAACTACAGGAAAAATTATTTATTAGTGTTGGTTGAAAGTATTTTGTTTATTTCAAGTTCAGTTTTTTAAACAATTTAATGTGAGATTATTAAGTCGTTGGTATTTGAAAAAAATATTAATAGAGGAGCAAGTACAAATGTGGAAACATGCGGTTAATATGGAAATGTGACGCATTTCAAATAGAGAGAGGATTACCCTAGACTGCTGTAAACAATCACTTGTTTCTATTTGTCACGTTATAAAGCTAGGAATCAGTAAAGAATAGTAGTTATATAATAGTTCTACTTGTTTCAGTTTCACTTCACGCAGAAGCTATCAGCTATTTTGTAATTGTCGAACGCCGTATAAGATGAATATTTATATTGTTTTATTAATAAAGACAATAAGACAATATAAGAGACAAAAGACAGTAAATGATGCAGGGAACGCAGCATGCAATGCTTGCAGTTCAGTATTACAATACCATAGTGTGTTTACAAATTGATTTTTACTCTCACTTTTTCAAAAATTTGAAAGGCATGTTTTTGGATTTTTGACTCGTAGCCTTCATATCTAACATCAATGATTATTTTTCAAAATAGTCCAGATCAAATAGTTATTCATTGTATATTACAACCTCGCTGGGTTTCCGCATTTGTATCCCTCCTCGACAACATAGTGTAATTTACCTTTCTTTTTTATTGCAGTCTTGGGTTTTATCACAGGTTTTGATAATTGATCTAAAATGATACAAATATTTAGTTACATTTATTTTTTTACAATAAGTTTAAAAAATAAAATGTGTAACAAAAGAATATTTACTTTATCAGTGGTTTAGAATCTTCCTTCTTATCACATTATCTCATCACTGAGCTAAATAAAAACAATAAGATTAGTAAAAATTTATCAATATTGAATACATTTTTAAAATCAGAAATATATATATATATAAAGAATCGTCCCATTTTATGTAAGAAACCTTTTTGGCACTTAAACGGTTCGTAAATACATCTGAGGAAAAAACAATTTTGTTTCATTATATCAACAAACTGGTTATTAATTTATATTAAGTTTCTGAATAAGTCACAAATATATCACTGAATATAAATATTACTAAAATATATTTCTAGATAGTTGTTCAATGGGAGGCCCAGTGGCTTGGTGGCTTAGTGCTTCACATTCCCACGCCACAGGTCCGGGGATCGAATCCCGGATTGGGCGAGGTTGACTCTTTCATCTCTTAAGTGTGTCGATAAAATGGGTACCAAGCATGCTTGAGAACTAAACACTGGGGGTTCCGCGTGAGGCTGACCACCTTACCGGAACATGTGCCTAGCACCCCAGAGCTCTAGGTCACGAAAGCTGAAATGGGCACGGCAGGCCTTGGCCCAGTAATGGGCTGTTGTGCCGAGGAGTTTAGTTTTTTAGTTGTTCAATGGTTCAAAGAGTTTTATAGTATAAATTTAACTTGACACTTATTGAAATAAAAAAAGTGAAACTTACGAATCACTTGATTCATCATCCGATCTAGAAGACGTGTAGGGTTTATCGAATATGTCTCTTTCCTTCACAAATGCAAATCCGCTTTTGTTTTTCATGTAGGACGAAACACTTATTTTTGATGATTTATTTATGTACAATGATTTATTTATATACAATGATTTATTTATATACAATGATTTATTTATATACAATGATTTATTTATATACAACAAGAAAAAAAAAGATATGAATATGACACAACTCAGGAACTAAACCACGATAATCCTTATGTTTTCAACGCAGGATCTATGAGTAAAAAATAAATCACAATTAATATAAAATAATCAAAATAAATACATGTAAAATCTCTTTTATTTAATAATACTTTCTGACCATATTTTTGAGTGAAAAAATGCTTAAATAAAGCATTTTTTTTATTTAATTAAGTTTTGAGAGCAGACTCCATTCCTTTTGCATGAATTAAAAAAATTCATAAATTTATCAACGATAAAGTTGGGTAGTCCTGTGTCTCACTTTATAACATTATACATTGTCCAATTTCTCAGTACAGAAAAAATAAATCAAAATAAACTTACATAATTTAACAAAGAAAACCTTGAAAACCAATTCATCTTCGCTCTTTTCTCGTTTGGCGGAGGATCACTTTGAATCGATGCACTAAATAAATTCACGAGTTTAAAAAAAGGCTATTTTTAACGTGTTGTCATACACTATTTTTTATAATAACGTGCAAGAAAAGTATTTATTAAATTGGCATTTATTGATTGGCTTATTAATTATTTTATTATCACGTTGAAATGATTATTTATATTAATGATTTTTTTTTAAAATCACGTGCAAAAAGTATTTCTTAGATTGGCATTGGAAATAAGGCGCCAAATAAAGATTCACGTTTAAATAAAGAATTTTACGCCAAACACAAAGCCGCCGAATAAAATATCACGCTCAAATATAGAATTTTACACCAATCAGGTGCTCTTATTTACTTTGTCGCACTAGTGCTTAAAAGTAACATTGAAACACGATTTCGTTAAAAGTATCACTTTTGCCACGATTTATTTGAAAAAGTTTAGTTTTTTGCACGATATTATAAAAAAAATATTAGAATGTATTCTCACAAATTTGACATTTATTGATTTCATTTAAAGTTTAGTGAATATTTTTTAAACATAACTTTTATAAACAACCAAGAAAACGCGCTGCTTAAACAAACGTAAAAAGATAGCAAGTATTTCTTAGATGCAATAAAAAAAACTGTAAATTTAATTTTAAAAGAATAAACCATATGTTTAGTTAGTTAAACGTTAAAATATATTTTAATAGGAAAAATGCAATTTTATAAAAATCAAATTGTCAAAAGTTGTCATGATATTCCAACCATAAATAAATGGAATTGCTGATGTTTGTGAAAGTAACTTGGTTTTCTTAATCTAAGAATTGAAGGCTGTAGTTGCAAAGTACATCTAAAATATAGAGCCAGGTTTCGTTCATTTGGGATTTTTGACGATTGTTCAATTAGAGAAAGTCGTCAATGATGACCAATGATGTCAATGACTGGATCCTATATCTTAGTTTTACTTTGGAAGAATGTGAGTTTTGTACAACTTAACCCTTTAATTATTTAATCATTTTGATCCCATCGAGGAAATCAATGAGAAGATACATGCTTAAATAAACATTACAATCGGAAAATCTTATCGGAAACATTATGGTAACAAAGCAATAGAAGCGAAGTGTTCTTAACGTTTTCTATTTAGGAGTGAATGGAATTTAGTCGAATGAAAAATAGACTTCTAAAAAATTTTTCAGCCAAGCACTTGTTTCAAAGTTTGAATTATTTCTATTGAAAACTTACTGTTTTGTATTTTCTTCTGTTTTTAGCTTCTTCTCTAATTATTCGCTGACTATATCCCACTCATACTCACTGAAAACATGAAAAATAAGTATTTACACTTTAAGTAAAAAATCTCCTTATTGTAATGAATGAGATGTAACTGATGTGAGTGTTGTACTAACTGTAGGTATAATACTTACTTTTGTTAGTTACATTAGTTACAGCATTTTGACAAGAAAAATACATTGAATTGTTTTCTACACATGTTAGTACATAGTATTTTGTCTATATTTAGAAGAAACCAGTAATTTTATGCTTGTTACGGTTAAAGCAATATTAGTGTCCCTATTTATTATTTGGAATGGAAGCATTTAAATTGGGAAATTACTCTTATTTTATTTTAAATAGGTTTGTGTAGAATAAATTGTTTATGTGAATTAAAAGTATTTTTAATTTTAAGTTTGACTTGTGAACTCGCACATTTTATTCTACATCGGTATTATTGAACTACAGGAAAAATTATTTATTAGTGTTGGTTGAAAGTATTTTGTTTATTTCAAGTTCAGTTTTTTAAACAATTTAATGTGAGATTATTAAGTCGTTGGTATTTGAAAAAAATATTAATAGAGGAGCAAGTACAAATGTGGAAACATGCGGTTAATATGGAAATGTGACGCATTTCAAATAGAGAGAGGATTACCCTAGACTGCTGTAAACAATCACTTGTTTCTATTTGTCACGTTATAAAGCTAGGAATCAGTAAAGAATAGTAGTTATATAATAGTTCTACTTGTTTCAGTTTCACTTCACGCAGAAGCTATCAGCTATTTTGTAATTGTCGAACGCCGTATAAGATGAATATTTATATTGTTTTATTAATAAAGACAATAAGACAATATAAGAGACAAAAGACAGTAAATGATGCAGGGAACGCAGCATGCAATGCTTGCAGTTCAGTATTACAATACCATAGTGTGTTTACAAATTGATTTTTACTCTCACTTTTTCAAAAATTTGAAAGGCATGTTTTTGGATTTTTGACTCGTAGCCTTCATATCTAACATCAATGATTATTTTTCAAAATAGTCCAGATCAAATAGTTATTCATTGTATATTACAACCTCGCTGGGTTTCCGCATTTGTATCCCTCCTCGACAACATAGTGTAATTTACCTTTCTTTTTTATTGCAGTCTTGGGTTTTATCACAGGTTTTGATAATTGATCTAAAATGATACAAATATTTAGTTAAATTTATTTTTTTACAGTAAGTTTAAAAAATAAAATGTGTAACAAAAGAATATTTACTTTATCAGTGGTTTAGAATCTTCCTTCTTATCACATTATCTCATCACTGAGCTAAATAAAAACAATAAGATTAGTAAAAATTTATCAATATTGAATACATTTTTAAAATCAGAAATATATATATATAAAGAATCGTCCCATTTTATGTAAGAAACCTTTTTGGCACTTAAACGGTTCGTAAATACATCTGAGGAAAAAACAATTTTGTTTCATTATATCAACAAACTGGTTATTAATTTATATTAAGTTTCTGAATAAGTCACAAATATATCACTGAATATAAATATTACTAAAATATATTTCTAGATAGTTGTTGAATTCGAGGCCCAGTGGCTTGGTGGCTTAGTGCTTCACATTCCCACGCCACAGGTCCGGGGATCGAATCCCGGATTGGGCGAGGTTGACTCTTTCATCTCTTAAGTGTGTCGATAAAATGGGTACCAAGCATGCTTGAGAACTAAACACTGGGGGTTCCGCGTGAGGCTGACCACCTTACCGGAACATATGCCTAGCACCCCAGAGCTCTAGGTCACGAAAGCTGAAATGGGCACGGCAGGCCTTATCCCAGTAATGGGCTGTTGTGCCGAGGAGTTTAGTTTTTTAGTTTTTTAGTTGCTCAATGGTTCAAAGAGTTTTATAGTATAAATTTAACTTGACACTTATTGAAATAAAAAAGTGAAACTTACGAATCACTTGATTCATCATCCGATCTAGAAGACGTGTAGGGTTTATCGAATATGTCTCTCTCCTTCACAAATGCAAATCAGCTTTTGTTTTTCGCATAAACTTCTTTCATCTAAAATAAAGAGTAGTTTTCATGTTTAAATGCTTACATTCTAAAGAATAAATGGGGACACAAATATTACTCTGACCGTTACTATAGCAAAAAATTCCTGTTTCATCTAAATATTTCTCACAATTTAAATAATATGAAAAAATTTACGGTAACTTTTAACTAAAAATCACAATTTATGTTCATAAATTAGTTGTTAGTTGTGAAAAAAATAATACGCTAGGAATTTTCATCTTTAACATTCAATTAAAAGTTTTTGAGACTCCCTTTAATACAGTATAAGGTAAAAGTTCCTATTTGCGACAAACATAGTTGCCACCGTTTAAACCAAATGGTTATTTCCACACAAAAAATTATTTTGAATTTAATTGTTTAGATCACCATTTTGGTATTTTTTTTTATCTTGTAATTAGTTTTTCTTTTCACAAAACATTTCAATTAATTTTATTATCACTAACAACTATATAAAATGAACAAGATACTTTCGACTAATGAAATGTTTATTTAGTCAATATTCAGGAGCATATTAGTAGGTTTATTTCCATATAAACACAATGCTTTTCATTAGTTTTTAAATTATTTCATATTTAAATTGGGTTGGTTTTAAATTGTAAGAGAATATATATAGGCAACCTATAATTAACAACTTATAAATTAACTTTATTCACATAAGTAGTATGAACCTTATAAAACAACTTTACAACATAATTATATTCAGGTACTTTGTTCTTTACGGTCTAATCGTTAAGATTAACTGTGAAAGTGTAATGAATATAAAATACTTAAATAATACTTTATAAATATTCATGATTGGACACACAATTTTTTCAATATCTATAAAAAGTAACTACTGATTCCAAAATTTGTAACTTTTCTTTAAAAGTACCCAAACCAAACATCGAGACAAAGTAAAACACTCAATTAACAAGAAAGTAGTACTCGACCTACAAGAAACGGTAACTTTACAGTTGAGCAACTATCCTGTTTTACACTATTTTGTCTTAAATCTCTCTTAGGTTTATATTGAGGTAATTAAAAGATTCATGATTGGACACGATTCATGATTGGTGTTGGATATAAAAAGGTGAAATATGTAAAATTCAAAAGCCTGCCATTGGAAGGTTCTTTTTACGAAGAAATCCGTTAAACCGGAAATATTTTATGGTACGTCTCGGGCTATTTATGTTCATATTAATTAGGCGTAGCTATTCGGAAGAGTTTTTAATTCAAAATCAAAGTCAGGAACAAAAAATGGCCTTAATGAGATATTTGCCTGACACCAACTATAATTGTCCGTTGATTTTTTTTGTTCTAAGGAAAATAGTAACTATTTGAAAAGGACCAGTGAAGCGAAAGATTTGTTTCTCGGATAATTTGATATTCTTACTTAGAGGTGAAAGGGTGAATATTAGTTTCATTTTTCCAAAATGATATTTTTAAGGTTACGCTTCATTAGATTTTTATGGTTAATGCTAGAATACTTAACTCTCGTGTTTACTCCCCCCCCCCCCTCCGTTCCACTAATATGAACAGGGTAACCAGACATACATTTCGAAGTACAGTTTAGTTTGTTATTCAACTATCTATTAAAAAAATTATGCTCATAGCCCACATTTAAATATTATTTTAATTCTTCAAACGAAAGCAACCTAAATAAAATATGATTTATGAAAATTTAGTGATGAATCTTTAAGCTGATATAGCTATATTAATAATCAGCAGACCCTCGAGGTTATTAGAGTAATTTGTATCAATGTCCGGTCCCTCTAGAGCAGTGGTGACCATGATGTTTTGTATTGGCTGTCGCTTAATAATGTCAAAAACGTTGCCACATTTTTCACTGGTTTGGGAGCAGTGTTTCTGCCAGGAGTTTGTTTTGGAGTCATTTATCATTGTTTTATAGACAGCCTTCTCCTTTTAATAAGCAATTTTAAGATTAATGTCATTATTGTTCCTGTTTAGTCTTATTGTTCCTTTTCCTTATTGTTCCTTGTACAGGGCCCTCAACTTGCTCCTTTAGGACCGGAGACTGCTTTCCCACCACCTCAGTCCACGATCGCCCCCTATTTTCTTTTTACGAAAGGTTTTATTACAAATCCTATAAAGTTCCCCGTAAAACACGTCTAAAAAGTGGTCCATTTCCCGGACCTTGCGACTCTTTTTAGGAAGTTCTTAGATACGAGTCTCCATATTTCGCATGAGATAGATTAATTTATTAGAACTGAAGTGTGAGAAGTCATACCTGACGAAGGAGTTGTAAACAAATGTGTTACTGATCTCAAACACTACAATTCTGTGATCTGAACAGCTCTCCGTCAGGTCGACCCTCCAATTAATCACACGATCCGAGAAAGGATAGGAGGCGATCGTTAGGTCGGGGCAGCCATATCTCCCCTGCAGATGAAATGTGGGGTGATCTTGGGGATTATTAAAGATCTTGTAGTCCAACACGGCGCAAAGGTTCAATATAATCTCTCCTGTATTATCTGTTCTCCCATAACCCCAAAACCTGCTCTTGGCATTGAAATCACCAGCTGCAATTGCATCCTTGCACCATAGATCCCCAGCCCAGGCCTCATAGCCATCGTGTAGCTCTAGTTCGACGACAATTCAAACCTAACCAGCCCAGGCCTCAATATAAGTACTAAGATCCGAGCTAGGCTTGGAATACAGAGACCCAATAAGGAAGCCACCCGTTTTGGTCATTAGATTAACAAAAACAGAATTATTGTAATTTAAACTCTCAATACAAAAAAGATTACTATTTACAGCGGCGATGCCAGAGGTTCGGGCCCTAGAGATAAAAATAGGCCACTTGTTTGGAATACCAACTATACAATTGTCTTTCTGATAGATATCTTGGAATAGCACGATGTCTACTGCGTTGTCCAAAACAAATTTTGTTAGTGCGCCGGACGCCGCGCGACAGCTGTTAAGATTGATCTGAACTATTTTAAGAATCGTATTATTTATAAATTATTATTCATTACTACCGTAGGAGAGGAGTTTTGCCTTATAATCCAAAAACTTTTCATAAGTGCGATCATCAGCTCGATGGTCAGTTTTGTAGCCATCCTTCTCCTCCAAGCAGTTAATGCATTTTTGGTTTCTATTGGCACACTGTCTAGTATCGTGACGCCCGGCGCACGCAGCACATAACGTTTCCCATTTACGATTGGTGGAGGCATGCCCCAACGCCTGGCACCGGTAACATCTTAGGATATTATTGTAGCGTTTTATTCTAATACGATTGAAATGAAGAACAAATTTAGACAGATTAAGCAGATTGTATGTAATTTTAGATTCCACGTCAATCATATAGTTGGTTGTTTCTGTCAATTTTTTACAATTTTTGAAAATTTTTATGATCTCCACCGGGCGTCTACCGGTCTCCTCCAGGGCTTCAATGTGATGTTTAAATTCTGGCTCCTTGATCGTGTCTGGGACACCAAAGATTAATAGTCTGGTTTTCATATGTTTTGAGATTATCGAGTTTGCCAATTTACCTAAGTTTGGATCGTTCTGAATAATATCTTTAAACTTTTCCAAGTTACTCGAATCTTTCATCTTACAAATACTTTACAGTGTGCCATCTTGCAATTACTTTCATCTTTCTCCACAATTACAAGCGGTTTGCCCTGGGGTTCACGAGGTCCGCCGGGTGAAGAATATCTAGGTCGGGAGGCCTCCTCATTTGGGCGTCTCTGTAGGAAAATGCCGTGACGTCCTCGTTAGTATCTATAACCAGGACCGGCGACTCAACCTTTTTAGGTTTGTGAGTATTATAGGAGATAGTCTGAATCACTAACGACCGTATTCACAAGTTCGGGTCACCCGCAGTTTTCCTCCGTCTGGGGGATAGATCGGTAGGTTTCGTCAAATTCCTTATTCACAAGTGCGAGTTATGCCAAAAGGGAGGAGATAAGGAGCCGAATCTGCTCTACGGGTTATCCCACAAATATCGGTGGGTTTTCAGAGGGATATCTCTGAGAAATGTTCAAAATCAAAACAAACATAGCTTATCATGTTCTTCTTTCAAACTAGTGATTATAATTATTTAGTTCTAATCCATTTTAATTTATCTTTATAAGATTGTTCATTGTAGAAGTACAGCATATTAGAAAGATAAATATATTTTCAACATGATTTAGATTGATACTAAATTTCTACGTAGAGACTTACGTGAGATATGCGATGATAATTTTTATTGTACAATGCATTTAAAAATGTATCTTCAAATTGACTAAAACTGTTTTAAAAGTTGTGTGCTGCGGTAGTTATGCGCAAAAATTTTACAAACTTAATAATAAAATACAAATAACAGAGGAATATTATAACCATACTAGTATTTACCACTGTAAAATATAATTAGCAGGTTAATATTCTTGGTTAAAGATTTATACATATACATAATGATAATTATAAAGGCATAAGTTTTCTTATTTTCCAATATTCCTTTATATTTTTAAATTAAAGTTATTAAAACTTCAGAGTCATCTGGCATTAAGTTTATTTTCTTCGCTTCAGCCATTTTTTAAAGGGGAGTCGGATGGGTGTTTGGGTCAAAAATGTCGATTTTATGTGTTTCTTTTACTTTTAATATGTATAGCTTTAATTTAAAACCAAGATTATCGATTTCTGTTTAGTAGTTTTATTTTTATAAGCATTTTTCAGAAACTATGTACATCAGTTCTTACCAATACCTTAATTTTCTTTTGCGTTTCCTGAAATATAAGGTTTTTCAACACTTAGGAAAATTTTTCTCAGGAACTATAAAATATATCAGCGTGTTTTGTTTTATTTCTTCCCTATTAATAGCTATTTGATTTAAACTGAGGAATTTTAAAATATCTCTGATCAATTTTAAATATATCTGCTACAAAAAAAGTTATATAACTTTAAATTGGATTTTTGGTTTTTTTTTAAATACATATTGTAAGGTCTCTAATGTAATTGTTCATATTTAATTAATGCACGCGCTACTACTTTGTTAAATTCCTTGCTCCGCACGAGAGCGCCTTGTCTTTCTGTAAGCTGTGTGAATTAATATTGTCCATGTTTGGAATATCATCCTGAGATTTGAATAAAAAATGGCGGCCTAATGCTCAAAGTGGCGTTTGTGATTCTTCTTATTAGTTAAATGCTTGAATAGAAGGCAGCGACTGACATATATTTTTAAAAAACTCACTGTGAAAGTATTTTTTATACTGTGAAATATCTTCAGTTTAAATTAAAGAGCTATATGTAAGGAACAAACTAAAAAAACAATTCAAGTTCCTGAGAAAAATGTTCCTAAAGTTAATAAAATTAACATGGGCGAGATAGAACCATCCGACTCCCCAGAGGCGATTGCGATCTGTCTCACGATGCAAATAGAACAAGTGAGAAATATCTCTGTCAGTAAGCAACGTCACGTGATTCCGCTTGACCAATAATATGTCCTGTTACAAAATCTGATTGAAAGCTGAGGAAGAAACCCGAAAGGTGAAACCCAGATAAATCTCGCGGTTGTGAATACGAATTTGAAATAACCCTCAAGTTGTCCCTTCCTCGCAGGATTCATGTTCTGGGGATATCTCGCTACTTGACTCGAACTTGTGAATACGGCGGTAAGAGAATCCAGAATATTAAGAATTTTATGTTGTTATCCCCTATTAGTTTCGACCATTAGTTCTAATTTTTTATCGATATTCTCCAAAGTAACATCTTTGTTTGACAGCTGATCCTCCAATTTTGTGATCTTAGCCTTAGCAGCCAATTAATGCACTCTAATAGAAATTATGTAGTTCATTTAGATCAGATCTATCTTTCTGATTTAGTTTTCTATTAGCTTCATTATCTATACGTTTATTGATATTAGTAGGGGGACACTAGTAATAAAATGCACAATTACACTTGAAAGACAATAGAACTGAATAAACAAGAACCATAAACAAACTATAAAAAAGATTAAAAAGATTAAAATAACTATAAAAGAGGAGAAATAATGAATTGAACGAACTTGAATTCCACATCGACGTTGTCCACGACTATCTGGAAGGTGTTAGAGAGGATGGCAATGAGCGTGTTACCAGGGAGATAATCATGATGATCTCGTAAAAAGCGAATAGAGCTGTCCCTGTACCCTCAGTTACTCCTTCTTCCGGGGACAAAATCTTGATCACGACGTTGGTCGACTCAGCGGGCGACACACCGAACATGCCCCAGAAGAGTGTGTGGAACGAGTTGCCGAACGTCGAGAAGGTGGACCACTGCGTCCTGGTGTTTCCGCCCTTGTCATTCCGCTTCATGCCGTCGTAGAACTCATACATCCGAGTCGGAGCGATGGCGGAGGTCGTAATGACGATAAGGCAGAACCCCATGAAGTAGGCACTCTGGAGGACCATCCTGCTCATCGAGACCTGGAATGAGCCGAGTCTCGAACTCTGCTGGTAGAAGTAAGCTAGGTTTCCAAAAGCAAGAACGATTCCGACAGAAAACAACGCTTCGTGCAATAGCGCCGCGTCGTCACCACGCCAAAACTTACGTTCCAGGACTTTCCGCTTGTGCTGTCGATCCTTCAGCCCGCATAAGATACAATCTAAAGTATGAAGGTCACTACAAACACCAGTTCCATGATTATGTCGTACCAATTCCACAGAGCTTTAAAAAATCGTTTTCTTCCTTCCACCCATAAATGTCGTATAGTAGCCCAGATATGGCCAAAAACATAAATAATAATTATACCTTCAACGCCTGTATGAGGTGGAACCTTGTTGAACTTTCCGGTGTCCAAGTGGTTCGGTAAGAAAACCATCAACAAAAATATAAGATAGAACACAAGACGGAGCAAGTGGTAGCAACGGGGCGAGTGGTATTTCTTTAGAGGCCGAAACCATGGAAACACAACCAGTGCTAAGCTCAGAAAAGGAAGCATCAGGAAACGCACGAAGCAATGCAGCATCTTCGAAGCGAGCGAAAGTCGAGGCCAGGAACGAAACTCCCCAAGCCAATGAGCAGTCAGCACTTGCTGTACCAAAGAATGCTCCACAAATTATCTCTGCTTATAGTCAAGAGCAAGTTGCACCCTCGGGAATTGAATCTTCGGACCTCCTTCATCGAATCCCCAAAGTAGCCTAAGAAACATCTCCGTCTCGGTGGTGTCGCGACACTGGGACAGAAGCTGGACGGTGAAGTCGCGCACCTCTGTCCCTAGTTGTTCGTACTCCACTTTGAATTCCTTGTCCATGTCAAAGCACGTTTCCATTTCCTTATCTATTTCGAAGCAGTAGAGAATGGGATCGTCAGTGACCTGGCAGATGTAGGTGGGATTGGCGACAGCTTTGTACGTGTTTAATCGGATCTGAGCATACGCACCATCTATACGTTTATTGATATTAGTAATTAAATCTTTAATACTAAGAATAAATGGGTATGTGGCCGTAGCCAATCTATTGTGACTTGTTTGGGATGAGCCGCCGGTCCCCTCACCCAAAAGGGAGTCCAAGACCTCCGATATCTTAGAGGCTTCCGGTTCCTCCATAATAAGCAGGGAAACAACAATTCCTGGGGGACACTAGTAATAAAATGCACAATTACACTTGAAAGACAATAGAACTGAATAAACAGGAACAATAAACTATTAAAAAAAGATTAAAATCACTATAAAGAGAAGAAAAAAATTGACAGGTAAAATTTTTGAAATTCTGTACGATTAAGAAGTATAAAAATAGACAAAATAGATATAATACACACAGTGTATAAGTTCATGTAGAACACAATGTGTGGAACCACATGCCTATGTCCCTATAGGAATGCAGACACTTCATGTAAAATCACATTAGGCAGACGTTTACACTGCTTAAAGAATTACGAGGTATTATAGGGCAGTGATTAAGACAGTCTCACGGTAATAAGGGGTAGATAGTATCCTTGGCTGCCGAGAGAGGTTCTTGCGCATGCACACACACACACACCAGGGTACCCTGCACAAGCCAATTTACGCAGTGTTGGTCAGGTCACATTGACACAATAGGTAAGATCACTTATGGTTGACGTTGTCTCTAATAGAAGAACTACGCATGCTATTGGGCAGTGTTAAAGACGGTTAAGGGATGGTAAAAGGTAGATGAGATACTCAATATGTAATAATAACAAGGACCAGGGACAGAGAGAACCCACACCCCCGACCCGGCCTGGCCCCAGGACCGGCGTAGGCGGCACCAACGCCGCCCGCACCCAAGGGGGGCGGGGAGAGATCAATCCACCATCTAGCGAAACCACATCCAACGAAAGAAGCAATAGGAAGAAGTAAGTGGAGGACCCCGCCGAGCCAGACACCAAGAGGAACCAGCGAAGAGTCATGTGAGGCATGACCTACAAGCAGGAGGAGACATTTTATTTGAAACTCTAAAACAGAATAAATACAGATATGAAGCACAAAATACATAAAACCTTCAGCTTCAATAGAAGAAAACAATACAATGCGCACAACAGCTAATAGAACAATCAAAAACAGTCGTAACATAGAACAATGAATAACACATACAGCACCGCCAAGAGTGATAAATTTAAAAGAACACGTATAAATACGTAAACAAATAAACAAAAAAATATGCAAGACAAAATTTTGCCAATAGGGCAAAACAAGAATAAAAATTTCAAACGCCAAAAGGGCAGAAAATACAGGTAAAATTCATATAGGTAATACACACAATGCGACAAGACAAAACCAGAACAGCTGGCAAAGCACAAACGTAGAAAACACACACAAAAAAAAACAGTTGACAAATAGACACCCCCGTTTAAAAAACAAAACGAGGAAGTAGGGAACCACAGACAGACAAGCACTAAGAAAAAGGGGGAGATTGAAAATTAGAACTTAGTAAAAATAAAAAAAGTGCTGTGAAAAAAAGTATGTGCTATTGAGTTTATTATATAGATCCCTTCACCCTGGCCAGGTAGATTGGGCTGCGGTTGATCCGGCAAAGATAGGCTCCAAATGAACCCAAATCAAAAATATTTGGCAGGGACATCCGTTATGAGTACCAAAAGGTATACAGTGGGTAAAAAAGTTTCCGTACGCAGTTAGCATTTGTAAATAACACTTATTTACAAAGAAAATGCAATTGTAAAATTAAACAAATTACATATATTATTATAGGAAACTTAATTATGAATAACTTAGAATAGGTAAAAATAAAAAATCATCAATACTTTGGCAAGGAATTTGAAAAGAGTTTAAAGAAACAAAAAATTAACAAAAAAAGTTTCCGTACGATGCTAAATATCTGTAAAATTATCTTTATTTTCAAGTAAAATTTTGTTTAGTGGTCAGTTGATCCATCCTGGTTTCTGATCACCTCTCTCAAACGTGCGGGCATCACTCTGAGTTTTTTCGTTGTCTCTGGAGTTATCTTGCTCCATATGTCTTGAATAGCATCTTTCAGCTCCTCTTTACGTTCTTTATTGAACATTCTTTCAGTTTATGACCGATTATATCCCACAAATGTTCGATGGGGTTCAAGTCGGGACTCTGGGGAGGGCTATGCAGCTGTTCTTTTAGGTGATACAAGTACCATTCCTAGCAAAGTTTGGTCGTATATTTAGGATAATTGTCCTGTTGCAATATAAATCTAGCACCCAGGTTCAGTTTCAAAGCGCTTTGCTTAACGTTCTCCTTAAGAATGTCTAGATACTTGTATTTGTCCATGATTCCATCAATAAAGGTCAAGTTTCCGACTTCAGCAGCGCTCATACGTCCCCATACCATGAGTCCTTTTCCACCGTGTTTAACAGTGCCAACCAAATTCTTTGATTTCATTTGTTGGTTTGGCTTTCGCCATACCATAACACGTCCGTCGGATCCGTGGATGTTAAATTGCGACTCGTCACTGAAAAGAACAGTCTCCCAGAACGCCAGTGGCCTGGTAACGTTCTGCTTAGCGAACTGGAGCCGCTTCTTCTGGTCCACTTTACTGATGAAGACTTCTTCCGAGCCACCCGACCATTATTGAAAAATGTTTTTAACGACACTGCAATTTAGTAAGTAGACAAATAAACTATTTTAAATCCGTAGATTTTGATTTTTTAAAAGGGTTTAAGTTCTTTGAAACTAAGTTTTTTTAAACATCCTGGATGCGTACGGAAACTTTTTTTACCCACTGTACATAGTCATTTTTCTCTCGAACTGATCATTCTTTTCCACGACAGTACCCTCCAACGATTTGATTTTATCCTCTAATCTCCAACCTTTTCTTCGGATCTTATCTGAGCTGCTACGGCATCAGAGCAAACAAGAAACATTTGCAAATTAATCTTCTTTAGTTCTGATGCAATTATATGTGACATTTTCTTTGAAACGTTTAGTTCTCTGTGGACTATTTTACCATACTTATTCATAACCAAAATAAATTGTGAAGATGCCGCAGCTAGTATATTGGGAATTTTCTATCTGAGTAAGACTTTCGTAGTCTTCCTCTGACTGAATGTCCGACATGATTTAAATCAAACCCAAATTATCAGTCACTGGTAATGAGTAACAATTAAATAGACTATTAATTGACATTCGTGGGCAATGTTAAGGTGCAGTCACCGTGCATCAATGTTTTCATTGATGCATGCATGTACAAATTGCGGTGTTTTTGTGTGTTTTCAGTGATTGTGTAGTCTGGACACCCTCTAATGAAGGCACCTGTGCGCATGCGCAAAATCTCTAAAAAAAGTCAGTGCGCAGGCCCGGAACACTGATCACTCACTCTTCGCTCGGGGTTCTAAGGCTATGTCTTCACTACGACGCTAAACAAGGCAACAAAAGGCCACAACGGCAACAAAACTTGGCAACCGCCAAGCGATGCAATGGCGGCCGGTTTTTTCGCCAATTCGTAGGTTTGTTTTAAACGCATGCGTCTGGATGTCTTTGATCTGGACATTTAAACCGATGCTGGTGTGCTAGAAACGTGGAATGGGATGAAAATATTTCATCGCTTGCTTTAGCGATTTCAACATTGATATGAAAAAATTAAATTTGGTTAGTAATATTAAAACTCAGTGTAACAAATTTAATTGTTGGTTTTAATAACATAGATTTTTAACTTTTATTACATTTGAATTGGAAATGCTTTGAGATTTTATAATTCATTTTTTATATTTTTTCATACTAATTAAAGTTTGCCCAAACCTAATAGCCATTGTGCTTACACGAGCGATATTGATTGTCCATGCCAAGTGGCAAGTTCGACAATGGACCTTCAGTTGACTTACCAATCCATAAAGCTTAGTACTCATTGTGTAGAAGGTGGTCGAATGAAGAGCTGAGTATATTCTGGCCTACCGGACCCGTATACGAACCCGGGTCTGCAGAATACGAGCAAGAAGCGCTGACCAATACGCCAGAGTGATTGCGCATAATATTTTTATATTAAGAGTTAAATAACAAATTAAAATCTTCCTTAATATATAAAAAAAAGAAAAGCCTTATAATAAAAAGAATGTGTTACAGCTAGATTTTATAAATAAAAAATTCATTTTGAGGCAAGCACAGAATCAATAAAGGTCATATAAAAAAGTTCTACATTTTTTAAAAATAAAAAACAATTACTCAAAATATTATATAAATGATATTTTAATAAATAAATAAAAATAAATAATCTTTACTAGTAAATACGTGTATTAATAATTTATACCAATAATAGTTCATTATTATATTATTGTGTATTAAATTGATTTCTAAAAATGTACTTAAAGTACCCCTACTCCATTGTCATAAAAATATTAATGCTAATAAAATGAAACATAAACTCTATATATTAAAAAAATATCATCAATAAATGTTTCAAAATTTCAAAATCTAAATTTGTCCACCTAATTTTAAATATTATTTTAAAACTCTGCTGTTGACAAAATAACATTTAAGTCACGCATAAAACGTTTAAATCAAGGATTAATAAAAACACACGTTTAAAAAAAGGATTAATAAAAACACAAGCAAAAATACTTGAAAATTTGAAAAATTCATTGTCATAAAAATATATACATTGATGTCATGATACAAAAATGATACATTTAATGTCATACAAATATTAATGCTAATAAAATGAAACCTAATCTCTATATATTAAAAAAAATATCATCAATAAATGTATCAAAATCTAAATTTGTCCACCTAATTTTAAATATTATTTTAAAACTCCGCTGTTGACAAAATAACATTTAAGTCGCGCATAAGTTTAAATAGAAGGATTAATAAAACACAAGCAAAAATACTTTGCACAAATGCCAAACTAAATGCAGAAATTTAGTCTTGAAAATTTAATTTTAATTCAATTGATTGAAAAGTAGTTTATGTACTTCTTCTTCGATTTACCTTTTTTTATTATTTTTTTTTCTCTTTATTTTTTTATTGACAATAGCAACCCTACAACAAGTTAACATGGCTTCAAAAGTTGCTAAAGTTATTGGATCTCATTACTTGCAACTTTTTCAGGGTTACTTGGCGAGAGTGGAATTTTAATTGCTTTTTTGGCTTCCGATTTGGTTATTTGAAAAGTTACAAATGGATAAATTCGGTTTTTCTCTCTCGTTACCATAACGCAAGACACACCGAATCAGAGTATTCTCGTAGACATTTGAGGCATGCGTTAATAAGCTAAAACACCGTTCGTCACAGTTAAGGTGCAGTAACCGTGCGCAGTGTTTCCGTTGACGCATGCATGTACAAATTGCGGTTGTTGTTGTCCGGTTTTTGTTGCCTTTGTGGCGTAGTCAGGACACAGCCTAACGTCGTGAGACTAGGACCTGCTGAATTTCATGTTTAAGTACGCGAGAGATCTGCCCTAGCCTTCTGATATATCTCCGCCTTGTTATTGTATTTCTTCGGATTAATTGAAACATTGTTTGCCTTGGTGCACTCGCTATGTTTTTGCTTCCTGGTTTTACACTCTCAGTTCCAGAGTATTTAAACCCCACCGACTGTCAGATTTCCTCGCGGAAGTCTGACCCACTGTTGTCGCGCTTCACAGACTGATCTTCCCGGTGACCGCCGCTTCGTAATAACTAGCCGAGATCTCCTTGGCGGGATCTGACCCACTGCTGCTGCAGCCCACCAGCGCACAGACGCTTCCCTAATCTTTCTGGTGAATGTCACTTTAGCAGTCTTAGCGGTTTGTTTACATTTCCATCTGTTTCATTTACTTGGAGCAAGCTCCCAAACCTAAATTCTAACTGTTCTGATTGTTTTCCTTTGACCCCGCTATTCTAGTTTTATCTAGATTAGTATCTTTTCATTTGTTTGTTGCACTGTTAACAGGTCTGGGAGCTTGCTCCAACTGTTTTCAGTCTTAATCTCGTTATTGTATTCTGCTAATTTCTCCCGAACAATCGATCTGAACCGTGGTGCCCAGTGAAAACTTTCTTGTGCGTTGTGCTAACCTAAAGTAGGCTAATCAACAATACATGAGTGCCAAAGATGTCCTTGTAATTTTCTAAATGTCAACGGCACAAATGCTGGTTCTTCCGATCTATCTCTTAATGACATTCAGTCTTTCCTGAATAAATAGCCCTCGTGTAGCTCAAGTGCGACGATAATTCAAACTAAAACTAACCTGAATAAAAATGCAGATTATAAATTGGCATACCTTCACAGTTTTTCCCCATGCTCCACTTGTGGCTGTAGGGAACATGGGAAAACAAGGTCAAATGCTATTCAGCCATCAAATGCTGAAACTAGATTTATTGCTAAGCAACAAATGTTCCACTAAAACTCAGGGGAGGAGAGAACGGACAAACAGTCAAAAGTTTGTTGATAACGATGGTTTCCAACTAATAAATTCTAATAAAGCTGCCGAAGCTCAGTCATTCGCTGCACCTAGAACGTGGACTTCGACGAGCAACAGTTTTGAACCTGTAGCCCCAAACTCTGATTTTGTTGATACCCAGAATAAGGCCCCAAGGGTTCCCCCAGTAATCTTCAAAACCACCATGCATTTCAAATCAATTTGTCAGGCAATTAAGCAAGCCGTCCCTACTGTAGTGTCGACTCCAGGGTAAAATTATTTGAGTCTCAATTAATTCAGAGGACGAGCAAAGGCAAGTCTATGCAATTTGCCATGCCAAAGATTTTGAGTATTTTGTCGTGCAGCCGGTCAAAGATCGACCTCTAAAAGTGGTAATCAAGGGCATTTCTAGAGACACATCGGCTGTGGATGTCGAAACCAAACTGACCCATTTCAGGTTCCGTGATGTTGAGGTAGTCGAAATCAAAAGACTTGGTCTCCTTGCCCATTTTCCAGGTTACTCTTAGCGGTCAGAAATCTCATTGCTGGGAATAAATTTATGAACTCAAACCTTTCATGCATCTCAGCTTTGAGGTTCAGAAAAGCCGAGGAGCCCAGTCGGTTAAAACGTTCGCCTTGCATGCGGAAGGTCCCAGGTTCGGGTCCGGGCATTGTTAAATTAACTGCTGACCTATAAACGGCCCGTGCAGCCAAACTTTTCGATGAATAATACCCCGCGTAGGAGGTGCACGTTAAATATGCTTCAGAGTCTCAATGCTGTGTACAATGTCGCCATTAACGGTTGCTTTGGGTGCCTACTCATGTGTCAGCTTGCTTCCTCAATTTGGTTCTAAATTACAATGCCCGTCGTCAATAGCCCTTTGAGGTTCAGAAATTTGTTAGATCAAATCAAATATCAAAGCTACAACCACCAAAAGTACTTCCATCCAAATTCCCCACATTACTCCCAGTCTGTGGTACTGCCTATTCTGACAATTCTAAAGCTGATTTTCTCGATAACAGCTACAACGGCCAATTCCAAAATAAACCCACTCCAAACTTTGATTTTATAATTCAATTTTCGGTCCTAAACTACGTCTCCAATCCCCCTATTAAAGCCATCATCCCGGTTGGAACCCAGGAGATCACTGGCTACATCTCAATATTCACATTATAAATGCCCCTGGAAAGGAAAGCATCACTAATAAAAGTTTTAAAAAACCTCCCTCCAAATATCATTTTTGTCATTGCCGCAATTCTAACTGCTATGCTTATAACCCACGTTTCCCCTGGTATTTGGAAGTCGGCAGTTATTATTCCCACCATGAAAAAAACTCAATGACGAATCTGAATCTTATCGTCACTTCTTTTACTTCTACCCATTTTCAGTGAAATTGCTGAAAAATCACTAAAAATAGACTGGTCAACTTTTTACATTACAATAACATTTCGCACAACAGTTTAGACTTCGCTCCTAAACTTTCTACCACCCAACAATTACTAAGAGTTCATAGCCGAGCCACCCCTCAGGGGGCCCACTTCGGTGGGTACGGGTGTGTCAATTCCGAGGTCCCTAGCTTCTCAGGGAGCTCACTTCCTGTGAGCACGGGAGTGGCGACCCCGAGGTTCCCTAGCTGGGCCTTCGCATTCTTCTTTCTTTCCTCCTTGCAAAGGTCCGGTTTTGTGTTGATTCTGGTTATTTTATTTGCTTAAAAGTTTAGTTCCAGAACCTAAAACCTCATTTTTTCTTGATTTCCCTATTTTTATTATGGCAGGTTTATTGTTTTTTTGCTTGGCTGTCAGCCTTTTCTTTTTATGAAAATTTTTGCAAATTTTTTTCTTAACAAGATAATTTAACTAGCATTGATAATTTTCTCCATATACCAAGTGACCAGATATAATTTAGACCCTTGTATAATTTTATTTCTTTATTTTACTGTTGTCAGACATTTCTGACCAGAACGTTTGCCGTGTGCTGCGACCGACTGAACCGGGGGAAAGTGGAGTCCTGGGGTTCCTGCAGTGGCCTCCCATAGGACAGGTGTTAGTTTCCAGAGGCCACTGTTGCGTGCCCTTTGGTCCATGCTTCATTGGTTGACGGGCGCCAGGGGGGGGGGGGGGGATCCCGCCCCTGGCAATCGGCTCGCCTAATGGCACTGCTGTCCGATACTTTGTTTTCTGACGTGTTGGACACCACTGCCATTTGGTATTTTGCTCCAGAAAAGGGTTAGTTTTGCGGCTAGGGGTGCCCAGTGCGGATCCACACCCCGAACCCGTAACGCTATGTCTCCGTAGTACTGCCTAGGGACCCTGCCGAAAGCTGGGCTTATGCTTTTTGTTTGCGACAGTTCGCACCCTTATTATTTTAAGTTGCCCAGAGCCGGTAAGCCCCTGCCGTATCCCGGCCACTCCGGCGTAGTTGCAGTAGGTGGGTGAGAAAAGGTATCCGGAGCTACCTGTGGACTACGGGGATGAACTCTTTTTTTATTAAATTATAGCTCTCACTCAAAGCCCTGGCGGGGGGGGTTAAGTCCGCCAAATATAACACCAGAATTGGATAATACAAAACATATAATTGACATTAATTCATTGTACCCGAAATTTCTTGTGATAACCTCAGCGACACAGCAATTATCCAAAATCTCACCATTTGCAATCCAAAAAGGACTACTCGGAATCGGAGGAAACCCCAGATCTGTAAAAAAACTTAAATCCGGAGACCTGCTTATTGAAACAAACACCTACATACAATCTAGATCATTTATGAACTCAAAACTGTTATGCAATATCCCAATTACTGTCACACCCCACAACTCTCTAAACTCTTGCCGTGGTGTCATCTCTGAAAGAGATCTAATTAATGTATCAGAATCAGAAATTATAGAAAACTTAAAACTCCAAAATGTCACCCAAGTTAAACGAATAACCATAAAAAAAGGAAACGAAATTTTATACACTCAACATATAATCTTGACTTTTGGCACACCTAACCTACCTAAACACATAATAGCAGGCTATCTGAACTTTCCCGTCCGTCCATATATTCCGAACCCTTTGCGCTGTTTTCACTGCCAAAGGTACGGCCACACAAAAGCAACATGCAGCTCCCAAGACGAATTTTGTTCGAACTGTTCAGCTAAAGGCCATTCTTTCTCTTGTCAGCTCCCGCCTAAATGCTTAAATTTCGGAAGCGACCACACTGCCAACTTCAGGGGTTGTCCTAGGTGGAAAGAAGAGAAAGACATTCAATATATCAAAGTAACTAAAAATGTGTCTTATCAAGAAGCTCGCAATCAAGTATCAATAACCCTGCCTAAACCAAACGTATCATACGCATCTGCCACTAAAGTTACAACAGCCTCAATAGCTATCCAGTGCAATATGTTTAGGGAACAATACTTGCAAGTTGCCAAATCCACAAGCACAAAAGCAACAATAGCTTCTGTTACTAAAACCAATACATCATCCTCCAGCTCACAAACTCTGAATAATACAGTAAAACCCAGCACAATGAAACCTCCAAGAATTAGCAAATCTCCAGTCAAACGTTTAGAAAGGTCTCCCAAAAAACAAAAAAAACAAAACTAGAAGCAGATCCTTAAATACAAAAAATAATAATAGCTCTGACTCCTCCGATTCCCCAGAAATGGAAATTGAGGCGGGACTCGAGGCACCACAACATCTGATGAGTCGAGAAAAATCAGTGACGAAACACCCACCGATAAACTTCCCTAAATGACCCGAATAGTCTCGTGGAATTGTCGTGGTTTCCGACACAATAAAGATGGTGTCAAGGTAATCATGGATAAATATGCACCTGATGTAGTCTGCCTGCAGGAAATATTCTTAAAACCAGGCGATATCACAAAATTATCATCTTGTGAAATTTTAAGAAAAGACTACTCAGACGGTGGAAGGGCTTGTGGTGGAGTTGCAATCTGGTACTCTAACCGATTGCCCACCAGTATTTTAAACATCAATACTAATCTCCAAGCCATCGCTATTCAAATTCAACTTTCCCACCTTGTGACCATCTGTTGCATATATTTACCACCGAACCATGTTGCTAATATAGGAGATTTGGAAAATGTAGTTCAGCAGCTGCCTGCCCCATTCTTTCGCATGGGTGACTTTAATGGCCATCACCCAATGTGGGGCAGTGGTGAACATAACAGCCGAGGATCAATAATGGAACAGCTTATACACGGGCCAAATCTGTTTCTTCTTAATGACGGAAGTACTACTGTTTCATCTGCCTTCAAGGACATTTCACGCTGTCGACCTCGCCATTTGCTCGCCGTCACTCTCTTTAGACTGGTCTTTCGGGGTTGGAAGTGACCTGTATGACAGTGGTCACTTTCCAATCATTTTAACATCGAGGAGCTCACCACCTCAATGCGAAAGATCAAAAATTTTTTAATTTAGTAATGCGAATTGGGATATTTTTACAACCCATTCTGAGTTGACGGACGACATGGTTGAGACAGGTGATATTGACTTGGCTGTTAATGTCATTACGGAAACTATTTTGAATGCTGCTGTTTTAGCCATTCCCATGACCCAAGGCAGACTTCCAAAATCTCCTAAGCCTTGGTGAACCACGACTGTTCACAGGCTGAAAAACAAAAGCGTGCTTGGGGTATCTTCCGGCGTTATCCTACGGAGGCAAATCTTATTGAATTTAAAAAGGCTCGGTCCCATGCCCGTAGGATGCGACGTGAAAGCCAAAGGTCATCTTGGCAGCAATACCTCAATTCCATCCGTGGTCACGTAACATCAAAAACAGTTTGGAAGAAAGTAAAAAGAATTTCGGGTCGTTACGCTGACGCACAGCCGCTATCTATCTTAAAGTTAGATTACGGCGTCGCTGCCTATGGTCCTGCCCGGAAATCGGCTGTAAAATACCTAGACACCATTCATCACCAGGGTCTGAGGTTGGCTTCTGGGGCTTTTCGTACATCTCCTGTACAAAGCCTATATGTTCTGTGCCAGGAGCCATCTCTGCAACATCGTCGGGAAAAACTTTCGTTAGCTGCCTACTTCAATATTAAAAGTAACCATAATCACCCCTTATATCCTCAAATATTAAATCCAAAATTTCATCAGTTCTTCAACCTTCTCTATTCGCCTGAAAGAGCTATTAAATTATCTTGATCTTGAAGATTTTAGAGATTTTAATTTTAATGATCTTTTTTCACCTTGGGAAGAATCACCTGTACATATCCATAATATCATTAATTTTAAAAAGTCATCACTGCCTGACTCTGCTTTTGTAAAAAATTTTAATGAGCACCGCTTTTTTAATTTCTCTTTTAAACCTGTATTTACTGATGGTTCAAAGGCTCTTGCGCATGTTGGGTCTGCCGCAGTTTTTACTGACATCACCATAGCTGAAACACTTAATTCTTCATGCTCGGTTTTTACCTCAGAAATATATTCTATTTATCTTGCACTTCATCACATAGCAGATCAAAACTTTAAATCATGGATTATCTATTCAGACTCAAAAACTTTGCTAGATGCCCTCAATAATTTTTCATACAAATCCCTCCCATTAATCTCCATAGTTGTAAAGCTCCTCTATAGGCTCAAGAACAATAGGTTTAAAATTAGTTTCTGCTGGGTGCCGACCCATGTTGGTATTCCGGGCAATGAGGAGGCGGACCGCGCTGCAAAGACTGCTAGTCAAAGCAGCGGCGCCCCTCTCAACTTGCCCGATGCCAGGCTGGCTTGTGCACATTCAATTAAAATAGTGTGGCAAAACGAATGGGACCTTCTTACAGAAAACAAATTTCATAACCTATCTCCATCTATATGATGGCCATTTTTTCCATCACCGAGCAGAAGGCAGGAGGTAGTGCTGTCACGCCTCCTGATTGGGCACACGAGACTCGCACATGTACAGTACATCTTCTGCTGGCAGAAGATCAGCCCATATGTGTCATGTGTGATGTCCCACTAAGTGTTCACCATATTTTAGTAGACTGTCCAGCTTTGACACTGAGCAGGCTTAAACACTTTAACCTAATAAACCTGTCTATCCATCACATTTTAGCTAATCCCCCATATCATGCTTTGTTTTCCTTTTTAGTTGATATTGGATTTTTTTCTTTGATTTAGTGTCCGTTTTTTAAATTTCATGTGTATATTTAAAGCACCATTTTAGCCTTTTACCAAAACCTAGTGGTTTATTTAGTTCTTAGAGGTTCTGTGTCATTTTTATGTTCAATTTTAATCTTTTAAAATTACCTAGTGTTTGGCGCAGTATGGCCTTAGATGCCCTTGTGCCATAAAACCTAAACATCCATCCATCCTTTCTGACTATTAGTTTTGTGTTTTGAGGTTTGTTGCATTAATTTAAAGATATTTTAAAACTGATAATGGCTCCTCGAAGAGAGACTAGTATTGACGTCAGAAAATTTATAATAAGGTTATTTAACAATGGAAAATCATATTGTAAAATAGCTGAAATGGTTGGTAGAAGCCACTCGTGTGTCCAGAAAGTCATTGAAAGCGGTGGATTAATTGAAAATAAAACCGGAAGAGGAAGAAAAGCTATTTTGAGTAAAGTAGCCAAAAAAAAAATCCTGAAAGATATCAAGATTGATCCTAAAGTAAGTGCAGTTAAACTTGCTGCAGAACCTTCTCGAATCTTCGGCAGAAGTATATGTGCTGAAACTGTGAGAAATGTGATTTGGCTAGCTGGATATAAAAGTCGAGTAGCTAGAAAGAAACCGTTTATAAGCTTTCAAAATCGAAAGCGTTTAGAGTTAGCAAAAACTTGTCAATTGAAGACAGGTAACTTTTGGAAGAAAGTTATATTTAGTGATGAAAGCAAATTTAACATTTTCGGTAGTGATGGTCGTCGAACCGTTTGGAGAAGGCCCAACACTGCTCTGGATCCCAAAAATTTACGTCCAACTGTTAAACATGGTGGCGGCTCCGTCATGGTTTGGGGTTGTATGGCTTCAAATGGTGTAGGAAATTTAGTTTTTATTGATGGAATAATGGATCATAAAATCTATATAGATATACTTCAGAAAAATCTGAAAAAAAGTGCAAAAAAATTGGGATTAGATGGAAACTTTATATTCCAGCAAGACAATGACCCCAAACACACGGCGCGTAATGTTAAATTGTGGTGTCTTTTTCATTGCAAGCAGCAATTGCACACACTTCCACAATCACCTGATATCAATGTTATCGAAAATTTGTGGGCCACGCTCGAAACAGCGGTCCAAAGACATAACATTAGGAACAAAAGCCATTTAAAGCAAATGTTACAAGAAGAATGGGGTAAAATATCTCCAGATACCACCAAAAAAATTGTTGATTCAGTCCCAAGACGTTTGGAGGACATTATAAAAGCTAAAGGACATGTAACCAAATATTGACTCTTTATTTATTTGCTATATTTTGAAAAACTTTGTGGTGTATCCATAATTTTTTGAGGTAAAAATATGCTTGTGCTTATTTCAAATACTTGTAAAAATTTTAATTTTAGCTATTTCTTTGTAGATTTTCCTTATTTGTATTGTAATTGAACCCTTCTATTATGTGTTAAAATATAAATACGTTTTGTCTTCTAGATAACATATTATATCTGTTAGAAGTTGGATTTATCAGGCAAAACTAAGGTGTATCCTCAATTCTTTGAGTCATTGTATCTACTTTTGAAAAAAGTTACTGTATTACAAAAAACTAGGTAAAAAAATTAAAAACCCTAATTGAAAAGAAAAGTACAATCTAAACATTGAAAAAATTAGATACAGTATTTGTCTTTAGGCAACAGACCGCAAGCGATATTAACTTTAAGTTTTAGCTAATATATGAGTGGCATCATTCAGTAGAATTTCGGTAGTATAATTTTTAATTGTTTCACGTTCTACTTGTAATTGAACTTCTGTAACGCCATCGAGCACGTCTAGGCTTGAGATGATGTCTTCGATGTACCTGGAGAAGATAACCAAAAAAAATCACGGTTTGGTTTTTACCAGTAAAAACCATTTTCTTTTGTACACATGAAAATAAATATAGTTTCAATTTTTATAGTCTAATCTATATAAATAATTTACACATTTTATCAGGGATAGAGCAACGCGTTACTTCTAACAGTGCTATTTTTAGGTAATAGTTCAAGCTAAGACATAAATATAGTTTTTAGTTTTTAACTGCTAATTTAGTTTTTTTAAAATTATATTTGTGTAGCAGATGATTATAATTGACTCCTCCAGACTTCAAATTATAATAAGAAATATTAGTTATGTAAGTTGCTGAAAAACCGGACGGTCAGGTTACAGTCTAATGTCTCTCAGAGGGTTAATTGGGGGGGGGGGGGGGGGGTTCTGCGTGAGACTGACCATCTAACCGGGATATATGCCTAGTACCTCAGAGCCCTTTGTCAAGTAAGCTGAAATTGACACGGCAGGCCTTAGCCCATTAACGGGCTGTTATGCCGAGAAGTTGAGAAGTTTAGTTTTATTTTATTCCGTACAAATCGCAATATTTCTGAACATCATTTTGCGATCTCAACCTTGCATTATCTGGTGAAAGACAATATACGTATATTCGATCTCCAAAAATGAGCTAAATTTCTATTCCTTTCTCCAATTTGAAATATCTAAGACTTTTAGTTTGTTGGACTAAATCCCGAGCGTCTTGTCCTCGTATTTCGTGGTTTCCACACTAGGTTAAGATTCTATCTGCTTTAGAGCTACGTTCACTTTCATCTTCACTTAACGTTTCGTAATCAAGGCTACTTTTTATTTTATTCCTGAGCTCTTGTTGCCGATATCGCCCAAAACTGCACATCGATCCAAACTTAAAATGCTTATAAAACTGGGAGTATGCTTTTATTTATTAAGGTTTTGTTAATTTTTCATTATATTGTGTTTCCATATTGATACACATTTAATCATCCTTTTGAAAATATTTTTCTTAAGATGCCTGGCAGGAGTTTATTTTATTATTAAGCTAGCAATCCACTCACGCTGTAGCTGGGCGAGAGATTGATTTTGTGACGTCATTGTCACTAATACGCATGCGCGCGAGGTCAAAGCTGCATTTTTGAAGCTGGATTTTTGAATCTCTTTCAAAGCGATGTTGGAGCTGTAAATTGCTTTTGAGCATGCGCAGTTAGTTTCAAGAGAGTTAACCTTTCTGAACTTTATTTATGTTTGTTTATATTATGAACTAAGGAATATTATGCTTAAATATGAATCTTATTATGAATTTATTAATAATATTTTAGTGGGAAACTAATTTTTATAGTAAAATCATCAAATATCAGTAATAATTTGAATTATACATAAGTTTGTTGTAAGTCATGTTTACAGTAATATCTTTGTTTACTTTTTAAAAAAAAATAAGAACTACATATAATGATTTTATTATGATCCTTTGACAATTTATAAAATAATAGGAAGAAACCAAATTGAATACAACTAAAATTAAACTAAAAATTTGCTTTTTCGCCTTTGAAACTGCCTCTAATTTGTACAAACAAAAAAGTAAACAATGCAACTTTTAAAAGCTCAAACAAATCTGGTTTTATAGGGCATGCGCAGTAGTTGTGTTTTTATTTCGTGTTTTCCATCGCTCCCCCAAGCTGGATACAGCAGACACGTGACAAAATCAAGCTCTCACCCAGCTCCAGCGTGAGTGGATTGCTAGCTTTAATCCTTTATTTTTAGAATGTTTGGTTAAAACTAAAAAATATCTTTCAACTCAATTTAAACAAAAATATAATTCATTAAAATTTTTGGTTATCATTGTAATTATGGAGGATAATCGTCTTGTTTTACGAGGAATCTGGCAACAGCTCCGCGGTCTTGTTTTCATTTTCCTCGAATTACTTTTGGATCTTTACACGGAGGAACTTTTGCTGGAGGGTAACACCAACAGGAAAGCTGAATTACTTACTGGTGTGTAACCTTACTGGTTTGTAAGGAGCTAAAGCATGACCTAAGTTACCGACCAATCACAGTATTTCACGTCACTAGATTCACAATTTGTTTTGTTATTTTTCAAAATGGCTGGCGTATGAATCAACCCATAACCACGTTTTTATGCTTTTCAAGATTTTTTTGATGGAGAATTTAGAAAATTAAATAAATGTTCTTTTTAAAATATCAGCAGAAAGAAGCAGATAATCAAATTAAGTAAGTAAAAATAAGAATACTTTATTAGTGAAAGATTGATACAAATTGACCAGTGGTCCCAGTTTTTGGATTTTCCTAGTTATTAGTTGAACGATTGATTTTATGTTGTACTATTGTCGCGTTTTGATAGCGTGTAAATTTCACTAATCGGTGGGAAAAGTTGTGACGCATTTCTATATTTTAGCGAGAGGAATAGGTAAGTAGGTTTTTCCATTATGCTTTAAAAGGTTTTAAAACAAATTGATTAATGCGAAGTTTGTATTTTAAAACATTCTGCCCAGTTTGTCATTTTAAGATGCTTAACAATTTAATGGCATTTGTCTTTCAGTTAGTATTTCAAAGGAAGTACTCATCTCTATTGTTAAAATGCAGATAGGAGAAATCCTTGTGTCAAGGGACATTTTGGTGACTTAAAAAACAATTTTTAATTATTTCAGATAACTGAATGGCACACTAATCCAAGAAGAGGATAGAGTAATCAGAACTACCATTGCCTGACCATTGTCCATGAATTAGCATTTGAAGTACTGCTATGATATAAAGACCGGTCTTTTCAGTGGCCACATTATATACTAATTGAGTTGTAGGAAATATGAAGTGAAATGCTAGCATTTTTGTCGCTTGGCAAAGTAATGCAAGTCGCCAATCAAGACCGACCAGTTCTTATGTAAAAACCATTCCGGATTTGACACTGCAGCTTCCATTTATCCAGCAACTCTGTTTTGGGTTACAATTACTATTGTAGGAGAAGGCAAACTTAAAATTACTCAAAAAAAAGTTTAGTAATCTGTACTAAATTTTGGTAAAATCAACCAAATTTAAGGTGAAATAGGTGATAAATAAAGATTTGGTAAACGGCATTTGGTAAATTCTACCATATATTTAGTAGCGGACACAGATCACGATTTGGTAAACGTAACAAAAGTATTTTGTAAATTTTACCAAATACGACACTGCTGTGTTTACTAACAATTTGGTAATTTATACTAATTGATTGGTAGGTGTAACTAAAGTGTTTTGTGCACTTTATCATATATTTGACAATTTATATTCGTTTATTTAGTAAATATATTACAAAATAATAGGCAACACTTAAAAAATAAATTTAACAAGTTGCGAATTTAGTTACTTTTTTTGCATATTGAATTGTACCAAATTATAGTTGTTTTGTATCACATTTCGCTTTATGTAATGGACAAACTAAAAAACAAAAAATGTTTTTAACGTTTGCACAAAATTTGGAACTATTCAATATTAAAAAAAATAGGTTATATAACTGCATTTGCCTCTTGTAAGTATTTAATGGGAGTAGAAAGTTTGTACTTGTATCTTATAAATAAAAACAATAACACACTTTATTTAATAATAATAATTTTTTTATTGCGCAAAAATAAGATATTAATTTGAAGGGGAAAAAATACAAAAGCAATTATACAGTAGATAGAACACCAAGGGTCACAAGGACCATATTGGCGAACGTAAAAAAGTACATGGATGTAAATTTACAAACATAAAAAAAGAATAAATATTAAATTACAAGTAAAAAAATATTATTATGGCAACATAAACAATTTATTAAAATCAAGGCAAGTATTTGACAAAAAAATAAGCGTCTTACATGGTCTAACTACTAACACTTTATTTACAAAACAATATATTGAAATCAAGGCAAGTATGACAAAAAATAAGTCTTCATGGTCTAACTCAGGGTTCCCACTCTTATTTCAAAATAAAAATCAACTCGCTATTTCTATAAAAAAAGTCCTGACTGACTAAATGAGTCATGTATCAACGTCTAGCCAAAATTATTGGAGGTAAGATTTTAAATTTTAGAAGCTTGTTCTTTTTGTACTAAAGGCATCATTTACGAAGCGATTTTTTGCAATTCGAACCCACACCGGTATAGGAAGGCGAAACGTGAGCTGACTTCCCCACAAAAATATCATTGTGCGTTGTTGTAAGAGATTAGGGGTTACTAATTTTAATCTACATGGCTAATTTAAGCATTAATAAAGAAGAAATGAAATGCATAATTATTTTTAGAAATTTAGGGGAAAATTCTATTTTAATAGATAATTATAGGAATAGGAGGATTCAACAAATAACATAGCACCAGGGCAAATCCTATTTTGTGGTCCGCTGCTGTAAGGCAAAATTTGACAATTTTTAGTAAGCAAAAAAAAATTAGCTTTGGAAATCCCATTATGTTCAGGATGCTGCCAATGCCAAGGATCTAATGCCAACGCCAACCCTGCCAATGCCAAGGGTTAATAATAATCCTACGGTGCTTATGTCACCAAGGATTTGGCGCGCGCGCGCGGGTTTCTAGAAGGGTAGATAACTGGTAAATACCTCTTTCTTTCTGAGGAAAACTAGGAAATAGCTTTCTGGGATACACCTTATTTTGGGCAAATCCTTTTAATTCATTATAAAGTTTTGCAAAAGTAAACATTAGTTCTTTTTTTGTTTAAATCCTAATCTTTGAATTCTGGCTGTGATTGTATGCCAATGTCTGGGTGGGAGGTCCCTTGTTAAGCTCATGCTTTTTGTTCCCCTCATCCCCACTATAGCCGTTACAGTTTGCCAAAGCCTAGTAAAGCTGTTTGATTTTATTTCTAGGATTAGTAGATAAAACTCAATTATTTAATATATTCAATATTTCAATTTTATTCCTATTAATATTTATCATTGACAATATTTTAATTATTTATGTTTATGAAATGTAAATACTGTTGTTTTCAAAATTGCCTGCAGCGTGTTTTGATTTAAAACAAAACTAAACAAAGTCGCCCGAACCCTAACAAAACTAAACAAAATGTAAACCAGAATACTAACACAATTAAAATTCAAAAGTTCATATTAAGTAAAAGAGTAATCGCTTATGTAAAAAGGGTTATAGAAATAACTTGAAGCATTGTACATTACATAATAAGACAATTTTTAAGACAAATGAACCAAAAACTAATTGTGAATTATCAGGTTATTAAAGTGGTCTTCAATCATAAACAAATTGTTAAACTGCTGCAAATTCTAAAGAAATTTTGCCTTTGTGTGTACCTTCTTACACCCAATTCCATAAAACTACAACAATTCAGGGTTTCAGCATTGTTGAATTCAATAGTGTCGAGAATCATTCTAAGTGATCAAATAAATAACAAATCAAGCTATTTGATTTTGCACATAATCCACTGCTACTAACAAATTCACCTGGATCCCTCCTCCATTTGGCCTCCCACTCACTCTAACTAATGCCAAAAATATATAGTTTACATACATTACGAGATGTCGATTAGGGTTAATCCTAGTCGCTGGTCGGCGAATTTTATGAGCTTGGCCATCGCATTCAGCATGTCAAACCCAGGTTCCACTCTCACATGTTCCAAAACACTGCCGACTGCTCGTACCATCATTGAAGCAAACTACTGCATCAAGGACACCTTTCTGCAGGGCTTTCGGTCGACGACATTATAATAGTGTTACATCCCGAGGTAACTGGAAAAGAATAAAAAAAACAATGCAATTTGCAGAAATTATACAAAAAAATGCTTAGGTTTCAAAAACTAGGGACCCTAGGGTTGTGAAAAATTTCAGAACATTACATACAGTGGAATTTAAAGCTTTCGCATTTTTTTTTAATGCAACACCATGTTTAAAAGATCAAATATGCTCAGATTTAAGAGGAACTACAACCTCAAACACTAATTTTATTTACTACTCAGAGAACACAAACAGATACTAAAAAACAAGAATATATCTAACAGACATCAAAGTATTTCTCCAGAAAAAGAAATTTTTTTATCCGAGTGATAACAGTGAATATTAGAAAACGGTGTCAAATCCTAGTCACTGGCCAGGCAACTTTTCGATCTAGGCGACATTTCGAAATTTACATTTTCCAGACACTGCCTTTGCTTCCGATTTTTTTTATAACCCTTAAACATGCTTGCAACCTTAGTTTAACATAGCTTTCTTTTGATTAGCATACATGGTTGTAATAAAACATTATTTATTGCTATTAATTTTAAAACAATTGCTAAATATTGTTATTTGTCCCTGGGCCAGCAACTGGGATTTTACCGAAAATGCATTAAATTGCAGGACATGCTCCAAAAGGTTAACAAAAACGGTTTACTCATTTTACTTCACACATTACTTATTCGACTCCACATCATAGCTAAATGACAACAAATATAAATTGTTGATAGAATATCATAAACTCATTTGCATATTCTGCAGAATTTCTTTAAACTTAAAATGATATACTATTTGAAAACATGGTGTAAATAAAACAAGCTTTTTGCATACCATCTATCCCACCCGACTATAAATCATAAGAGAATAAAAAAAATTACTTACTTCCATCATGTTCTTGGGTTAATTTACACCTTGGTGCTCCTTGAAGATAGTCGATGATTCGAAGAATTAATTCATCAGAATTCCGGCTTTAAAGCTAGCAAAGCCTCTTTGCCAACTCCTTCAATAAAAAAAATTGAATGAGTGTTATAATGTCAAAAATAGTTTACAAGCAACAAGATACAGATTAGAGTTAATCCTAGTCGCTGGCCGGCGACTTTTTGAGCTTGGCGACATCTCTTGGCTAGCGACTAGGATTTTACTGTATTGGTATACAAATTTAATGAAACGAATTTTCCAAACACTACACATACTTTATAACAATAACTCAACTACGTTATTTGGAACTGTAAATATACTTCCAAAATAAAAATACGTAGGGTGACCAGACGTGCTGCATTCCGCAGTGAAGGCCGTGGTAATTTGGAGAAAGGAAACTGACAACAGTTTTAATGTAAACGAATACGAATCTTTATTGTAAAAATAACATATATATAGTAAAAGTAAAAACTATAGCGACACCTGGCGCAGATAAAAGGAAACAATAAATTTGCATTTTACCAGTCTTTGGTGATGCCAACAAACTCCCCCTTGGGAAGATGCAAATTGAACACAACGAAATTAGGCATCCTTAATCAGTCCAACTTGATCTAGAGTCCACAATAACTTGGTTTCAGGAACTGCTTTAGTACAAAAGTCTGCTAACATTTTATCAGTAGTACAGTGAATTAACTTTATTTTACTATTCTCAATGAGATCTCTAATGAAATTTAATTTTAAACTAACGTGTCTAGTTTTAACAGAAGACTTAGCAGCCTTGCACCAATCCATTGCGGCTTTATTATCACAAAATATTTCAATAGGATAGTTTACATATTTTGAACAATTTAACTCTTCTAATAAATTACAAATCCAAATCAGATTCTTAGTAGCATCAGCAATTGCAAAAAGTTCAACTTCACAAGTAGACATCCCTACCGATTTTTGCTTATTTGCTTTCCAAAGAACTAAAGACTTGCTAAACATAATAACTGACCCGGAGAAAGACTTTCCACCTTCAGCATTTCCCCAACTTGAATCAGCATTAACACTAATATGATCAACACTTTTGTTATAAAATAAAACACGATCTTTAGAACCTTGCAAGTATCTTAGAACTCTCTTCAATTGCATGTAATGACGCTTTTCAGGTTTTTGGTTATATTGAGACAATAAACTAACAACAAAACTTAAATCGGGACGAGTACGATTTGCAAGATACGACAATTCACCGATCAATTCTAAATATTTAGTTTTATCAGCTAATTCTTCCGTATCATCTAAAATTCTCTCTTGTGATTTAGAAATAGGAACTTTAACAGATTTATAGTTAGTCAAACCATGTTTTTCTAGTATATTTTCTATATACTGCTTTTGAGAAATTCCAATTCCATTCTCATTTATGCTAATTTCTAAACCGAGAAATTTACCAGTTTTAGTATTTTCGTTAACTTCTAAATACATATAGCAAAGAAACAATTCGGATCATCTAAAACAAATACACAATTGTCAGAAGCAAGTTGTTTGAGTCCAATATTTAATAGTACAGTTTTCAATTTGTGATTCCAATTTCTTCCGGACTGAGGCAATCCATAAATACTACGCTTAAGTTTAAAAACCTTATCCTCCCCGTATTCAAATTCCGGAGGAGTTGACATGTATACAGTTTCTTTCAAATCACTGTGTAAATAGGCTGTTGAAATATCAAAAAACTGAACAATCAAATCTAGTTTTGCAGCTAATGACAGCAACAATCTGAAAGATTCTATATTAACAACTGGAGAATAACATTAATCGTAATCCAAAGATTTGATTTGATTAAATGCAGATGCAACAAGACGCGCTTTATATCTTAAGCCGTTTGTATCTTGTTTAACATTATAAACCCACTTACTTTTAACAATTTTTGCATTATTAGGTTTATCAACTATTTCCCACACGTTATGTTTTTCTAGCGATTTTAATTCCCGTTTCATTGCATTGAACCAATCGTTCGAATTTCTATTGGACATAGCTTCCTCGTAGTTATTCGGTATGTCACTAGTTACTAGAGATGTTAAGTTTGGTTTTAACCTTTCTGATCGTCTCACGCCTTCATATAACAATTTTTGCTCATGTTCTAAACACTGTTGGCGATGTATTTCCTGGGCTTTTACTTTTGTCTTTCCGAGTGGTCTACCACGCTGTTCTAGCGACTCACTTTCGGTAATGGGTTCGGGTAGGTTAGAGTTTCGATCATAAATTATAAGATTTTTATTATTTTTCAGTTTTTCTACATCTGCACTAATAAATCCGTTATTAGTGTTTTTCTATATCCCAACTATTATCAAAAGAATGTTTTATTAGATTCGAACCTTTTAGATTTTCATTAAACTTTACGGACCGTTCTTCGATACGCGGTTTTCCTCTACGTTATAGATACGATAAGCTCGTCTTTCTCGAGAATAACCAATCATAATACCAGTTTTCCCAGGTATTTGCAATTTATTACGAGACACTTTGGGTGTATGGTAATAAGCTACGCAGCCAAACACTTTAAGATATGAAACGTTAGGTTTAATTTGGAAAAATAACTCGTACGGAGTTTTACTTTTTGATTTTCTAGGAGTTAAGTTAGATATGTGGGTACTACAAGCAATGGCTTCCGCCCAAAACTTTAAAGGCAGTCCGCTATCGTAAATTATAGTTCTAGCGCGATCGCAAAGTACTCGAATAGCTCTTTCACTTTTTCCATTGCTTGAAGGATTATAAGGAACACTCTTTTCATGAATTACCCCGCATTCTTCGAAATAAGATTTCAACTCATTATTTATAAATTCACCCCCATTGTCAGATCTAAAACGTTTAATCCGTTGACCCAACAAGTTCTCATACGTAGATTTAAATACCTTTATCGCGTTGATAGCTTCACTTTTATGTTTTAAGAAATATGTGAAATACATTCCAGAATAGTCATCTACAATAACAATAAAATATCTAGAACCATTCAATGAATTTACAGGCATTTCACCACATAAATCTACATGAATCAATTCTAGCACAGATTTGCTTTGGCTTTGAGTAATTGATTTATGAGGTTTATTGGTAATTTTGCTAACACTGCATACTTCACAATCAAATGTTGTTACTTTATTAAAACTAGGGGAATTTCTAATTAAGTTATCATTTACCATTTTATTCATATAGTCATAATGCAAATGGCACAATCGTCTATGCCAAAGTCCACTCGAATCACTGTTAGCATAATTACATTCATTTTCCAAAGGTTTAGCATTTGGTTCAAATTTAACTATTAAACGCTTATCTATTTTATCTGCTTTAAGAATCAATCTATTAGTATTATCGGTAACAAGCATATAGTTATTCTTAGACGTAATTTTAAACCCTTTTTCTAATAAAGTTGTTAACGATAGTAAATTAAATCTTAACTCAGGCACATAACTAATATTTAATATATCCAAATTATCGTCTTTATATTTAACCTTAACAGTTCCTGTACCTTTAGTTTTTAGTGTAGTATCAATACCAGCTAATTGAACTTCGTTATCACTATTTTCAAAATTAGAAAACCATTTTAAGTTATTTACCATATGGGCTGTTGCCCCACTGTCCATTATCCAAACGTCAGAATCATCAGAAGCTGGGAAGTTATCGGAGCACACGGTCAAAGCGGAGTTGCCCCTCCAACCGCGTGTTTTCTAGCTGTTGTCACCAAAGCTTGAACTTCGGCGCTTGCTAGTTGTCCGGGAATACTTCTGCTGGTTCAGTCGCTTGTAGCACGTCTTCCAGACATGCCCCCGTCCAGAGCAGTAACTGCAGGTCTTCTCGGATCTTCTAACGGCAAATGCTTGCTCACTCCTTGGGTTGGATCCACTTCCTCGTTGAAACGCTTGTTCTTCCTCACGTAAGGTCTCCAAGATGTCATCTAGAGATTTGTCTCTTTGGGTCTTCAGAATCTCACGAACTCCGGCGAACTTTCCATTGAGACCACGAACGACATAAAATACTAGTTCTCGACTGGATATCATAAGTCCGAGGCTTGCACACTTCGTAACCAGTCCTTTAGCTCGTGCGACGTAATCGTTGGCTATTTCGCTGTCCATCATTCGTAAATTCTTAACCTCTTGGCTGGCGTCTATCTTTCTATCATCTATTCCACCCGTACAGTCGGTCTTTATCTTTGTCCATAAATCTTTAGCCTTCTTTTCCATACCGTACTGGAGAACATACTGGTCGGATAACGAGAGCTTTATAATTGACACAACTTTAGAGTTTTCCATAGTTCAGTCTTTATAGGTTGCGTCGTCTGACGTGGGTTCATCGTTTTCTATTACGTCGGAAAGTCCTCTTAACGATAAAACTGCTTCAAGTTTAATTGACCAAATATGGTAGTTTTGTCCATTCAGGAGAGGAACAGAAGATGCGTTATCAAGACTAAGCATTTTTCTAATTGATTGAATTTCTAGATGTAGCACGCGAGCGAAACTTTTCTATGCAACCAAGCTCAACCATGCGGAACCACGCTCTGCTACCACATGAAGGCCGTGGTAATTTGGAGAAAGGAAACTGACACCAGTTTTAATGTAAACGAATACGAATCTTTAGATCCATTATGTAGAAAGAGGATCTGTGCCCGAAGGGCACTCTACCTCCGGTAGGAAAACGTTTGAGAGCCAGATGAAACTTGATTGCCATGATGTAAGATAAGACTGAGAAAGTCATCTAGGGAGCAAGCATTTGGAACAATGCGAACATCTTTGCTTCCTTGGTGGTGGTTGCTGCTAGGGCAGCAGCGTTCTTGATGAATGCGCCCAGGTCGCCGAAGACATCTTCAATGGCATCTTTTACGGCACGTAGGGCGGCGAAAATTGACGTCGAGTCGTCATTGGTCGGAGGGCGGGGCTTCGAGAAGTGCTGCCGCCTGGCGGCACCTTCTGGAACCTCGCATTTGGTGGGCCTGGGACGCTCGGGGCAGGACGCCGACGAGCTAAGATGAGGACCGCTACAGTTGGCGCAGCAGTGCCTGGTAGTGTCAGTTCTGGTGGGGCAGGTGCGAGAGTCGTGGCCGAGGCCACAGAACCTGCATCTGGGTCCCATATTGCAATGGGAGCTAACGTGCCCGAAATTTTGGCAACAATAGCACTGGGGGATTCTTGAGATTTTCTTATAAGGCTCAAAGAAAACCTTTCTGCCAAGCAGGGAGGACTGGTTGTAGATATCTTTAAATCTTCCAGTCCGGATGATAGTGACTTGGAATATTGGCAGCAGAGATCTGGTGCGGGCCCGAGACAGTTGGGCCACCTTCTCAACTATGTAACCCTCCGCATGCCAGGGCAGAGTTAATAGTCAATGGATCCGTGTCACAAGGCAAGCCTTTGACGACGGTTTTGATGAAGGATTTTTTGCGGTGCGAGTGGCGGAAGTACCCTGCCTTCTCTTCGGCCAGGATTGCTAGGATATTGTCCACAATATTTACAGGCTCTATTACACGGAAAAGTCCACTTAATAGTTTAGGTAACGGACATGCCACACTATAGCCTTTTTTACCTAGCTTATTCATAATGAATTAAAACCTTGTTTTAAGTTTGATGGTAGTATTTTTTTTTAGAAAAGCAACGAATTTTCATTTTCTGATTTAATATAATTTCTTTTATTTATTTTTAGCTGATGTGCATGGAGTTGCTAAATCCTCTGCTTCGCCCCGATTCTATGCTTCTCTGTTCTCTGCCCTGCCTTGTGTGTTGCTTTAGATATCTTGCATTTTCCATGTACTTTTTAAATACTTTTATTCAATAAATTTATTTTACTTGTTCTTGTCAGCTAGTTAGTGATTTAAATATGCAGGCTCATACTGAATTTATAGTAAAAGACGTGAGCAAACAAAGCAAATCCTAAGTTTAAATGCATATTAAATATAAACCCCTGTCCTCAAAAAAGATTTTACCTTCCAATGTTGTATTTTATTAAAAAACAAATCAGACTTATACCTGGTTTCTGAACATAAGATTAAAACTCAATTGTTTAAAAGAGCATACATAAGAGTATGGTACATTTAGCGCCTTCCTACAGCGACAAAGTTTTTGTTTGACATAGAAATCTATACTTATGATTCAAATAATGATGGTGAAAAAATTTAAAAGCGTGATATATTTATATTGCAAGAACATTTTTAAGAAATGGGCTAAAAAAATATTCCATATTACCGTAAAGAACGTATAACAGATTAAATAATGATTTCTTAATCTCGTAACCCATATGAGGCAGACATAAATTCGTTTTTTTTTACTAAAATTGTTTTTTAGAAAAACATTCTTATATTTTTCATTATAAATTTTATCGATAAAAATATGTAACTAATTTTGTTTATTTTTAACAGTAACAGTTTCTCAAATTTGGGCATAAAAAGCAATAGGATTTTGAATTGAAAAAACTAATAATTTATGAGTAGTTTTTTTTAAATTTAAGTTATGTATCCTGTTAGCCTATCTAGTTGTAAGCGTATGGAAATTACAATGTGATATAAATTTGCATTATAGAGAATGGTTTTAAATTCATTGTTAGGGTGATCAGATTTTTTAATGTTAATGCAAAATATACTGTCATTATACGTCCTAGTCGTCCTAAAGAGGAAAATTTCTGGCCACTCGTATGCAAAGTGTATATAATAATAATAAAAATGGGTTTCTAACTGTAAATTTGGCTACATACAAGGCCTGAATTTCCATAAAAACAGAAATTTTAGAAAGTGACATAATGCAAATCTCTTCAATTTAGAAAAGATATGCAGCCAGGGCCTAATCTAGGAAAACACTTAACTTATTACATGCACAATAGATTGTGGGGGCCCTTTACGTAAATTTTTATGCATGATTGCTCTTAATGATAGTGCTAAGCTAAGGACAAAGCGGGGCCAAAAAAAATATATAAAATTTAATGGTACCTTTAATTTTTGTACCTTCTAAAATTGGAAACTGAATCTTTCTAAACGTAAAACAAAAAATGGCATAGCTTATTGGCAAAATGCGTTTACACTGTTACTGTTACATAAAATTTAGAGAGACACTTATAGTTCTTTGCACCCCTATGACATTTGAACTACGCGTCGAACATTTTTCGTAAAGGTTTTACAACGTTTTTCAAAGTAAAAATATTTCTTTAAGTTTTATTAAATTTCGACAATCTTACTCCACCCATTACCAACAAGATTAACAAATTAAGTTTTATCTTTTGAATAAGTTTTAGACTTAATTTGCATCTTTTCTTTCACCTGTACTACTTCAATATTCCCATTGATTCCACTTGCAAGTATCCTTTCCAATATATGTTTCAATTAAATTGTTTAAAAATGCAAACATGAAAAAAAAATTTGGACCAATTAATTGAATAAAATTGGTCTCAAAATGAATTTTATTTTACCTTGTATTTCATATTTACATTAGACTCAAACAAACATTATTTAATTCTTCAATAGACATGATTCTTCCATATAACGGTACAAAAATAAAATGTAACTTAATCGAAAAAGTACGGAGAATTTCATATTTTTTTATTTTCATCCAATATATGTTTCAATTAAATTGTTTAAAAATGCAAACATGAAAAAAAAATTTGGACCAATTAATTGAATAAAATTGGTCTCAAAATGAATTTTATTTTACCTTGTATTTCATATTTACATTAGACTCAAACAAACATTATTTAATTCTTCAATAGACATGATTCTTCCATATAACGATACAAAAAGAAAATGTAACTTAATCGAAAAAGTACGGAGAATTTCATATTTTTTATTTGAAATAAGTGCGAGTTTAACTTAGCAAGGAAGAGGGAAAAATTACAAGTTTGATGATTCCAAATGGAATCATTTGAAGTGAAAGGGTTAATTAATCCGACGAATACTACCCAGTATTAGAGGAAGTGCACGTTACATAAGTAATATGTTTCAAAGCCCCGACGTTGAGAACGATGTCGCCCTTAAAAGTTGCGTAGGGTGCCTGCGTTCAGGTGTCGGCTCGTCACTTGACTGTGGTCAGGGCCTGATTTCCGGCAGGGCAAACGGGGCACGTGCCCAGGGCCCTCCACTTTAAGGGGGCCTCTAAATTTTCTTCATGAACATTTATGCTCAATACAACTGCCCCAAACTTTTTAATATAAAGCATGCAAAAAAAATAAATTCATGAACAAATAATGACTATGAAATTGCGTTTAAAATTTGAATTAATCAATTCACAAAAATTAGTTATTTTGGAGAGATTGAGCATGCTTTCCAAGCTAATTACTTCATCTATTTTTTTGGTAAACACTGTAAGGAAAATACACGCAAATATTTTATCGAGGTATGTTTTGGGGCCCCCAAATTTGCTCGTGCCCTGGGCCCCTAAAGTTGTAAGTCGGGCCATGACTGTGGTTCTAAATTATGACGTTGGAGCAAATAGCGCTCGTACAGCTCTAGTGCGACGTTAATTCAACTCAACTCCATTTTATTTATTTCTTGCCTCAAATAATGAAATTTCAACTAAACGAATCCTAATGCAAATGCGCTGCAATCGAACACGATTACACCTTAAAGAATACACTAGTTTAACTTTATATACCCGGGGTTGCACGGGCGTACCCTTAATATCGGAGAATTATATGTAATGTTATTTTGTGCAAATCGATACCACAACCCATCAAGATATAAATCCACCATGCTGATGTCACTTTCTTAAAATATTTTTATAATATAATTTGGATGTCCGATTGGAACCTGGCCAAATGGGCAGAGCTGGAATAGTCATTGTAGAATAATTCACTCGATTGTCTACAACATATCTCACAATTCCCGGACTTATTCCTTTAGACATCAAGACTGTACCACACATGACAAAAGACAGAGAAGGATAATGACATATGAGCTGTCTCCTGTGATTGGCGAATTTAAAAAGAGCAGAACTTTCGAACGAAAGAACGCAGAAATTATTAAACTAGCGGAATAACTTCACCATTTCAGTCTGTGTAATTTGACACATTTTCCCACTTCTCTACGTTTCGTGGTTCAGACGAAGATAAATTTCAGGCAGACGTATTGTATTGTATAATACTATTTTTCTGCCCGAGAAGTATTTTATTGTTCATTATCATTTTGAATTTAATGTCCAGATTTATTTGCTTTTGTAAACGCCAATAACATTCAGGGCCCGATATCCAGATTTCAGCAAAAATAAAACAAGCATTTACAGTCAGTCACCCTGGTTTCCCTAGTAATGTAGGACTAAATTGTTAAAGTAATTTCCATACTTTCTTTGTATTTAGGAGTGTTTTTTCGCCTTCGTTGCATTTCAGCTTTTCATGACTAGGTTTTTTGGAACATCAAACTATATGGACTTGTGAACAAAATTAATGTGAACAAATTAAGACCGAACCATTATCTTGTATCAATAGGTAAGGTAAGCCTTTGGTATTAGTTTCACGGGTCTATTTGTCTATTCGGTGCTAGATACATAAAAAAAATATTCTAGTATTTTTCTCAACTACATAAGTAAGAAAAACTTTTTACTTAGGATATGGAGCTCTTTTTTTAGAACGGAAAATATTGTTCTTTTCCTTGATTAGCGTTTCTAAAGCTGAAATTTTCATAGTTTCCCAACTACCACATAAAATTCGCAATTTTCAACATATGTTATTCATAATTCAAAAAATTTAGCATTTTTAACTTTAAAAAATACCAGAGGAGCAATCATAGTTTAGTTTTGTAAAGAAATTATTTTCATTTTTTTTAAATTTGATATCTTTTAATTGAATTCTAAATAGTTCTTTAAAGCTCCTACATTTTCCTCATCTCCCTATAAACACATCACATAATTTATGGACGCCTCCATATGAAAATCAAAAATGAAAAAAAAAATCATTTTAACAATATGTCAATATATTTGTGAAATATTTTTGTTCATCTAAATAACACTCCGCCGCTATTCATTCAACTCAACTAATTAATTTCGATATTTTTCAAATATTGGCAATGCTTGGCGTCATAAAATATAGCCAAAATACAACCCAATAGATAAATGTGCCAAGATAGTAGAGAAAATTTTTTGGCATCATGCCATCATACATCCCATGCAACCTCCAAACGAATTGAAACACATCACGTGACCACAAGCTGAAAATCCTGTTGATGTTACCCTCACGGTAAAAGTTCCTCCAGAATGGAAGGCCCCTGCCTGGGTAGTAACGATTTCATTACCCCCCATGATGCATTTCGGCTTTGGTGATCACTCACAACAAAAGCAAAAATGGCGAGCAAGTGGACCAAGCAAGTCGTTTTTATTAGCTTCGTATTTTATTGTCGTAGTGGAGTTTATTACTTTGGAAATCAAATGAATCCAGTTTTGTATTCGCAACAACCTCCTACTTTCTTCATCATCAATAAAATCGATAGATGTCTGTTCACGAATTTTTAACAAAAGAATTGTTTTTAGTAATTCTTGCGACGACATCGCTAACAAAGAAACGTTAAAAAGAACACAAGGACAAGATCTCGAGCATCAAATCAAAACAAGCAAACAAGATGTGACGTACCCAATACGTCATTTCCGGAATGCCGGCTTATACATGTGAACGGGGTTATAAGGTTTCACGGGATTGCCGGCTAAATGCCGCCAATTTCCCAGCGAACGTTTGAATATTCGGACGACCTGGGCGCGCAGCGCCCTCCACGTCCAGTATGACTGGGAATTGAACATGGCAAAAATGGCCGTTGAAGTGTAGGAATACGGGGCGGATCGTTGGGAGCCAATCGGCTCACAGCGTAAGGATACATAATAAGTAAATGATAGAAAAATGATCGGCCAGGTTTTTTTTTGGAGAGTTTTTGGAATTTTATAAGTTTTTTTTTTTGGCGGCCGAAAAAAAAGAGAATGTACAAAAATAAATCAAGAGCGGTCGGTTAAACTGCCGGATTGAGAGACGCTCTAGGGCGTCTAGCATTGCAAGGCAATGTGTGATCATAGATTGGAAGATTTAGTAATTCAGTGTTACCAGAAAGTTCTAATTTTTCATAAAAGTTGGCGGCCAACTTCGCGATAAAATCTGTCAATTTGACGATGTTGAGAGCTCTTCTTATATCCTCGTTCCTAATGAACCAGCGCGAGCCTGTCACCTGCCTTCTGAGTGTAATACTCTGGAGATTTTCAAGGTTTCTTAATCTGGATTTACATGCCGATCCCCAAACTGGGGCTGCATACGTAATAATTGGCCGAAGTAGGGTTTTGTAAAGCAGGAGTTTGTTAGAGATGTTTAAAGGCGATTTTTTACCTAGGAGTGCGTAGAGGCTGAAAGAGGCTTTACGATATTTATCCGTAATATAATGTATATGATAATGCCAGCTAAGTCTGTTGTCAAGGAAAACTCCAAGGTATTTAACGTTAGAGGTCCAGGGAATGGTAGAGTTAAAGAATTGGATTGGTTTAGGGTTGGTTCGTTTTTTTGTGAAAAAGGACGGCTTGGCTCTTGTCGACATTGATGCAGATTTTCCATTTTTTAAGCCAAGTTTCAATAATATTAATGTGATGTTGTAGTGCTAGGGTGGCATATTTTGGGTGATGATTTCTTGCAAGAATGGCCGTATCATCAGCGAACATGGCGAGAGTGGTTTTGAAGTAGGTAGGGATGTCGTTTACAAAGAGGTTGAATAGGATCGGCGAAATTACGCTACCTTGGGCTGTTCCGGCACGAATTGGTCGTTTGGTGGAGTATTTGGAATTGATTTTAACAGAAAAATACCGTTCAGTTAAATAAGAAGAAAGGATTTTCATTAGATTAACGGGGGCTTTAATGTCGATAAGTTTATAAGTGAGACCGCTGATCCAGACCTTGTCGAAAGCCTTTGCTACGTCAATGAAGAGCGCGGCCGTTGAGGAATCCCTCCGCGATGAGTTCGGTAACTCGAAGGAGTTGGTGGGTAGTGGATCATGATCACATCACATCTATCAATTCTCATCAGAGACGAGACGAGAGCGACGACGCTACCTTCATCACGCGTCTAAAGAATTAGATCTCTTACGCGTAGGACTGGCGCGCCGAGACATCGGTTTTTATACCGTAAGCGGCCGCCGAAGCAGACGTTCGCTTGACGATCTTGAATTCCGGTGTATCATCGTGGCTGATCTTAGTAATTATAAAAGCGTCATTGTGGCTTGGCCTATACTTAGGCCCTCTGATATCTAAGGGGAGTTCGAGACCCTCGGTGGTTTAGCACTACACCCCGAGTTGATTTTTGCTTGGATTTCTTATTTCATACAGTAACCCCACTTTTTCCGGGATTGGTAAGCGAAGACGCCTGATTTATCAGGGTTGGAGCCTCATCCCCTCTACAGTGCCGCTCCGGTACATTAGGGGGAGCCTCTCTCAGTGTTTGCGTGCTGAAACAGCCGTGTTGACTGATAAGCCGCACTCGCTTCCTTTAAGGTGGGACCCTACATCCCAACACACATATTTCAACGGTACATACACGAACATTTGCAATCATCCCAACATCCATAGCGGACACTGCACTGCCGTCCCATAGGCGACTATGGATGTTTCCATTTCAGAGGCAGGGAAGTTAGGTGCTTCACAGTTAGCGGGAGGGATGGAAAAGCTACTACAGCCGGCCGACTGTTCTCTCTCGGAACGGATGGGTGCCTTAGAAAAAGAGCATAATGCTCTTTTGGCAAGGTACCAAGCGTCTGGGAACAGGGAGGGGGGTGACCGGCTGTATGAGCTTTATGAGCGTAGACAGGCTATTATGGAGGAGATGTTAACACAGGGGCCGGGTAAGGAGGTTTTTGAGAAGAGGAGTAAGGAGGTATTAAAACAGAATTTGGAGGCATTAGGTGGTAAGGTGGTTTTTGAGAAGAGGAGTAAGGAGGTTTTAGAGCAGAATTTGGATTCATTAGAGAAGGAGAGTAGGGCCTCGAAGGGTGACTTTAAGAACCCTTCGAAGAGTTTCAAACGAACCCGGGATTGCGTCAGCCCCGGGGCGATTGAAACGGCGAATAAGTTTAAGGCGCTGGAAGACGAACAGCAGGAAGAGGAGAATGAAAACGGCATGGAGACCGATTTTCAGAGTGTCCCCAAGGGGAAAGTTAGGATTCCACCAATTGTCATCACTAATCAGAACATTAAGTGGAAAGAACTGGCCAAGTCATTGAAGGATGCTGGCTTAAGCAACTTCTCTGGCAAAGCCACGGGGACGACTTTGAACGTAAAAGTCGCCACCGAGACAGATTATAGGTTAGTTACATCACATTTGGCAGATAAGGGAGTCCCCTTTCATTCATATAAATTAAAAAGTGAGCGCACCCTCAAGGTGGTATTGAGAGGTGTTCCCGCCGATTTAGGCGCGGCCGAAGTTAAGGCTGAACTGAAGAACTACGGTTTCGAATCAGAAACTGTTTTTCAGTACTCCCATATTATTAATGGAGAGAAGAACTTCATTCCCGTCTATTTCATAGAGCTTCTGAACACAACACAGAACAAAGAAATATACAACATGACCGAATTTATGTACCTTAAGGTCACAGTTAGCAGCTACAAAAAATCTAAGGAGCCCACACAATGCCATCGATGCCAACGGTACGGTCATGCACAATCAGGCTGTTCAAACCCCGCTAGGTGTGTTAAATGCGCGGGAAGTCATCTGACCGTGGATTGCCCAACCAAGGGGCGCATTGAGTCGCCCAAATGCGTTCTTTGTGGGGGTGACCACACAGCCAACTACAGGGGTTGTTCTCAAAGACCCATTCGCAGAGACAACGGCCAGAATACTGCCGAACACAACATACACAACCAACAAACCATTAGGCCAACACAAACACGTAAACCTGTTACTAAAGAACAGGCCGCCATAAACAAAGTTAACGAGGCTAGACCACTGATAAAAGCCGCTCCAGTCAGGACCGGCTTTAGCTATTCAAATGCAGCAGTGGCCGGACCCTCATCTTCACCACAACAACATGCTCACACTCCAATAATCAATGAGGTGGAGACACAAGTCGAAACCAACCCACAACAACAACAACACGGGGAAACCCAAAGCACACCCAAACAGCAAGTTAATGCTCATGAAGAAGAGGGGAATGTATTTGAAATCCTCCGAGACTTACAGAAGTTCCTTAAGAACTTCAACTTAAAACAGGTCCTAAACCTGATTAAAAATGCTGCTACACGACTAAGGTCAGCGAATGGTATTATGGAAAAGTTAGAAGTAGGTTTAGGTATCTTTGAGGAGCTAATCACAATGTGTAATTATGAATAATCACCACAACACTCACAACAAGACGTACAACACTTTCTACACTAATGTCGGCTTTGCCAACCTTAATGGCCTTAAAAGGCAGATACACGAGTTGAAGGAGTTCATCAGAGATCAGAACATCGACATCATGCTTTTAAACGAGACACACTTAAGACCATGTGACAAGGCTAGGATTGCTAACTACACACTGTTTAGGAATGACAGACTACACAACAGAGGGGGTGGTGTGGCCATTTATTGTAAGAGAAGCTTTAAATGTACTGAGTACATTCTTCCCCAGCTTAATTCCATTGAGGCGTGCGCTGTAGTACTGGAGAACGAAAATTTTGGTGAAGTGCTTTTTATCTCAGTCTACAACCCGCCGAACTCAAAATTATTAAACAGCGATCTAGCTGCTCTCATGAATTCTGGCCTACCAACTATTCTTGCAGGAGACCTAAATGCTAAAAACACCCATTGGAATTGTAGGGCAACAAACCCAAACGGTATTATTCTCAAAAAATTCATTTTAGACCAGGGAGTAACTCTGGCTGCCCCTGACGAACCAACCCACTTCCCAGGCTATATCGACCATAGACCAGACATCTTAGACATAATGCTCCTTAAGGGCATTCCCCACATCCCTCATCTTAAAGTTCACGACAGCCTTTCTTCTGACCATAGCCCAGTGACTTTTACTTTTTATGGCCTCACCAAACCCCCTGAGAGAGTTAGGTACAAGACAAACTGGGAAACATTTCACACAAAGTCAGGAAACAACATCACAGTCAACCCTAACATGACCACTACAGATCTCATTGACAATGCCATTGAACACCTCACCACAAAACTCAAACAAGACATAGACAGCAGTTCAAAACCCACTAAAACCAACACTGACACTAGGCTTCCACACTACATCAGAGAAAAGATTAGGGAGAAGAACAGACTTAGAAAGGAGTACAAACACACCAGACACCCACCCACCAAAAGCAGATGGAACGAAGCCTGCAGAGAAGTTAAAACACTCATCACTGAACACAAACAAGCTGAATGGGAAGACACAGTTATGAGGCTCTCCACACACGATAACACAGTTTGGAAAATGGCGAAAGCCCTCAAATCCAAGCCACAACTTATTGGTCCTCTTAAAGGACCAACCTCACTCATCTACACAGAACATGGCATGGCAGAGCTTCTAGCTTCCAGCCTACACAACCAGTTCTCACCACATCAGACTCCAATTAACTTAGAGCTGGTTGATAGTATTAGCAGCGAAGTAGAAAACTACTTAGCAATTGAGCCCACCACACCTATCACCCACACTACACCACAGGAGATCAAAAAACTCATCAAAACACTCGATCCAAAGAAGGCTTCTGGTTATGACCAAATCTCAAACACTGCCATCAAAAACATTGACAACATGGTCATAGTCCACATTACCAACATCTTCAACGCTTGCCTTAGGTTACACTACTTCCCCAGCAGATGGAAAAGGGCCATTGTTGTCCTTTTCAAGAAACCTGGGAAAAGTCCACTCCAACCCAACAACTACAGACCGATCAGCCTCTTGCCTTGTTTGGCTAAACTGTTCGAAAAAGTCATTAACATCAGGCTACAACACTTCATCAACGAAAACAACATCATCAACACCAACCAATATGGTTTCAGACGGGGACACTCCACAGTCCATCAGGTTCACAGAATGGTTGAAATTATAGGACAGGCTTTTAACAACAAGGAAGCGATAGGGGGAGTTTTTCTGGACGTGGAGAAAGCTTTCGACAGTTTATGGCATGAGGGCTTAATCAGCAAACTCATTACACAAAACATTCCAAAGACCCTCATTCACATCATCAACTCATTCATCACAAACAGTCTTTCAGGTCAGAGTCAACAACACACTTTCCACTGTCACAAACATCAGAGCAGGAGTCCCACAAGGTAGCATTCTGGGCCCCACACTTTTCAATCTTTACATCAATGACTTCCCCACTTTCGACAATTGCATCACAGCCCAGTTTGCAGACGACACAGCCATACTTGCCAAATCTAAACACGGTGACATTGCTTTCCACAAACTTCAGACAGCTTTAAACACAGTCCAAACATGGTGCGAAGATTGGAGAATTAAGATTAACGCGCAGAAGAGTGAATCAGTCCTATTCAGGAGACACAAAATACGCAGACAATATGACACACACCTTGAGATCTTCGACACAGACATTAATAACAGTAAACACACCAAATACCTCGGTGTTTACTTAGATGACAGACTTAACTTTCGTGAGCACATAAAGCAAACATTAGGTAAAGCTACAGGAGCCAGTATTAGTTTAAATCCTATTATTGGCAAACACTCCACCATGACACTTAAAAATAAGCTCACGCTCTACAAGACAATGATTAGGCCAGTTCTGCTGTATGCCTCTCCGGCTTGGGCTGCAGTCCGAAGAACACACAGACAGAAACTTCAAACATTTCAGAACAAAGCACTACGTAGAATTACTAACGCCCCTTGGTTTGTTAGGAACTCCATACTACACAAAGACCTTGGGATTGACACCATAGACACTGCCATCCTCACTGCTTCACACAACTACAACACCTCACTACAGAACAGCACATATGACAACCTCAGACAAATTGCAGACTATGACCCTATTGTTGAACAGAAGTTCAAACGTCCTAGGACCATACATCACGACCCAGATTGGTGATTTTGACTAGCGTGTCAACTCGACATGTTCTTTTTGATTTTTTCTTTGACGATGCTTTACGGCATATTTGTTTTGTACATGTTCTGTCCATTTCATTGTTGTTTTTGTTATATATTTTCTTAAAATGTCTTTTATATTTTGATCACTAATTATTTTTTCCCTTTCAGAAGTTTTTAGATCCTGCTTTGCAGAGCCCTTGCGGCACACTTTTCCAGTTTACAGCGAGGACTTTGTCCAATTTTATTCCCAGTCACAAGTTAACCCCTTTATGGGAAGCTTTCGATGAAGGAGTAAGGGCGCCTCGCGCCGACACTCGTCAGTCAATGTTCGATTTCCGATTTCCGATTTCCGAAGCAGACGTTCGCTTGACGATCTTGAATTCCGGTGTATCATCGTGGCTGATCTTAGTAATTATAAAAGCGTCAATGTGGCTTGGCCTATACTTAGGCCCTCTGATTACTAAGAGGAGTTCGAGACCCTCGGTGGTTTAGCACTACACCCCGAGTTGATTTTCGCCTGGATTTTTATTTCATTCAGTAACCCCACTTTTTCCGGGATTGGTAAGCGAAGACGTCTGATTTATCAGGGTTGGAGCTTCATCCCCTCTACAGTGCCGCTCCGGTACGTTAGGGGGAGCCTCTCTCAGTGTTTGCGTGCTGAAACAGCCGTGTTGACTGATAAGCCGCACTCGCTTCCTTTAAGGTGGGACCCTACATCCCAACACACAAATTGCAACGGTACATACGCGAACACTCGCAAACATTCACAACCATGCCCAATCCAACGCCCATTTTGAATTTCCATCAGTACCCTATCAATGAGAAATTAGAAATTCTTAACAATCCCTCGACAGAGAAGATTCCTACCCGTGAAGCTGTCATTCAACAACTTATCGCTGCTAACAAGTACGTGTCAACTAGTAAAAGCTACTATCTAGACAATGACCCAAAGACCAACCGCTCTCGACAAACACAAATCGAGATGCTTAGTCTGCAAGGTGCCGCTATAAATTTCCTGGGCGAGCTATCACCGAAGATCTAATTAAAATTCGTAGCCCATCTTCCAACGACTGCCAGACAGCTGGAGCGGAGCTCCCCTGCACAGTAGTGCCACCTGGCGGCAATGAACTAACTAATAAGCCCCTCCCACTACGAGTAGACGACAGCCAAAATCCATCGCTCCCCGCTACACCAACGCCATCTATCGAAGATTCCACAAACTATGAAGCTTCCTCAGCCTCTAACGCCTCAAATAACGATCAATGGAAAAAGATGCCAAACAGGTTCACCGCAAAAAGGAAACACCAGTCTTCCAATGCCCCAGACTTCGAGCACCCCAATAAATACAAAATTTCTGACGAAAACTCTGAAACTGACGATGACATTGAAATAGATGATCCCTTTCAACCAACTACGACAGGGCCAACTTCAAGAATCCCCCCCTTTATAATCACCAACCCGCAATTCAATTGGATTCAATTCAGGAAAAAAATCAAGAGCTCCTATCCCGAAGAACAATTCACTGGAAAAGCCAATGGCGAAAACTTCAAACTACAAATGAAGACCCCAAATGGTTACAGGCTCATCTGCTCTATGCTGAAAAATGACGGTATCCAATTTAGCACATATGGGTTCAAAGACCAAAATCCTTTAAAAGCTGTCATCCGGAACATCCCCGCTGACATTCCCACCGATGAAATCCTAGCCGAACTGAAAGAACAAAACATCCCAGTCCAAAGGGTACACCAGCTTAAGAAGACGGTTGGAGCGGAGAAAATCCCACTACCTATTTACTTTGTTGACGTCGACAGAAGCGACGAAGGAAAGAAGATCTACAATGTCACTGAGATCCTCAACATCAAGATTAATGTCACTTCCTACAAAAAAGGAGACAACATCACACAATGTCACCGATGCCAGCGTTACGGCCATGGACAAAATAACTGTAACAACGCCGCCAGATGCGTGAAATGTGCCGGCCCTCATCATACAAGAGAATGCCTCCACAAAACTAAAATGGATACACCAAAATGTGCCCTCTGCGGAGGCCCGCACACTGCCAATTATAGACAATGCCCTAAACGCCCTATCACTGTGAACCGTCAAGGAGATCCACCCCAACTACCACAACCCCCTGCTGCCCCCCAACCACGCACAACCAGCTCCCAAGCCTCAACTCGCATCTTCCCTCAAGTCGCAATCCCAAGTACTTCAACTGCCAAACAAGCCAATCAAGAAATACCAACAGCCAACGCTCCAACCCCAAACGCATGGACAAGACACCCCTTCATCCCACGACAAGTCACCCTCAACCACCAACCTCAACCATCCGTTCCACCGGCCAACACTTCCTCAAGCCCTGAACCAAGCTTTGATTTCAAGTCCCTCCTAAACTTATTCAAGAAATATTGGATCAAATTCCAAAACGCCAAGGACATCATGACTAAATTTGAAGTAGGCCTTGAAGCGCTGCAAGAAGTCATTACAACATTCGATCATGAATAATACACCCAAAACCATTAGAGCACCTCAACTACCAGGGTATCTGAACTTATGTTTTGTAAATATTAACGGCCTACCTAGACAAATTACTGAAGTGAAGGAGTTCATCAACGAAAATAGCATCGACATTATGCTTATCAATGAAACCCATCTCCGCCCATGCCACAAAGCAAAAATCTTAAACTACAAGATCTGCAGGAAAGACCGGATCACCCATAGAGGAGGAGGCAATATCATTTACTCAAGAAAAAGCCTCAAAACCACTCCGTATGACTTCTCAAACCTACATAGTCTGGAAGCCTGCGCAGTCGTCCTTGAAGACCAGAAAATTGGAAAACTACTCATTGTATCAGCATACAATAGACCGTCAAACCCCTTAAACACCGACGACCTGGCCATCATCTTTAACACAGGACTCCCCACCATCCTAGCTGGAGATCTAAACAGCAAACACCGTGCATGGGGATGCCGAGTTAATAACCCAAATGGAGACATCCTGCAGGACTTCTTTCTAAATGAAGGAATCCACATTCACTCACCCGATGAACCCACCCACTATTCCAACTTCGATAACGTACAACCAGATATCTTGGACATTGCCCTCACCAAAGACATCGACTGCAACCCCTCTCTCAAAGCCAAAAATAGCATAAGTTCAGACCACCTCCCCATCACCTTCACTCTACATGGTCCTGAGAGCCCACTAAACAAGATCCCTCAACACACAGACTGGGAAAAATTCCACGTACTGTCCAGCCAAAGCCTTGCAGTTAATCCTAAACTTACTACCCCACAAGATATTGACCAAGTCATCCTAACTTTCACTAACAAAACAATCCAAGACCTCAGAAGCTGCACCAAACCCATCAAAGAACTAAAACCAAGACTCCCCTCAAACCTAAAAGCCGCCATAGCCCACAAAAATAGAGCTCAAAGGATTTACCAAAGAACCCTCCATCCCCTCATGAAACAAGCCATGAACAAAGCAAGACGAGATTGCAATGCCCTCCTACAACAACACAGAAACAGCCAATGGAACGAGACTGTCACCAACCTCTCCGCAAAAGACAACTCGGTCTGGAGAATGAGCAAGGCGCTCAAGACTCAACCACCCACCATCGGGCCCATACACGGAACAAATGGTCTCCTATACACAGAGAAGGAGATGGCAGAAGCCTTCGCCACAAGCCTTGAGAAGCAGTTCCAGCCACATTCTACTCCATCCAACCCCACCTATAATGATTACATACAAACCTATGTCAATAACTATCTCAGCACCCCAACTGACGACACTACTGAATTTGCCTCTCCAAGTGAAGTTAGAAAAATAATAGATCATCTCCCCTCAAAAAAAGCCCCAGGTTTCGACTCCATCTCTAATAAAGCCCTCAAGAATCTTAGCCATAGACCAATCATCCTTATCACCAATATCATCAATAGCTGCCTCAGAAATAAACATTTCCCACCGGTTTGGAAGCATGCTGCTATCATCCTGTTCAAAAAACCAGGGAAAGATCCAAAAATGGCCTCAAACTACAGACCTATTAGCCTCCTACCAACCCTTTCTAAAGTCTTCGAACGCATCATTCAAATCAGACTCAAGACCCATCTAAACAGAAATAACATAATCAATTCAAACCAATATGGCTTCCGAAAAGGACACAGCACCACCCACCAAGTCCATAGAATCGTGGAACACATAACCTCCAGCTTCAACAACAAAAAGTGCGTTGCCGGTGCATTCTTGGATATTGAGAAAGCCTTTGATAGCCTTTGGCATCCAGGGATCATTTATAAACTAATTCAAGCCCAGCTTCCCCCCTCCCTTATCCACCTCATCACCTCCTTCCTCTGCAATAGAACATTTCAAGTTAAAATTTCTGACACTCATTCCTCCATCAGACCTGTCCGTGCGGGAGTCCCACAGGGTAGTGTCAATGGCCCTCATCTCTTCAATATCTACATAAATGACTTCCCCACCTCAACTAATTGTACAATAGCCCAATTTGCCGACGACACAGCTATACTATCAAGCTCAAGAAGACCCCAAAATGCCATCTCAAATGTCCAAATTGCACTTGATGAAGTCGTGGATTGGTGCTGCGAATGGAAAGTCAAAGTAAACCTAACTAAAAGCGAAGCCATTATTTTCAAAAAACGAAAAATTCCCTCTACCATCTCCAGCCTCAAGCTAAACAACATCAAAATCCCTTATGCAAACGTCGTCAAGTACCTAGGCGTCTACCTTGACAACAAACTTACCTTCAAGGACCACATCACTAATACGGTCAGAAAAGCACAAGTTGCATCCATTGCTCTAAATCCAATTACAGGAAGAAGTTCAACACTACCAACTAAAACAAAAAGACTTCTATACCAAACTATGATTCGACCCATTCTGCTCTACGCCTGCCCAGCCTGGGCTACAGCCAGGAAAACCCACAGAAAAAAGCTGCAAGTATTCCAAAATAAAACACTTAGGAGGATGGTAGGAGCCCCATGGTTCATCAGAAACGATGATCTCCACAAAGACCTGGAAATAGAGCTTATTGACACCACCATTTTAACGCTTGCCCACAATTATTTCACGGCAATTGAAGAGTCAAATTTTGATCACATCAGAAACCTTGCCAATTACGATCCAACTCTGACTCAACCAACAAAAAGACCAAGAACTATCCATCACGACTCCAGATGGTAATTGACCTCCTGTAAATATTCATGTCCTTCGTTCCTGTCAATTGTAAATATTTGTTCCTGTCCAGTCCCGTCCACTGTCCTGTCCTGAAAAATTGAAAATTGAAAAATCCAAAAAAAAATGATAAAATTGAAAAATCCATAAAAAAATGATAAAATTGAAAAATCCATAAAAATTCATAAAACTTGAAAAATCAAAAAAAAAAAGATTTGTGTGCTGTCCCAGCCTTTAAGCTGCCGTTATCCCTGTAAATATTCACCGCCCCTGCATTACCATGCATCTTTAAAAACCATGCTAATTCATGTTGATTGAGAAAAGAGACCATCCGTCCCCACTGGGGCCATATTCGATGAAAGCTTTGAGGCCTTAGGGTCAAAGCTGGTTCCCGATCCCGATACAAGATACAAGGGTAGTGGATAGTTCTGAGCGAAAGCCGAATTGATGGGGGATGAGGATGTTATTTAAATTAAGGAAATTAGAAAGTCTAGCTTTAATAATTTTTTCAGCAATTTTAGCAAGGGTGGGGAGTAAGGAAATGGGCCTGTACGAATTTGGATTGGTGTCTGGTTTACCAGGTTTTTTGATGGGGACAACGGTGGCAATTTTCCACGGTTTAGGAAAGTATTGTAAGGAGAAAATAAGATTGATGGCCGTGACAATTTGGAATAGTATGTTTGGCGGCAGATTTTTTGCCATTTTATTAGTAATGCCGTCGCAGCCAGGGGATTTTTTAACTTTGAGGTCTTTAATAATATTTTTAATTTCATATATGTCGGTTGGGTCGAAATCGGGGGTGTTGGGCGTGGCCAAAAATTCGTCGACTTTAAGAGTGATGTCGGTGTTGAAATTTGGAAAGTTGGTTGGGTTGTCTGAAAATTGCTCTTCATAGACGTCGGCAATAGCTTCGACTTTTTCTGAATCAGAGGTGTAGATTTTACCGTTATTTTTAAGTTGGGGAATTTGGGAATGATTAGATCTGCATCTTTTTGCAGCTTTGTAAATGGATCCGTCTTCAGGGTTGAGCGAAGTTAGGTAAGAATTCCAGTCTGACTGGATGAGGGCTTTAATTTTTCTTTTAATAAGGGCTTGTAATCTATTGGTTTCGGTTTTATCGGCTGGGTTTCTGTTGCGCTGCCATTCACGTTTAGATTTATTTTTGAGTTTAATGAGCTCTTTAATGTCGGGAGGGGTGTAGATGTTATTAATGACGTCTTTAATGTTGGAAGAAGAGTTATGCGCAGAAGTGATGGCATCGTTTAGGTTGTTAATAGCCGCATCAAGATCAGCGGGGGAGTTTATGTTAGATAAGAAGTTAGGGGCGTCAGTTAAAGAGTTATTGAAAAGTTCCCAGTTAGAGTGGAAAGTGGTTAATTTAGGGATGCTAAAGTTTAGAAAGAATTCAAGGATGATAGGATTGTGATCAGAGCGGAGATCGGAGATCGAAATAATATTTCGTAGTCTCGACGCGAAGCGTCCTTACTACACATCGAAGTAGTCCCTAAAAGGGGCGAAACGATTCACGGGGAATAGATGTGGTCAGTAGACCAGTATAAACAGAGATGGGGGGGGGGGTCCTAGGACCCTAGCAGAACGCTGGTGGAAAAAGATCCTACCTCTACCACAATGGGTCGTGGTGGACCGTCCGGGGACGTTTGAAAGCTTGTTCAATGAATTGATCATATTTGATGATTTGAGCTATGTTATCATGCTCGGAAGCTTCCATTGCCTTAAAATACTTATGAGAGGCAGAGAAGATGGCTGAGTCGACTGATTCAATTCCCAAGTCATTATGGATGATAGTATTTCTGACGAACCAAGGGGCGTTTGTGAGATTCCTCAGGGTCTTGTTCTGGAAGGTTTGAATCTTTTGTCTATGGCATTTTTTTGCTGTTGCCCAGACTGGGGACGCATACATTAGTACCGGTTTAATCATACTTTTGTAAAGCAAGACTTTGTTGCGTAGAGACATATTAGAGTTTCTGCCTATTATTGGCCCTAGGCTAATGGCGGCGCCTGTCGCCTTAGCGATGGCTTGTTTTATATGTTCTTTAAAGCTCAGTCTACTGTCGAGATGGACGCCGAGATACTTGGTGTGGGGCTGGTTTTGAATTTCTGAGTTAAAAATCTCAAGGTTGGTATCATAGTGAGTTTTAACTTTGTGGTTGCGGAAAAGAACCGATACACTTTTTTGGGCGTTGATTTTAACTCGCCAGTCCTCACACCAAGTTTCGACTGAGTAAAGCGCGTTTTGTAATTTCTCAAAGGCAATATTACCTCTTTTTGATTTGGCCAGAATTGCAGTATCTGCAAATTGAGCTGTTATGGTGTTGGTTTTGGCCGGAAAATCATTATTGTACAGATTGAAGAGGCTGGGCGAGAGGGAGCTAGGTCCATTAGGTCCATTAAATAAGAAGAGGGTCTGTGCCCGGAGGGCACTCTACCTCTGGTATGATAAGTTTTATGGCCAGATGATAAGTTGTCTGCCATGAAATTGGAAGGACTGATATAGGACAAGACAAAAACGGCACAACGAACAGAGAAAAGAACAGATATGAATTAACAAAATCAAAATTGGCTTTATGCCATGTCAGAATATAATCATCGGGATTAAACATTTTTTTTTTCACAAACAAAATTCATAATGAATATGAATTAAAAAATAAAGAACGGTACACGACAGAGATGGGACACAACAGGACGAACTAAAAGCAAGCGAGACGCAAGCATGTCATAAAAGACAAATCATGGAGAAAAGACAGGAAATCAGGAACCCAAGCCGAGAGTGGCTCTTGGTCGATGAATATTTCTGGGATTATTATGGTCATAGTCGTCATATGCGAGTCTCTCAATTTCAGGGTTGTCGATGGCCTCCAAACCAGCAAAGAATTTCGCGGCATTTTTGGCTATGTATTGTCTAAGGCTGGGGATATTGAGGGCCTCAAGAATGTCACTGTTCCGCATATACCTATTAGCATTAACGACTCTGTATCTTAATGTAGTGCTTTGTAGCCGTTCGAATTTGTCAATGGTGGTCTTGCAGGCCCCACCCCACACAGGGGCTGCATAAGTAATGGCAGGTCTAATGATTACTTTGTAAATGAGCAGTTTGTTGGCCAGATTAAGAACAGAGTTGCGCCTTAGGAGATATTTAAAGGATATGCATGTATTGCGGAACTTGGCAGTAATATACTCTAAGTGTGGTTTCCAGGTAAGCCTAGTATCCAGGGTGACCCCTAGGTATTTGGTAGTATTAGACCATTCAATATCTGTGCCATACATATTAAGCTTGGATGGTAAGGGGCTCCTTTTCCTAGTGAACATGATGGCAGCACTCTTGTCCACATTAATTTGGATGCGCCATCGACTGAGCCAGGTCTCAAGATCATGAATGTGTTCCTGGAGGTGTTTAATGATGTACTTCTGCGATTTGCCTCTCGCCAGAATAGCAGTGTCGTCTGCAAAGAGTGCCAGCATATTAGGGGGTCTGATAGGGATGTCGTTTATATAAAGGATGAAGAGGGTAGGCCCCAGGACAGAACCTTGGGGGATCCCGGCCATCACATTCCTAGGCGTTGAGTATGAAGCTTTTACTTGGACCACAAACTGTCTCTTGGTGAGGTAGGAATGAATAATAGGGATGAGATATGAAGGGATGCGATACTGGATGAGTTTGTGTATAAGTCCAGGTACATACACTTTATCAAAGGCCTTGCTCACATCAAGGAATAGAGCCCCGATGCTTTGTTTGTTCGCAAGGCCCTCCGCCACATACTCAGTCACCCTAAGGAGCTGATGAGTGGTTGAGAGGCGCCTCATAAAACCAAATTGCTGTGGGATGATAATTTTGTGTTCGTCCAAGTAGGTCATTAGTCTATTTTTAATGATAACCTCCGCAATCTTACCCAGAATGGGTAAGAGCGAGATTGGCCTGTAAGACACAGGATTTGTTGCGTCTTTGCCAGGTTTAAGAATCGGGATGATGACAGCCGATTTCCAGGCAGATGGGAAGGTAAGAGTATTGAGCATGGCAGTTAGAATATAGGCAATAGCAAGGATAATATTAGGAGGAAGGTGCTTTATCATTTTATTTGTAATTCCCTCGCGGCCAGGGGCCTTTTTAATATGGAGTTTAGAGATGTAATCTGTAATTTCGGAGGGCTCAACTGGGGGAATAGGGTCCGTGGGTGGTGTAGCAAGATAGCTATGCACAGAGGAATTTACAATATTATCAAAAATGGGGTCAGTAGAGGGATCATTCTGAAATTGCTCTTCGTAGGTGTTGGCCAGGAATTCGGCTTTTGCATCATCCGAGTATGCCGTATTGTTAGACTCCTTGAGTGGGGGGATTCGAAAATTCGCCCTTTTGCATCTTTTGGTTGCTCTAAAGAACGAGCCATCTTGTGGGTCCAGGGAGGACAGATAGTTGTGCCAGTCTTGCTGGATATGTTTGTGGAGTACTTTTTTGATGGTATTTTGAACTCTATTGAGTTCCACCTTATCTCTGGGGTCCCTAAACCTCTGCCATGTGCGACGGACTCTATTTTTGTGTTTAATAAGGTCTCTAATAAGGGGAGGGGTGTAAATTTCAGATTTGGTGTCAATAATTTGGGTGGCATTAGAGTGAGCATCAAGGATGACTTTAGTGATATTGTGGACAGCAGAGTTAAGTTGGTCAGGGGATGTGATATTGTGTTCGATATTGATGTTGCCAAGACTATTAGTGTAGTTGGACCAATTAGTTTTGTAGGTTTTGGAGGCTCTAGGGATATCAATATTTGTAAAGAAATCACACATGACAGGGTTGTGGTCAGAGCTGAGCTCTGAGAGGGAAGAGATATGATGGTGGAATGGGATATTCCTTGCAAGAATCAATCCTAGCTCCCCCGACTCGACCTAGGACTCAAGTCAATAGTTGATTGCGAGTTGTAACCAAATCTTGTCGGAGTCGGGGGAGCTAGGTTTTGGAAGCTGTTGTTATCAGCAAAAGCGCTAAGCATAGTGCCGGCTCTGTTATATTTCCCAGTCCAGCGCCTGTGGTGCGCATTGAAGTCACCACACAGTATACACTGATTGTGGGCAGCAGTGAGGGTTTCAAGCTCGGTGGTAAGAGCAGGACCAGGGTTGTTGTTAATGTAGATAGAGGCAATGGTGAAAGAACTGTGACCATGGATATTAAATTGGATGAGGGTGGCCTGAAGATCGCCGTACCATGTTTGGGCAGCGGAAATTGGGGTGTGGGAGCCTGTCTGTCATTCCTGTGACAGGTATAGTTAGGAATGGAGACCCTTGTTAGGGGCATTTAGCTGGGTTTCTTGGACCAGAATGATATCGGGAGAGATTCGGGAGACAAGCTCTCTAAGCTCCCCTATCTTAGAGGAGAGGGTGGCCGCATTCCATGTGAGAACTCTGAGCGAGTTTGTGGAAGCCATGTTAGTGGGATTCGTGAATTGAGGTTGTATGTTCATTTTTGTGTGCTTGTCTGAGGTTCAAGAGGTTTTTGCGCCAGAACTTTGAGTATAGTTTCGTGAGATTAGAGGGAGCTACCCTGAGGTACTCCTGCTTTTATAGCCTTGGTCTCTGACATTGTATTATTTATCCTAACCTGGAAGCTCCTGTTAGTGAGGAATGAGTATATCATATGTATAAGGGGCTTTGGGAGGTTGGCGTAAATTAGCTTCAAAATGAGGCCTTCGTGCCATAAGCTGTCAAAGGCCTTTTCTATGTCTAGAAAGACAGCACCAACATGTTCTTTATTGTTAAATGCGTTGCTTATGTACTCGACTATTCTGTGGACTTGATGTATGGTGGAATGCCCTTGTCTGAACCCATATTGGTTGGGGTTGACAGTTCTGTTGGTTTGGGTGAAGTTGTTGAGTCTTGATAGGTTAATTCTTTCGAAGACTTTGGCCAAGGTGGGGAGCAAACTAATAGGTCTGTAGCTAGTTGGTAGGAGGGGGCTTTTACCCTGCTTCCTGAATCGGATGACTATTGCTTTTTTCCATTTAGATGGGAAGTAATGTTTCCTTATGCACGCATTAAAAATGTTTGTGATAAGTACTATGGTTTTAGGGGCGAGATATTTGAGGGCTTTGTTCGAGATGAGGTCGTGCCCAGACGCTTTCTTAGGGTCAAGTTTTTTTATTACTTGCATGACTTCGTTAGGAGTAGTGTGATCGATGTTGGTGGTGGGATGGTGGTGAGTTATTGGGTTATCCTTCCTCTCTACCTCTTCTACCAAGTCATGATTGATCGGATAGTCGTGGGGTGAAAATTGCCCACTGAGACTGTCTGAGAGCACTTGAGCCATGTCGTGCTCGGTGTAGGCCATCCCGACTGGCCCCTTGAGAGGACCTATGCTTTGAGTTTTTGATTTTAAGGCCTTTGCCATCCTCCAAACTGAGTTATTTTCTGTAGATAACTTCATTACTGTATCTTCCCAGGTGGACTGCTTGTGGTTTTTTATGAGGTCGCTGACTTTGCGGCAGGCCTCGTTCCATAAGCGTTTGTCTCTGGGGTGTCTTGATCTTATGAAAACTTTCCTCAGTCTATTTTTTGCTCTTATTTCATCCCGTATCTCATGGGGAAGCTTGTGATTTTTGTTAATTTCAATCGGTCTAGAGCAGCTGTCTATGTCTCTCCTGATTTTTTCAGTGAGATTCTCAATAGACTCGTCGATTTTGTCAATGGTAGTTAGGTCTGGGCTAGCTTTGATTTTATCATGTGAGAGTTCATGAAATTTTTCCCAGTTTGTAGTGAATCTGAGGGATTCTGGCGATTGGGTTAGCCCGTATAGAGTGAAAGTAATGGGGCAGTGGTCGGAAGAGAGGCTATGATGGACCTTGAGAGTGGGGTAGCTGGGGATCCCTTTCAGTAGCATGATGTCAAGTATATCTGTGGTGGTGGCTGGTCTATGAGAGAGTGTACCAGGATAGTGGGTGGGCTCGTCTGGGGCAATGAGGGTGATGCCATTGTTAACAATGTGGTTTTTGAGAGTCAGACCGTTGTTGTTGTCTGCTCTGCAGCCCTATGAGGTCGATTTTGCATTTAAGTCACCTGCTAGTATGGTGGGTAGCCCGGTGTTCATGAGGGCGTGAATGTCATCATTTGTGAGTCTGGAGTTGGGGGGATTGTAGACTGAAATAACAAGGAGTTGGCCAAAGTGGCTTCGATGGTATTTAGAGTTGGCAGGATGAATTCCGTGCTCTTGATACTCCTTTTTATGTATATGGCGACACCTCCTCCTCTGTTAATCAGTCTGTCCTTACGGTAGAGGTGAAAATTTGGGATTTTGGCCTTATCGCAGGGTCTGAGGTGAGTCTCATTTAGGAGAAATATATCGAGGTTGTTCTCTTCAGTGAAGAGCTTGATTTCCTCTAATTGTCTCTTGAGACCGTTTAAGTTAGTAAAGCCGAAATTGGTATAGATAGTTGGCTGATAGGTACGAGAAGAAGTGGTCCCTGAATTATTCATGATTTAGGGGCGTCATTATTTCTTCGAAGGCGTTTAAGCCTACTTCTATTTTAGCCATAATACCTTTGGCCGACTTGATTTTGGCGGCTGTGGACTTGGCTATTAGGATAATCTTTCTGAAGTTAGTACCCTTTAGGAAGTTTTGTAGTAGTCTTATAAGATCAAATATGTTGAGATCTTCCGACTCATCAGTGGGGTTGATAGCGTTAGTGGGAGGGGGAGCTTGTTGCTCTGGAGTGTTTGACCCTAATAAGGTTTGAGAATAACTCCTCCCTTCTTGAGCGAGGTTGCTATTGAAGCTTCTAGGGGTGCTTGCCTGGTTGTTGGCAAGTAGAATTGTCCTGGGAAGGAGGGTTGTTTGCCTTTGGACTGTGTTTTGGTTGGTATTAGTGGGGATTGCTTGTTCAATTTCTTAGACTATAGGCTTGGGGGCTTTTGGACAGCCTCTGTAGCTAGCGACGTGTTGACCGTCGCATAGGATACATTTTGGATTTGGAATTTTGCCCTTTGTGGGGCAGTCAGCTGAAAGGTGATTACCGGCGCATTTTACACATCGCGGTTTGTTTGAGCAGCCAGATTTTGCATGCCCATATCTTTGGCATTTGTGGCATTGTGTTGGCTGTTTTTTGCGTTTGTATGGGGCCACTGAAACAATGAGGTGCATAAAGTCAGTTAAATTAAAGATTGATTTGGAGTTTCCGTTATTAGGTAGTTCTATGAAATAAACTGGAAGTGGTATTTTAGCTACATCTACCATTTTGGAGAATTGAAGTGATGTCGAAGCCAAGGTTATTAAGTTCTGACTTGATAACTTCTACGTCTATATCAGAAGGTACGTTTCTGAGTATAACCTTCAGAGTTCTTTCACTTTTCATTTTGTAGGAATGGAATTCGATTCCTTTTTCTGATAAGATAGACGTGACCTGCCTATAGTGTAGTTCTGAACTAACTCTGATGTTTAGTGACTGTGGGTTGGCTTTCCCTGTGAAGTTAGTTATTCCTGCCTTTTTTAATTCATCTGCGAGTTCTTGCCATTTAATATTGGGGTTATTTATGACAATAGGAGGAGGTTTTGGGCTATTATTCCGAACCGTAGTGAACCCCTGTTCGTTTGTAGTGACCTCTTTTAGAGTAGCATCCGTATCCATGTTTTCATGGCTAAGGTCAGATAGAGCAGTATACTTGCTCGTGGTAGGGATAGGATCGAGATCTGTAGAGGAGTATTTCCTCTTTGGAGCGGTTTTTTTGGCAGTTTGAAAACCATCGTTGTCTGTTTTAGGTTGGGTTATCTCCGCTGAATGGGTAGCTGGAGGCCCATATTGTGTAGTTTCAGTTTCAGCGTTAACTTCGCTTTCGAAAATTTTTTGAATGGGGCCATTATTGGCTTAATCCTTTAGATCGGGATCATTTGTTATATTGGCAAAAACAAGGAGTTTATTCATTCCCTGTTTAGTCATTTTGAACGCCAGTTCGGCTTTCCTATCAATGAGCTCGTGTAGCTTTGCATTATCCTCAATGGATTTAGGCATTTCAGCTGTTCGTCGTGTGTACTCACTACAGACCTGTATATATTCATTACAGATATCTGTGTTTATGATATCGTGTCCATTACACAAAATACGATTAGAATCAGCCATATCGGAGGTCAGACTTTAGCTAAATTTTTGCATGAATGCAGCAAGAATCCAGCAACTCTAATCGCCGTCAGAGTGATGAATCGTTAAAGGCTCAACGAAGCCCCTTTCTCATGTGACCTGCGAAGCCCGTACAGGAAGTGACGTCCTTTAGAGCTATGTGTTAATGCATAGCCCCCTACATATAATGCCATCCAAGCTCGATCAAAATTGGAAGTCATGAGAAAGCTGTCAATAGATGGCGCCATCACGCAACAACGTGCATGTGTTGTTGTTTGTTGTTGTTTGTTTACATCCAGTTCGCTGTGATAAGAAATTTTGTTAACGAGTTCGAAATTTATAATTTTTTTTGTAAACTTTTTTAAATGCTACAAATAATGTCTAGTTTTTTTGCATCATACCATCCTATAAATCAAAGAACACGGTGTTTCTATATAGGAATGCCTACGAAATGGAATATATTAGGTAAAGAATTTTTACAATTAGTATTATATTTTGGTGAAAAAAATTATCATCTATTCTAAATATTTTTACTCTTAAAACTTTTATAATGAATTAATTATTATTATTTGTTTTTTCCTTCCTAATATATAGTTTAAACACACATTTGCTTTTGTTCTTCTTTAAATGCACTTTATAGTTGAGTTACAAATTTAAATGATCTATCTCATTTTAAAATTTTGTTGTTGTTCGAAGTTATGGTATTATTATTCAGGGACTGTTATTCTTAACAGAAGCATTTTTAATAAGTGTTATAGTAATTGTTAATTTTTCTTTAAGAAGCCAAAACTATTTTTTTTAATGTAACTTCTGAACAAGATTCTCATTACTTGTGTTTTAGTCTCCAGTAGAATATTCTTATACGGGGATTTTAAATGTATAGTTCTATAGCGTTTTTTTTAAAACAGTTAAAAAAAACAAAGAAACTCGTTACATGATTATGTTTTTAAAAAAATATGTGCTTGCTGTTTTTAGCTTTTTAATCTTAAATTTCTAAAAATTGTGATTTTTGGCAGATATATTCTGTAACAGTTTTTACACTATTCAAACAATATGAAGACTGAAGAGGGATTTTTTTAAAATTTAAAATGGTATTTTCTGAATTTCTCTGGCAAATAATATTGCTTGGAAGCAGAAACAAAATAAAAAAAATTAACTCATTTGTTTATTATGTTACTCGTACCGAACGGTATTCGAAATAGCCCGCTGGATCCGTCATTCACCGCGAATTGCGAATACATTCCTACTAAAATATGCGAACGACTACCAAGAGATGGCGCGACCAGAGTACTTTTTGAGGACAGCCTGTGAATCTATGTTATTTCTCGAGTTTAGATGGCATTCTATGTAGGAGGCTATGGTTAATGTTAGCGCAGGAAGTATTTTTTAATTTTGTTTTGTTGATAGGAGCAGTGTTCCGCAATCCACGTGTGTGTGTGTTTTTCTGGCAATTTTGGCATTCTAATTATCAAAACGTTTTAAGCAAATGTAGTTTGTGTTGTGTCGGTATATTCTTTTATTAGTTTTATGTTATTAAATATTCCGACTGTGTGCATGTGGCAATTAAAACGTGTTTTGCTTGTTTAAAGAATAATGGCTTAATTTGCCGAGCTACCAAACATGCTGGGCCGAAGTATTGTGTGAAATTATTTGAACCATTATTAAAGTATGTAGATGCAATGATTTCTTTAAACGTACTTTCATATTTTGATTTGTATTGTTTTTGAATGACAACAGCTTCAGGTAATGTGTTATTCATTTTTATTGAAGTTGTTTATCTAATTTAAATATAATATGTATATATGAATAAAGATTGTTGTGGCATGGTAATTAGTTATGGCTGGGAAGCCCAGTCCTTGCATGAGGGTCCCAGGTTCAAGTATCGCCCAAAATAACTCCTCAAACCCAAGGGAGTTTCGGCAGCCTCTCTTGGCTGTACTTCTCACCCAAGTAGTTACCGATATTGGTTGTGGTAAAAATGCCAGTGCACGTTAAATATTCTTCAAAACTGCATATGATGTCGCCCTTAACAGTTGCATTGGGTGCTTGCTTGAGTTTCGGCTCATCACTTGACTGTGATTCTAAATTGCGACGCTTGTCGCCAATAGCCTCATGTAGCTCTGGTGCGACGATAATTCACATTAAACTAATCATGGTAATAAGTTATATCTTTGCATTTAGGAAGAGATTTTTGGTTATAGAATTGAATTAATTTTGAAAAAAAAACATTTGTATTATGCTGCACTTTTTTTTTTAAATAGGAGTAATAATGAAACAGTGTAAGCAGTAACGGCATATATCCCAATGACTGAGCAGTTTTGGTTGGACCCTATCTGTCGAATATCGGCTTATCATTGCTGTTTGGTTGTTAGGAATACCATTATTCATTGTGGTAAATTAATAGCAAAACAAGCTTATATCATTAATGATGGAAAATTAAGTATTAAATACCTATGTAAAAAATATGAAGGGGAGGTTCGAGCAATTTTTTTTATGTTTTACTCTGTGACATTGTTCTGTATAGTAGAAAAGATGTCATTTCAATTTAGTAGTCATGTCCCTATTTCTGTTTTTTAGTTAGGTGTATGTGACCTTCACCAATGGCAGAGACTGTCGTGTTAAATGGAGATGCTTGGCACAAAATAAAGTGAAGTTGGCAGGTAACCCTATTAAGCCTAAACAAAAAGTACTCTCAACCGTAGTTCAGTTTAAAGCGCATAATTTCCTACTTTAAAAAGAGTTGATAAGTTCAAAAATGACTGAGTAGTTGTAGGCTGTAGCACGAAATCTGAATTTACACAATATGGTACTAGTAATTTCCTTCACAGGTAAGAAAATATGTTGTAATTATTAGAAAGTCAGAAAACGCCAAGTTCATGTAGTAAGCTTACGCAAACTCCACTGGAAAATAGTGGTTGAATACTTGCAGAGCATTTGATTAGGCTTACTACAAAGCGATCAATGGCTTCATTGACAAACCGGTTTTCATATTGTTTTTTTCACAGCTGCATCTTCTCAACTCTATGCCACCAGGCTTCTTCACAGCACATTTTGGAATGCATCCTCTTCTGGCTGATGACTAGACTTCCTGTCAGTCAATAAACTTGTCTGGCACCGTCAGATGATAGAGGATCCAATGGCATTCACATTATAATTGCTCATACAAAATATCAGGACGGGACACACAAAGAGTTAGAAGTTTGAGGCCTTAACCAAGCTGTTCTCTGACTGCCCCAACTTTAGGGAGGTTCTCAAGCCAGTCCCGAACACATACTCCAATGCCTTGGTTTGACGTGGAAGGACAACGACAACCCACTTTTATTTTTGGACTTTCTCAGGGTGACACACATCATGGAACTGGTCTAATTTCGACCCAGGGATATGTAAAAAATAGTTACAAAATATGTTATTTAAATGAAAATACACCTTGAAACAAATTTAAAACTTAATAAATAAATTTAGTTAGTTATTTTAAAGAAAATATGCTACTTGCCTGAATTTTCAAGATATTTGATAAGCAGTATTATTACTTTTTTTTTTTTTTTACATGTACATGTTTTTTTATCCACTCGGTATTGCTCTTTAATTTAACAGGAATTATTCCTCGGTTTTATAAGTTTTGACAAAGAATATTTACTTAATAAATAATAATGATGTAAATACATTGTTTAAGTCACAACTTTCACTGTATTAATATTGACTTCAAAATTGTTAAAAGCCTCAATGTTCAATTTAAAAGTTTTTAAAAATGTAGAATTCCGTTTAGGAAGTTTCAATAAAATTGCAGTTTTACTTATGATAATGTAATGTATATTGCATAATAAAGTGTAAATTTGTGAATATTGTTTTGTCTCTGTGAACAAAATATATATATTTAAGTTTTCTTAATTCTTATGTTTGTATGTGTGTTATGTATGTTCTTTATGTTTGTTCTGTTTTTTTTTGTTTGTTAAATGTTTATTGTAAACTTATATGAAAAAAAATCTAGTTAATTTAAAATTTGTATTTGTCAGTTCATTACCATTCGAAACAATTTATGTTACACATATACAAATTTATCAATCTCAATTTTTATGTTCTATTTTCATAATTTAATTGATTTTTTTTTTAATCTAGTTAACTTGATTATATTCAATATCTAACAAATAAACCAACTCAGTTGTGTGATAATAAATTAAAATATTTTTTCTTTATAATTTGCAAGCATTTTAATTTCCTAATAATTCTTGATACTTGTTTAGTAGCTTGAGGTTCAGGGGCTGGTTAGGGTGCGAGGTGCTAAAAAAAGAACATTTTTAACACTAAAATAATAATCATATTAGTAATAAGAAGACAAGTGGATCAATAATCCATTATACCCCATTGCCTTTTCGATATATCGTCACTTAAGTTCCCACATGTGCTATCTCATTTTCTCAACTTTTCAGGATAGCCGAAAAACGTGTTTGTTCATTTAACACCGGCTGTTACATATATCGGTCTACATAATAATTAGACCGATATATTATGTTACAAGAAAAGTCCGAACAACCGGTGTTAAATAAACATGTTTTTCGGCTCTCCTGAAAAGTTAAGAAAATGAGATAGCACATGTGGGAACTTAAGTGACGATATCCTTTCTAAATGAGAGGTATGAAAAATTAAGTTCAAATATTACATTATTTTTTATTAAAACTAATTTCAAGTCCAATGGGGGGATAAAAACTGTTATCTTGAATCAGTGAATCGTGATGTGCCGGTTTCTGTACATACAAAACTAAAATAAAAACTTTAATCTTTGCTAATAACTTTTACAAAAAAAGTGAAACATAAAATATATTTGGGGCTGTTTTGTTTTATAAGTAATCTGAAAGGTTTATATAGAAAGCGGAACTCTTTAAGTTGTATACAAGAAAATAAGTCAAGTGATTAAGATATCGTTAATTTAAAAAAAATTCAAAGAGCGTAGCTCAAAATTTTTTTCAGGTCGGTAGGATATTTCATTTTTTGCATAGACGCCGACTCCAAGGGATAGTCGTCCACAGCTTTCAATATGTATACCTATTTTAATGTTTTTTTTTAATGTTTATTACTCTTAATTACTCTAAATTCTCCCCGATAGTCAATTCCTAAAGTCGGCGCTTTTGATTTATAGCAATTTTTTAGACTATTTTTTTTGTAAATTGGGTTTATGATAAGTATAATCCTTTCTTTTTATTTTCGTCTATATTCTTTTAATTTTCGTCGTTATATATTTGATTCTATATATTTCTTCATTAAAAAAAAGAGTCCGCCGGAACAAAATACATTTTTGTAGATTTTAGCAGTAGTTTTACATGTTTGTTGCTAAAAAAAATTACGAAATAAGCTGTGTTAAATGTTGCAAAAACTGGACAACCAAAAGTTTTTCAATCAACAAATCAACTTTTTATATTCGTATACAGAACAAACGGCTCTTACTGACGTCAGTTCCTTTAGAGAGTTCGCAAGGCAGTATGGGAAGGGGGCTTCGTTGAGCTATTAACGAGTCGTGTCAGTGTGCGAAGCAGCAAGAAAATAATGAATCCAGCAACTCTGGACACGAAGTCAGAGAGCTATTGGAAAGAAGGAAAAAAGACAGGCAATGAACGAAACACTTGCCTATACTAGGCGCACCTAGTAAAGCTTGGTTAATCAAAGGAAAACAAAAAGAAACAGTCGGAGAAAACTCCCCTGCCTGTTAGAAAATGGCGACAAAAATGAAAACCCGACCGCGGCAAGTGAGGCGGCGTCTCTGTGGAAGGGCCACAAGGGCACTGGTCAGGACGGCTGCAGAATTTCCGCAAGGAAAATCTGTCAGGAACAGTGATTGAAATTTCCGCGAGGAAAGATCAAGTCAAATCGGTAAAGCACGGTCAAACAAGAGCGTATGGAGTGCCTCGGCAAACCACGTTTCAATTGAATGACTCGGCAATACAGTAGCGGCAAATCAAGCCAATCGCCCGGCAGCTAGTAAACTAGGCCGCCGACAAAATTCGAAACTTGATTGCAAAAATTCAGCCGAGAGCTAGTCTCAACGTAAATGCGTATCAGCGAAGGTGCGTGCTCGTCAGTCGCGAGCGGTCGAAAACAGAATGTGATCAGAGCGGAGATCGAGATGAACGTTTGTAGCATCGACGCGAAGCGTCTTTTCTACACATCGAAATAGTCCTAAAAGGCAATAACTTTAGTGGGTCCAAAATGAGCAAAAGCTCGAAATAGTTCGAAAGTTGCGGCATCCAACTTGGAGACGTCAATAGGCACTCTATGGGGAGAGCAGCTCTAGCATGGCTGCCATCTTGGCGGCCTTGTCGGTAGCTGCGCTGATCTTCGCAACTTTGCCGAGGAAGGAAGGGACATCACCGAAAATTTCGGCAATTGATGTCTTTAGGGTCATCAGGGCATCTAGGAGAGAGAGGGCAGATCGTCCATCCTTTCCGGTGGCCTGGTTCTGGGTGGGAGCGCCCTCTGGGGGTCGCGGTGGAAAGCTGGCCGTATGGCTCGCTGGGGGACCTTCGGACGGGCAGGGCATGCCGCCGAGGAGCTGGGGTGGGCGCCGCACAGTGGTCTGGGAGCGGCCAAAATGCCAAATTTCGAAGTGTTAGAAAAAGGCAAAATGAATAGATTTTTAAATTAATAGGTAATTGAATAGTAAGATTACCAAATATAAATCATTAAAAATAATTTTTTGTTGTATTTATAGTTACGAAAAGTCAACAAATGAAAAATAGCCCGTTTTGAGGCGATACAATGGAATTCAAAATACACGATTTATAATTTTATTACACAATGTTTTACGCATGTTTTTGAGTTTTATAAAAGGTTTTCTTTTATTTTACCTGATTAAAAAAATACAAAATAATTTTTAAATTAGTTTTTGATCTTAGTTTCTAAAATACTATGTTTTTAAATAGTTGAAAGAGTGCAACTTTCTTGCTCCACTATGCTCCAAAGTCTCATTAAAATTAACTCTAGTTTTCCAAATCGTATATAAAAGATAAATCTAAATTTCAGCTGCGGAAACGTACGGACACCATAATTACAAACAGAAGTGTCAAAATCTAGCTGTTCAAAAATCGTCGAAAAGCACAACGCTGCTGCGCGTTGCACCACGGCAGCTGTTAATCTAGAAACAAAGTAGGAAAAACGACAGGTGTTTCGACCACTTCACTTACAAAGAGTTTAATTATAAACAAATAAAAGAACTTAAATACTGGTGTCATCTTTGTAGGAGATAAAAGGTCTGATTTGTTTTCAATAATAATGTTTTCAAGAGATGCTCATTGGCTTTTGGGAAGGAGGGGCGGAGGGGGGGGGGGGGAAGGGAGAAGTCCGAAATTCATTCTTATAAACAGTTCCCATACAAAATTTTTCGACAAAGGTGACCAAACAATTTCAAACCTCTTTTACCAGACGTTCGATAATGTTTCATCGGTAAGGACGAAATGGCGAGTTTTAAATGTTGTTATAGTGAATTAGTAGAAATTGTTTTAAAGAGCCAATTTGATATCGAAAAAAGCATCGACGCTTTGAAAGTATCTTACCCATTGATAACCCCAGATCAACGAGAAGGAATAAAAAGGTATTTATCCAAAATATTTGTACCCCATTTTCGTAAAAGGTGGCTTGATTGTAGTCGGAACAAAAAAGGGTTTTATAATAAGTATAAGAAGTGGCTTGCTAACACTTATTCCTTAGAACTCGTAGAGTCAAGTAATTCTGCATCGGGTGCTTACAGCACACATTATATGGAAATAGTAGAGCGCACAGGCTAGTTCTAGCACACTAGATCAACAAGAACCATCTACTTCCACGCTCGCTGGTCGACCTGAAAAGCCTTTTGACGAATGTTCGGATCGAACAAAGCGTCGGAAAATTAAACAAATTCTTGATATTGTATCGAAAGAACTATTAACTGCTGCATCAAAGAAATACCAAAATGATACTGACTTTTACAGTGCTGAAAAAGCTCTTGCTATACTAATAGATGCCTCCTTATCTAAACATGATTATAACGTTCTAAGACAATCATCAAAGGAACTAGGAAGCAACATTTTCCCGTCCTACGATCAAGTTTTAGAGCAGAAAGAGCTATGCTACCCAACTGAAATTGAAGTATCAGAAAGTCATGCGACAGTTAATATCCAAACGTTGCTGGACCACACAATAAAACGAATTTTTCTCATAAAATTCGAAGTCGAACAAACAGTGTACAAATTTAAACTATTTTGCAAGTGGGGGTGTGATGGGTCTGCTGGTCACAGCCAATATAAGCAGATGTTTGAAAACGAAAAAGAGACCGACGTCAATCTTTTTATGACGACCCTGGTTCCATTGCGTTTAACAACAGATGAAGATACTCTTGTTTGGGAAAATCCAAGAAACTCATCCACACAGTTTTGCAGACCAATTAGATTTCTTTTTGCAAAAGAAACTCCAGATTTAGTTCGACAAGAAGTTTGTAAAATGCATGAAGATATCGAAAAATTGAACGTAACAATACTTACCTACAATAACAAAACAATACACGTAAAACATTGTTTAGTGCTATCCATGATCGATGGAAAAGTTACCCAATATTTGACAAATACGCCATCAATGGCAGTATGCCCAATATGCAAAGCTAAGCCTTCAGAAATGAACAATCTACAACTTTTGGATACTAAAATCATTTATGAGGAATCAATTAAGCTTGGTCTCTCACCACTTCATGCTCGTATAAAATTTATGGAGTGTATTCTTCACATTGCCTACAACATGAGTTTTAAAAAGTGGAAAACTACACAAGAAACCAAAGAAATAAAACTAAATGCAAAAAAGCAAATCCAAGAAAAATTTAAAAAGGTTTTAGGATTAAATGTCGATGTGGTCCTACAAGGAATGGGCACTTCCAACGATGGTAATACATCTCGAAGATTTTTTAAGGATCCTACTATTACTTCGCAAATTACCAAAGTTGATAGAAATCTAATTCATAGATTTAAAATTATCTTGGATACAATCAATAGTAGTGCTGAAATTGATCCTCTAAAATTTCAAAACTACTGTAGAGAAACCGCAATTTTATATGTTGATTTATACCCCTGGTACTACATGCCAAACACTGTTCATAAGGTATTGTTTCATGGAGGGGAAGTGATTTCATCATATATGTTACCAATAGGAGCTTTGACCGAAGAAGCCCAAGAAGCCAGAAACAAAGACTTTCGGTGGTACAGACGAGAACACTCGAGAAAAAGTTCAAGGAAAAATACAAATGAAGATGTGTTTAACTTCCTTACTATTTCATAGGACCCTTACATAAATACCTTTCGCGCAAAGCCTAAAACAAACAACAAATTAGAGCTACACGAAGACTCAAAAAAACTATTATAATAATATTGTAATCTTACTTAAATTAATTATTAAAATTAATAATCTTATTAAAATTAAACGAAAATTCATTTAAAATTCATTAAAAAGTCTTTAGATGAATATTAATACCATATTTGGCCTTAACATCTTCAATAATAAAATGCTGTTAATTAATATGATCTTAAAAAACTGTTGACGGTTAATTTGAAAGTATATGTTCTGTGTATTCATATTTTTGTACGATATTTTGATATTAAACTTGATATTATTTCACAAACTTAAATGTTTAAGATTATATAATTCATGTGTTCAAAAATTAGTAAAAAAATATTCACATTAAAAAACTTTGGTTTCAATTAATTTTATAAGCTAAATTGAGAGCAGAAAATATTGAAAATTTGTAATTTTTTTTAGCTCAACGTTTCATTTTTAAAAGATTTTGTTAGTGTTTTGGCTTTTTGTGACTACTTGACGTACGATTACGTATTACCATGACCTAAACATGCGCATATGCATTTGCACAATACATGTTGATTAAAGCGTTATTCTTTATACGCAATTTTCACATTACATCTTCACATACTATTTTTTTTACATTAACTGTAACTTAAAATCTATAGGTATTACAAACTTGATTGTGTCCTATATCGACTCAGATAGGTCACAAACCTACAAAACCGAATTTTTATGCATTTTTGTCAAACCACAAAAAAATAAATGAATTTTGACCGTTTTTCAGCCTTTTCCGACCACTGTGCGCCGTCACAGTTGGCGCAGTGGTGGGATAGATCATGCTTGGTGGGGCATTGCCGCGAGTCATGCGGTAAACCGCAGAACCGGCAGCGGGCTTCCATCTCGCAGAGTCTGGCTGTGTGGCCCCAGTTTTGGCAATGGTAGCACTGGGGGATTCGAGTTTTCTTCCGAAAAGCCTCGATGGAGACTTTGTACTGAAGCAGGGAATCGAGCTTGAAGACGGCCTTGAAGGCACCAGTTCGGATGATCTGGGCTTGAAAGAAAGGGATCAGAGTTTTTGTCCTAGAGCTGGTAAATTGGACAACTCTGTTGATGATGAGCCCTTCTTGGGAGAGGGCATCTTTTATAGTCGGTGTCGCAGGGAAGCCCTTTGACTACCACCTTGATGAATTTGGAGCTGCGGCTGTCGTGACGGAAGTGGCCGGTGTTGTGGTCCCTGATGATGGCTATGATGCTTGCTTCCTCCTCAGCTGTTCGTGGAAATAACTTTACGAACTTATGGAAGGTTTTGCAACCTATGCTGCCGCCAACGACCTCGCGTACACGCAGGCAAATAGAGTAAAGGCCCGTTTCCACTAGCGAGTTTAATCCAGATCAACTTAAGCTAGCTTAAATTTAATCCAGTTCGGAAAAAGTGCCGTTTCCACTAGCAAACTTTAATCTAGTAGTCTCGAACCCAGAATTTTTCAAAATGTGTTTTTTTGGGAGGGGTTTCGAGAGTAGTTTTGTTTATAATTACAAATTGCATCATTCAAAGATTCTATCTCCGTATTATCGCTCGCACGTGCATTGCACTCGCATTTTGGAATTTGTTTAAAATTAGCTTTATTTCCTTATATTTATTTGATCAACAGTCTTTTTTAAGACGAAATAATTGTCTCTCATGGATAATTTTAATTTAGTACTTGCTGGTAGTAGAAGCCTGATGGTACTGCTTAATCGTCGAACACGTTTAAGATCCCGTATATTGCGGCTTTTTATGATGATTTGCATCAATGTATCGATCCGAAGTCACGAAATGTGGACAAGACGTAGAACGGGCAATTGGTGGGCAAAAATCGTGATACCGATGGATGAAACTGAGTGGCGCAACAACTTTAGAATAAGCAAGTCCACGTACCGGTTCTTGTGCGAGAAGCTAACGACTTTGGATAGGATGGACACGAGGATGCGGCATGCCATTCGAAGGGACAAAAGAATTGCCATTGCAGTGTATACCTTGAGTTCTTCAGCGGAATACCGGACAATCGGAAATTTTTTGGAGTGTCCAAGTCGTCAGTGTGCAAGATTGTAGCCGAGTTCTGCACTTTGTTTGTTCATTTATGTTCCAAAGATTTCATTCAACTTCCCACTACCGAACAGGAAATTTTACGTGCAGCTACGGAATTTGAAAGCTTTTGGGACTTTCCACAATGTGTGGGTGCAATTGATGGCACTCACATCAAGATCCAGCCGCCTAAAGTTCATGCCCACAGCTACTACAACTACAAACAGTTCTACAGTGTTGTTCTAGCTGTTGTGGACTATGCATACAAGTTCATGTATGTTAACGTTGGCTCCTGCGGCCGCAACAACGATGCATATGTGTTTCAAAATTCAAGCATGCCTGCATACCTAAGGCTAGAAGAGATGGGAAAGTGTTCAAGAGAACTTGGTGGACTTCAAGTGCCTGTCTATGTTGTTGGAGATTCAGCTTTTCCCCTGATGCAGACATTGCAGAAACCATACCCGGAGTTTAATGGAATGCCAGATACCTTGCAAAACTACAATTATTGACTTTCTCGTGGGCGCAGGGTAGTAGAAAATGCTTTTGGAAGACTAAAGGCACGTTTCAGGATATTGAGGAAGCTGGAAAATCGTCTGGACACTGCTGTGAATATTATTCACGCTACATGTATTCTCAACAATGTCTGTGAGATATTTGGAGATTCAGTGGACCCTGTTTAGATGAATGATGTTCAGCTTGACAGTGCAAATACTGTCTCAATTGTTGGTAATAGAGATGTTGAAGCTAACAACATTCGGGAGGCAACGGCTGCCCACTTGTTCGAGAACCAACTGTAACAGAACCAACTGCAATACTTTTACCTTATTCTTTTCTACAAGTTGTTTTGCTGCGGGTACATACCACTTACCCCACAAGACACTTAATTTTTCTCTATCACGGGATAAGCCTTGACGTGGCGATAGGGCTTAAGCCATTAACTGATGGCGAACTAATTATCCCAATCCAAGCAATAATACATTTTTAATTGTTAAAAATAACATACATGCCTGGTGTGAACTTCTGAAGGTTAGACTTAATTTTGCACAAGCTAATATTTAGGGGTGATTTCCAAGGCATTAAAAAATATGTTAGAACAATATTAATGAAAAAATTTCTTTAAAGAAGTCTGTCAGGCCATATTCAACAGACTATCAGCTGAAGATATTGGTTTAACAGACTCAAAACGGAAGAAAAAACTGAGAAAAGTCACCTAATTAATATTTAATTAAATTATTTGTGCTTTATGCTGCCAATGATAGCTAAATTTCTAATTTTTGTTACAATATAAAGATGATATTGCATTTAAAAAAGTCTTTGAAAATTAGTCAGTACCTGCAGAAACCCTGACTATAGGAAGAAGTGAATATAGTTAAATAAAATATATCTAACACAATAAAGAAACTTATTTTAACAATCAACTTTATTTGTTTGAAATTTTTAATAACAAATAATTTTGTTGCTCCAACAACTTGATGATTCTTTCATCATTTTTTTCCATTGCTTGATTTGCTCTAGAAAACTCGTCACACAGTTTGTTCAAGATGTCGTTTTTTGTTTTTTTCTTGTCTTGCTCATTTCTTCTAGCCTATTAAAAAACATTAAAAATGATTTAGTTAAGTATTATCAGTTAGTTAGTTTTGCTGAATAAAATTGACTAATAAATTTTATTTTAAGAGGTATTTATATGAAAGTAAACTGATATCATAATGCAGTGGTGTATTCAGGATTTGTCTCCGAAGGGAGGAGACTGACTAATAAAGGACATGGAACTTGGGGGGGGGGGGGGGGGAGGGGGTTGGGGATGAAATAACAATTTTGAATATTTCATGTGCAAAATTGCATCTTTGCAATTTTTTGATGAGCTAAAATATACTTTAACAAACATACCAATTTTTTTGTCCTCAAGCAGGAGGGTCTGGGTCTTTTTGCCCCCTCTCCCCAATTAATACGAGTTATGATTATATGGAGTTTAAAAAACACCCATTCAAGGACATTAATTATCTAACAACTTGTTGGGTGCTTTTTAACATCAACCACAGACAACATAATTTATTTTTTTATAAAATTAAAACAAATAGTACCATCTTGAAAGACCTTGATGCTGGCGTTGTCTTGCCTGCAGATGACCCACTTTGTGGAGTTGCACTAACCTGCAACAAAAATGTACTCATCATCTGAATTGTAACTTGTATGCTAAGCTGTCTCATTATCTGAATTGTAACTTGTATGCTAAGCTGTCTCATTGAGAAACAATTATATTAATCTTAAATAAGTAATTGTGTGTTTTCACACAAGTAAAAAAAACATTAGTCTTTTCCCAAAATATTAGTTTTTTAAAAACTTTAAAGAATACACTTAATATTCATATAACTTAAAATATCAATATCTGGAATAAAACTCAAGTTAGTAAATGGGAAAAGGCTCTTTTATGACAATTTTACTTCAACATTTTAGATTTTGATGAAATATGATGTAGAGGTAATAAACATCTAGGTTTAAAAAAACATAGAAATTCATAATATACATTCATTTGGAAAATGCAGCTATTAAAATTCTAAAAGTTTTTCAAAATACCTAAATTGACATATCTAAGGGACTTAAAAAGGAAAAATAATAATAAGTACTTTCTAAGATTTCTAAGCACTGCACGAACCCTGGAATGACAAAAGATGACTTAAGATTTACACAAATAGTAATTAAACAACTACCACTTCAACAGTATCAGGTCCTGGAGTCAAATTTGGAATAGACCCGAGAGCTGGCATTCCTTCCTCAGCGGGGCATGGATCATATATTCCGATTCAAAAAGTGTGCTTGATGCCCTTAGTAATTTCTCATACAAATCTCATCCCTTAATATCAATAGTTGTAAAGCTCCTTTATAAGCTCAAGCTCAATAGTTTCAAAATTCGTTTCTGCTGGGTGCCGGGTCATGTTGGTATTCCGGGCAATGAGGAGGCGGACCGCGCTGCAAAGACTGCTAGTCTAGGCAGCGGCGCCCCCCTTAGTTTGCCCGATGCCAAACTGGCCTGTGCACATTCAATCAATACAGTATGGCAAAACGAATGGTACCTCCAAACTGAAAACAAATTCCATAATATAACACAATCAATAACCTGGCCATTTTTTCCATCACCGAGCAGAACGCAGGAGGTAGTGCTGGCACGCCTCCTGATTGGGCACACGAGACTCACACATGTGCATCTTCTGCTGGCAGAAGATCAGCCCATATGTGTCATGTGTGATGTTTCATTGAGTGTTTATCATATACTAGTCGACTGTCCAGCTTTTACACTAAGCAGACTTAAATATTTTAATGTTTTAATCCCGTCTATTCATCACATTTTATCACATACCCCATATCATGCCCTGTTTTCCTTTTTAATTGATATTGGTTTTTATTCTTTGATTTAGATGTCTGTTTTTAAATGTTATGTGTAAATATTATGAATAGCTTGTGTTTCTTTAGATTTCTAATTGTTTTTAAATGTTGTGTGTTGCTTTTATGAACCTGTTTTACCTTTTTAATTAGATTACCTAGTGTTTGGCGCAGTATGGCCTAAGATGCCCTTGCGCCATAAAACCCGAACATCCATCCATCCATCCTTCCTCAGCGGATTCATCCATCTGCAATGATAATTATTTATAAGTTTGATGTGAATGTCAGATAATTTTTTAACTTGGGCAAATCTGCCAACCAGAAATCGGCACAATTTTAAATTGTAGACCTCCTATGTTTATGTAAAGAAAAAAATACAAAATATCAAAGAAATGCACATTTTGAGCAATTAAAAATAATTTTTTCAATAGGAAATTTACTGTTTGAATACAAATATTCAATTCTGTATTTTTAGAACAATTTGTATGAATGGTTTATTTTAGAGCAAAAATAAGTTTTCATGCTTCCAAAACTTAAAATTACGTTTTTTGTTGTTGTTTTGTTTCTTTATAAACATTCAGAAATCCCTAAAACAGAAATACCTAACTTAGGCATATTTCCTACATTCTACTGTAATTAAAAAATTTACTGTCTTGTCTTTCTAAAAGAATAAAATTAGGAAAAAAAGCTCAAATAAATATTCAGAAAATATTCTAAAAGAAAGAAAGGTTATCTCTATAGGCAATTATTGTTTCAAGCGAATATATGTATAACAAATCTTACATTCATGTCTGCATCTACAAGCAGGCTTTCTTCATCTTCTTCAACCTAAAAATATGAAACATTAAAATTTGACATTTTTACAAGAAACTTTAAACATTAGATTAATTATAATTAATTATTCGCCTTTTTATTTTCATGTTACGATTAATAATTTTAGTTATTTGTAATTAATAAAGCTAATTAAAGCAGCTTTACTCATTCATAAATGTTCTTGTGTTCATAAAGGCACCTTGGCTTTATTACTAAAATTGTTTACAAAGAGACAATGTCAAAGTTGTATATTTTGATAAAATTGCCAAGTTTCATTTTTGAAATTTTATATAACACTGCCTCTTAAACACTCATATCCTAAGCATAGGTTACTAAATTAATATAGGGATAACACTTACCATTCTCTCGTTCTCTTTACTTATATAACCAGAGGTTGATGGATCATCAGAACCTGAAAGATAAATATTATGTTACATGCTGAATAGGACAGATTAGGACATAACGGTTATGCCACTAAGGTCACAAGAAACTGCACATGCATAACTAAATACTTTTACAGAGAATGTTTACTTGATAGGCAGAAAAAGGTGTGTGTTGAGGGAGGGATTATTTTTTGAAAAATATATCAAAGGTTAAAATAAGGCTAATTTTTCTATGAAGTATACAACTTAATTTAGATACATATATAAATTTGATTAATCACTGAAAAAAAGAAAATATTCACCATGATTACGAAATAAACTATCTTGCACCAATGAGTTGGTGTTGCATGGCAGTTGGTCCAAAATGGCCGAGACATCATTGAAAAACCTCCACTCTGAAGGTTGCCCTCCAGTTACTCCCTGTAGGGTTTTTTCCTTCCTAATAAGAACAATGATGCACCAGGAATTAAAATAAAATATTTCTATTTTTTATGAAACTTTTTATTAATTTACTTTTTTTCTCCTCTGAGAAAGGTAATGATTATTTAAGAAAATATTCTCTATAAATAATCAAATAACTTACCGATAAGTAGCAGTAAGATTTTTGATCTTCAAGGCAATTTCGTCATGCGTTCTAACAATTCCATATAGGGCCAACTCCTGGGCCATTTGGTCATAAACATGCCTAGAAGAAACATATATATTAAGAGAAACACATTAAGGCAACTCATACACAAGAAATATAAGGATTTTAACATTTCTTTTTGTAATGAATGTGCTATGAAAATTTGAGAATGCTTGTCATTTATTGTAACAACTCTTTTATATTACAATAAAATACCACAAATCTGCCAACGAGAAATCCACAAACTGTGCACTGCAAACTTAAGATGTTTATGCAATAAAAACAAAATAAAACATCGAAGGGAAGTCATACTTCCGTTTAAAAGAAAATTTAGTGTAATTTATTGTTGAAACTTAATCAACCAAAAAGTACTGATTGGTAGGTTAAACTAGGTTTTGGTACAACAATGTTCATTTTTAAAAATGTTTAAAGTAATTACTTTGATCATTGTACATGCATAATGCATGAAATAGAAAAATACTAATAATTTTTGTAACATCATAGGCACCAACTCCATGGGGACAGTGGGGCTTTTAATGAATATGCCGATTTTAGTACTTTTCATTTTTAAATCTTGTGTTTCGCATGATTTAAAACCCATGGCCAAATCCAAAAGTTGGCGTCTATGTGTTACACAATAGTTGTTTGTATATTGAATACTAGATTACCAGGAATCAAAATGTATGGTGTTTTCCGTCTCAAAATGACTGAAGTGTCCGAATTGCAAGTCATGTCATTAGGGGTAGTTAATGTCAACATACCTGTTTCTTCTTGCCGACAAAAGACTGGCATTATGCACCCTCCACACATCAATTAAAAGTTGTATTTCCGGATCGCCCCAATTTCTTCTTCTGGGTTTATCTTTACTAGCCATCTTAAAATCATAGAAATATAGTCAATACTCGATAACTCGAAGTCCCAGGGGACCCCCAAAAATATTCGACTTATCCGAAGTTCGAGTTATCGAAGTTACTTCCCATTCCTGTCTACTGGTACTTAGGATAGGTCGACATGGTTTAATAGGTGCCATAATACTATAGTTGTAAACATTTCAATTTTTTTAATAGCCTATGTAAACAGCAAGAGAAGAATGGGGTCAAAAGGTTTATTAAAACTCAACTTTAACAAAATTTGGCCTCATTACTCATTAATTAGTATACATACCATGTAAATATCATTAAAAAAAAAGCAGATATTTCTTGTTTGTATTTTTTAAGGTTGTTGGCATTCATTTATAGGGGAAATCTATCTCAAAAACTTCGACTTGGAAAGTTCACTTCGATTATCGAGCAGTTGTTGACAAAAAGTACAGAATGATTCGGGACTTATCAAAAGTTCCGAGTTACCGGTTTTTCGACTTATTGGAAGTCAAGTTTATCGGTTGACTGTACATGTTGGACGTTCAATTTATTTAAAGAAGTACTCCTATGAGGGCAATCTGGTCATAGCATCAACTAATGATACCAAAATTCTACGGCTGATTTCAATTAATTGTTTCGATTGCTAGATTCGAAAAGTTTTGTTTTTCGCATTGATAAGCTCCCAATCCGTGGTCGGTGACTTTTTAATGTTGCCAAGTTGGCGACATCGACACGTGATCTTTCGAGAGCATAAAGAAAATTTAAAACAATGCTAATTGGCTTTTTTTTTAAAAAAAAACCCTCTCAAATATAAAAATGACCTGTAAAAATCAAATTCAAACAAAAAAAAACCTAATAATCACAATCGCAATGTTAACCTGTTGGAATTATCTATCGCCGTTCTGCTGCCGCAAAATGTTGCCGACCACGATTCTATGATTCTAATTTATAGTAAAAAGTCTCTTGAATGAGTTAGATTCAAATAAAAATGCACTTAATTTTTATAAACATCCTAACCAGCAGTGCAAAGGCGGCGGCATGACAAACGGCATGTAGAACGCTACAAAAATCATATAATATAGAATCAAACAATCGAGCACAATAATTCAATATTAAACCCTTAACTTCAAATAAATGAGAATAAGAAAACTTACGATCATGCAACAATTTTCACAAAAATATAATCGCGAACGCTTTCAATCTGAGAAAAAGGTAAACAAACAGAAACTTAAGCTAGATTAAATAGTTAATCGTGTTCCCTGAACTAGATTAACTTAATCGCGTTCGGAACTGGATTAACTGCCCAGCTCATGACGTTTCCCTTAGGCTCCGCCCTTGATCTAGATTAAGTTCGCTAGTGGAAACGGGGTATCACCGATTTCTCCTCCGAGGAAGAGAATCGGATTATGTTTGGGTGCCGCCGGGAATGGGGCATTCGGGGTAGCAGTCCCTGCCGACGGGTATTGGGCATCCGACGGCAGCTCTATGGACTCATCCAAGGCTTGGAATTGATTGGAGACGGGGATGTTCGCCACGGCTTGCGGCTCTGCATCGGTCTCCATCTGGGGTGACTCCGGCATCGACTCCACGGCCATAGCTTTTGGCTTTGGATCGAGCTGATAATCCTTCCCAATTGCCATCAGCTTACTGAAACCATTAACTGCCGTAATCCTTTGAAGCAGGTAGGACAGATCAATTTCTTGCCCTCGTCCTGACATGATGGTCGGTCGTTCTCGTGATGATATATGAGAATAGAAATGTGATTAATGTGATAAGTGATGCTGTGATGTGATCAGAGCTTAGGTCAGGGATGGAATTTATATCATAGGGGGCGTTGAAGTCTCGGATGAGACCGAAGTCAATGGTGGAAGCAGAATTCCATCCGATTCTAGTTGGAGTAGAGGGTGTGGCTATGTTGAAGAAGTTATTAAGGGCGAAATCTTGAATGTAATTACCTGCTTGATTTGGGGTGCCAGTGCTCCAGTCGGGGTGTTTGGCATTAAAGTCTCCGACAACGATGAGGGAGGTGGCAATGTTGCTGAGGGTTTTAAGGTTATTAATGAGATTATGATCGGGGGAATTTTTAATATAGATAGAAGCAACGGTAAAATTAGGGAGATCTAGCGGTTGAATTTGGGCAATGGTTGCTTCTATGAAAAGGAAGTTAGGAGAAGGAATGAAAGCATGGGGAATGGAGCTTTTGATAAAGATAGCGGTACCGTGTTTAGTGAGAGGGGTGTTATTATTATTAGTGGAAATGATTCGATTGTTACGGTGGCAGGTCATGTTAGGAATAAAAATTTTGTTAGTGTCGTGGAGACGGTTCTCTTGCACGCAGATAATGTCGGGGGATTGTCTAGCGGCGAATTCCCTGAGTTCGCCGATTTTTCCGGAGAGACCGTTTGCGTTCCAGGAGACAATCTTGAGGTCGTGTAGTCTAGTTAACATTATTTATTATTTGCTGGCTAAGTTTATTAATCGTTTCTTGCATGTTTTGGACTTGTTTTGTTAAGTTTTCAACAACTTGGAGTAGTTCGGCTATCGTTTTTTTCTCTTCGCTGAGCGGAGCTTGGACGATTCCTATTAGTCCAGAAGTTTGGTGGGGGGGGGGGGGCGCTGGTGTTGATGGTTTCGGTTTGAGTGGAGCTCGGATCAGCTGATGTGTTTGTTTCGTGTTGGTTTTGGAATCTAGGGTAATTAAAAAAGTTGTTTGGCCGGCTCCAGTTAAAGTTTCTGGGGTTACGTTCAGGTGCATAGTATTCATTATTGTATTTAGTGTGTGCTGGGTTATTAAATCTATTACTTGGTCTATACTTAGGAAACATTCTGCATCCGCGGTATGAGGCGGGGTGGTTACCGTTGCAGTTTGCACAAGTGGGTGCCGTATCTTGAGTTTTTTGGCAGGTTTTTGATTCGTGATTTTGACCACATTTAACACATTTCGGCTTCATGGCACAATGTGAGCTGCCATGGTAAAAACCTAGGCAGCGGAAGCATTGGTTTACCCTGCCTGTCTTTTCGTATTTAACTACTTCGACGGTGACATAAAACATGCGTGTGATCTTATAAATTTCATCGACATTTGGTGAGTTTGTTAATGTGACCATGAAAATGGGGAGGGGGGTTTTATCTCTAAAACTGCGGAGTTGGGCTACAGTTTGGACGTTGAAATTTTTTTCGGTAAGTTCTTCTTTGAGAGTGTCACCAGAGAAGTTCCGTGGGAGGCCTTTTATGCAGACTTTAATTGGTCTGGAGTTCCTGAGTGATATGACATAGTATTCTATGTTGTTTTCCGTCATCAGTTTAGTAACTGCGCGGTGTTCATCATATTGAAATATAGATTATATGTTCCAACTGTGATATTTATGTAGTTCTAGTACAGTGATATAAACTAAACCAAACTGTCATATCTGTTTATGAAGTTCTAGTGCAGTAATCTAACTAAACCAACTGTGATGTGGAAACAACTCAACTTAACTAGCTTCCTGTTATAAAAGTGCCAGAACATAAACAAGCCAGCAGAATGTTTTTAACAATGTTTCAGTTTTACGTGTAGCTGTCTTTTAATTGTTTTTAATTAAACTTTATTTAATGTTGAACTGCTTGAGTGACTTTTATCAAATGCACAACAAATGTATACAGAATATTAAAATTTATTACATCAATGGTCGCGAATGTTACCTTGAGATTTTCTCCTTGGAGTCGAAAGTTTGGTTTTATCTGGCAAAGTTTTTCTATTTTTTGACATAGGGACACATGGTCGGTTTTTATTGGGATCATGACGGCCGGGACTTTTTCCTGCGGCGGAACTTGTTCAGGGATGTGTTCAACGGTGGGAATATTAGTTAGTGCGTCAAATTTATTATTGGTAGGAGTTTCGGTTTGATTTAGAATGATGGTTTTTCTAGCGATCAATTTTTTAGGCAGTGATTTGAATCCTTCCTCGTCAGAAGATCCGTCTGATTGAATGTTTTTCCTTTTAGTGGGCGTATTTAAGTTGGTTAGGTCGGGTTTCGGGTAGTGAAATTTACAGTTAGGGATAGGGCATTTAGCTTGTTCGGAAATAATTTGTTTAAGAACTCTGATGTGGGATTCAGGGCTTGCGATGGATGATTTGAGCGTGTTCTTTTGTTCGGGTTTTAGTTGTTCATTAACAGCAAGTCAATGCAAACAGTTTTCCCTAGTTTTTATAGCTTCATTTAACTGAGCTTGGTAGAAGAGTTAATCGCGGCAGATGTCAGTGGCATGTGGCGCTGGTGTCGAGGGGGAGGAGCCATCAACATCGCTGGTTGGCGAATTTGGCCGCGAATATGATAAGGGTGCTATAATTCCCTGAGAATCGTGGATCTCGTTAATCGGTTCGGATGAATCCATTGCCTGTATTTTTACGGTCAGATTGGTATCAAATAAGGGTAGGTCGGGGCTCGAGAGGTCCGTGGTATCACCGTGAAGCGACATCTCGGTCCGACTGCCAGGTTGTACTTCCCGCCCCCGGAGTACTAGAATGTACACCGGGATGAGGGTCGCAGGGCGGTTTCCAACTAAGACACCACAATGGGCACCTCTTGGCCGTCCACCGCCTTACCGTGGTCTAACGTCTCTTATAATTACCCGCGGTGTGAGAAGGACGGCTGAGTACCGCTTCGCCTATTTAATCGCGGTAAAAACCGGAAAGGATCGGCAACCCTGGTGGTTCGTTAAAATAACTCAGCCGCGGTTAACGTCCGCGACGGGCACGTAACCTACAATGCGCCCGAAATGGCACGCAAGGGTCAGAACTACAGAGCGACGCTAAGGAGGAACCTGACTCTCCAACGTCCCAAACTCAATCGATCAGTGATGATGAGTGATGCCAATTTCCCAGAATCAGAATCATTAAAGGGTGCCGACGCACTGACGCCGGATTCGTCAAACCGTCCTGTAGGGCTAATATCGTTGGAAACCTCAACGCATAGAATAGACATGATGTTGGGTTGGGATGACAGAAGAAAAGTCAGCTAAGGAGCAAGCATATTGAGCAGTGCCATCATTTTCTCCTCCTTGCTGGTGGTGGCTGCTAGGACGGCAGCGTTCTTTAGGAATGACTCTAAGTTGCCGAAGATATCTTCGATTGCATTTTTGACGGTTTTCAGTGCAGTAAAAATTGATACTGGGTCCTCATTGGTTGGGAGGCGTGGCTTCGAGTGGTGCTGCCGCCTGGCGGCACCTTCCGGAAGTACGCACTTGGGATGTATCGGGCGTTTTGGGCACGTCGCCGATGAGCTCAGGTGAGGGGCGCTGCAGTTGGCGCAGCGGTGAGTTGTCATGTCATTTCTGGTGGGGCAGGTACGGGAATCATGGCCGAGGCCGCAGTACCGGCACCTGGGTCCCATAAAGCAAAAGGTGGAAGTGTGGCCAAAGTGTTGACATGAGTAACACTGAGGAATTCTGGCAATCTTCCGATATGGCTCAAATGTGACAGGGAGTCCAAGAAGCTTGGAGACTGAGAAGGCCTCCTTGAACTTCCCCGTTCGGACAATCAGCACTTGGTAGAATGGGAGGGGGGTCTTCGTTCGAGCTCGGGTGAGCTGAACAACCTTGGATGTTATGAATCCGAGTTTGGAAATTGCGTCAGCAATCCTCTCGGTGGGAGTGTCAATAGGTAGACCTTTAACAACCAGCTTGAGGTTGCGGTCTTTGCGATTTGAGTGTCTGAAGTAGCCAATATTGCCCTCTCGGAGAATCGCCAAGATCTTATCCTCTTCTTCTACCGTTCTTGGGAAGCACTTGAAAAACTGGTAGAAGGGGCGATGACCGAGGTCCGCGCCGCAAGCTTCGGCGATGCGCCTACAAATGGAGCGGCCCACCTCTCCGCCAGGGAAGAGGATGGGCATCGGACAGGCAACTTTGACCGCCGGGACATCCGTGTGTCCCTCCTGGGACCGGGCATCCGGGGCAGCAGTCCCTGTCGACGGGAATTGGGCATCCGACGACAGACAATTGGACTCGGGCAAAGTTATTACCGGGCATTGGACATCCGGGTGATGGAAAATATCGCTATTGTTTGGACGTGAATGAGTGGGAAGTTGGGAGTTTCGCCATTTCGGGAATTTGGGACAACCTCTATAAGATGCCGGATGTTCTCCATTGCAATTTGCACAAGTAGGAGGGGTCAGTCGATCTTTTTTGCAATCTCGACTAGAGTGATCTTGCCCGCATTTGACACATCTGGTTTTAAGATTGCAGTTAGCACTGGAGTGATAGAAATTTTGACATCTGTAACATTGGTTAACCCTACCAGCTCTTTCAAATTTTTCAACAGTGACAGTTAAGTACTGAAAGTTAGTGATCTTGTAGATTTTGTCTACGTCGGGGCCTTGGGTGATTTGAATTTGGAAAATGGGGAGAGGGAACCCGTCCTTAAAACGTCTTAGCTGGGAAACCTTTTCAACATTGTGGCCTAGGCTAATTAGTTCGTCTTTAATTTCATCGACGTTAGTATCACGGGGGAGGCCTCTCATAACGACTTTCAGGGGTCTCTCGTTAAAGGGTCGAAGGATGTAGTACTCGATTTTGTCGATAGCCATAGCATTTGTAGCTTTACCATGATCATGGATGTTCTTTAATTGAACCTTCAGGTACTCGCCAGCAGTAGAAAATGTGGGCGGGTTGGGAACATAATTAGTGATAGTTTGGCAAAGGGTTTTAATGTGCCTGTCAATTTTTACCATAAGGAGGGCCGGTTTAGCATCTTTGGGAATTGCTGGATTGTTGCTGTCAGCTGTTGGCGCTGCGATCGCAGTGCTGGTAGATGGAGTAGGATCTGAATGGGAGGGAGTTAAGGGGGAGGAGCTAGGAGGGGCGGGGCATGAAAGAGGAGCAAATCGGTTTTGAGTAGAAGGGAGCGAGTTGAGCGGCGTAGGAATAGCTTTCGAAATTTTAGCGGCTTTTCTGAGGGGGACGGATTTAAAGTTAGATTCATCGTCGCTTTGCATTTCAACATTTATTTTATTATCGTCAATGTCATCGGGATTTGGAAAAGCGCTAGGAATGTCATCCTCCTCGTCTGAGGACATTTCGAGCGGTCTTTTAGAAAGAGTGGCTTTCTTAATGGTATGAAAGGAGCAATCCCGAACTGAGCATTTCTTCGATTTTTCAAGCGTGTCCCTAGCTCTAGCAATTTTCCTGTCACAAACTTCGATAGTGTTTTGATGTAAAGCTAACTGAGCGGGTTTTAGTTGGTTAATTTATTTCTGACTTCCAATTCGGATTTTAGTTGGTTTTCAATTACCCGTAGCGTATCGCAATGAGCAATGGCTGATTGTACATTTGGCAAGACCTTACTGGGCGACTGATAAATAGGTGATTCAGATCTGGATCTGTATCCAGATTTTTTGTAGGAACCCATCAAACAGGCCGGGGACCGTCGCAACTCCTGAAAAGAACCGAAGTCACCAAAAGCCAACGAGCTGCAGTAATGGCCCAAAACTTACCCAGCACCGTCGACTAAGAGCGAACGAAGCCGCAGCTGTAGGCCAACAGTCTGGGTCCAGGTGGTGAACACACTACCTGACAAGCTCCAAGATCAAAGCGGTGCCGCCAAATCACTCCAGGAATAAAGCAAGGCCTCCAAGCAGGAATGATTGATCAATGTCAATAATCGGCCGTCCGCAAGGGCACGGTTAAACCTGGCTGGGCTCCCGTAAAGGCGAGCGGTGGATCGGTTCCGATTCTTCCGAGCGAGGAGAGAGCAAAAACCAGACCACTCTCTTCCACACCTGGCGAGGGAATGAAAAATGAGAAATGTCGATCGGAAATCGAACATTAACTGACGAGTGTCGGCGCGAAGCGCCCTTACTCCTTCATCGAAAGCTTCCCATTAAGGGGTTAACTTGTGACTGGGAATAAAATTGGACAAAGTCCTCGCTGTAAACTGGAAAAGGGTGCCGCAAGGGCTCTGCAAAGCAGGATCTAAAAACTTCTGAAAGGGAAAAAATTATTAGTGATCAAAAAATAAAAAACATTTTAAGTAAAAATACATAACAAAACAACAATGAAATGGACAGAACATGTACAAAACATATATGCCGTAAAGCATCGTCAAAGAAAAAATCAAAAAGAACATGTCAAGTTGACACGCAAGTCAAAATCACCAATCTGGGTCGTGATGTATGGTCCTAGGACGTTTGAACTTCTGTTCAACAATAGGGTCATAGTCTGCAATTTGTCTGAGGTTGTCATATGTGCTGTTCTGTAGTGAGGTGTTGTAATTGTGTGAAGCAGTGAGGATGGCAGTGTCTATGGTGTCAATCCCAAGGTCTTTGTGTAAAATGGAGTTCCTAACAAACCAAGGGGCGTTTGTAATTCTACGTAGTGCTTTGTTCTGAAATGTTTGAAGTTTCTGTCTGTGAGTTCTTCGGACTGCAGCCCAAGCCGGAGAGGCATACAGCAGAACTGGCCTAATCATAGTCTTGTAGAGCGTGAGCTTATTTTTGAGTGTCATCGTGGAGTGTTTGCCAATGATAGGGTTTAAACTAACACTGGCTCCTGTAGCTTTACCTAATGTTTGCTTTATGTGCTCACGAAAGTTAAGTCTGTCATCTAAGTAAACACCGAGGTATTTGGTGTGTTTACTGTTATTAATGTCTGTGTCGAAGATCTCAAGGTGTGTGTCATATTGTCTGCGTATTTTGTGTCTCCTGAATAGGACTGACTCACTCTTCTGCGCGTTGATCTTAACTCTCCAGTCTTCGCACCATGTTTGTACTGTGTTTAAAGCTGTCTGAAGTTTGTGGAATGCAATGTCACCGTGTTTAGATTTGGCAAGAATGGCTGTGTCATCTGCAAACTGGGCTGTGATGCAATTGTCAAATGTAGGGAAGTCATTGATGTAAAGATTGAAAAGTGTGGGGCCCAGAATGCTACCTTGTGGGACTCCTGCTCTAATGTTTGTGACTGTGGAAAGTGTGTTGTTGAATCTGACCTGAAAGACTCTGTTTGTGATGAATGAGTTGATGATGTGAATGAGGGTCTTTGGAATGTTTTGTGTAGTGAGTTTGCTGATTAAGCCCTCATGCCATAAACTGTCGAAAGCTTTCTCCACGTCCAGAAAAACTCCCCCTATCGCTTCCTTGTTGTTAAAAGCCTGTCCGATAATTTCAACCATTCTGTGAACCTGATGGACTGCGGAGTGTCCCCGTCTGAAACCATATTGGTTGGTGTTGATGATGTTGTTTTCGTTGATGAAGTGTTGTAGCCTGATGTTGATGACTTTTTCGAACAGTTTAGCCATACAAGGCAAGAGGCTGATCGGTCTGTAGTTGTTGGGTTGGAGTGGACTTTTCCCAGGTTTCTTGAAAAGGACGACAATTGCCCTTTTCCATCTGCTGGGGAAGTAGTGTAACCTAAGGCAAGCGTTGAAGATGTTGGTGATGTGGACTATGACCTTGTTGTCAATGTTTTTGATGGCAGTGTTTGAGATTTGGTCATAGCCTGAAGCCTTCTTTGGATCGAGTGTTTTGATGAGTTTTTTGATCTCCTGTGGTGTAGTGTGGGTGATAGGTGTGGTGGGCTCAATTGCTAAGTAGTTTTCTACTTCGCTGCTAATTCTATCAACCAGCTCTAAGTTAATTGGAGTCTGATGTGGTGAGAACTGGTTGTGTAGGCTGGAAGCTAGAAGCTCTGCCATGCCGTGTTCTGTATAGATGAGTGAGGTTGGTCCTTTAAGAGGACCAATAAGTTGTGGCTTGGATTTGAGGGCTTTCGCCATTTTCCAAACTGTGTTATCGTGTGTGGAGAGCCTCATAACTGTGTCTTCCCATTCAGCTTGTTTGTGTTCGGTGATGAGTGTTTTAACTTCTCTGCAGGCTTCGTTCCATCTGCTTTTGGTGGGTGGGTGTCTGGTGTGTTTGTATTCCTTTCTAAGTCTGTTCTTCTCCCTAATCTTTTCTCTGATGTAGTGTGGAAGCCTAGTGTCAGTGTTGGTTTTAGTGGGTTTTGAACTGCTGTCAATGTCTTGTTTGAGTTTTGTGGTGAGGTGTTCAATGGCATTGTCAATGAGATCTGTAGTGGTCATGTTAGGGTTGACTGTGATGTTGTTTCCTGACTTTGTGTGAAATGTTTCCCAGTTTGTCTTGTACCTAACTTTCTCAGGGGGTTTGGTGAGGCCATAAAAAGTAAAAGTCACTGGGCTATGGTCTGAAGAAAGGCTGTCGTGAACTTTAAGATGAGGGATGTGGGGAATGCCCTTAAGGAGCATAATGTCTAAGATATCTGGTCTATGGTCGATATAGCCTGGGAAGTGGGTTGGTTCGTCAGGGGCAGCCAGAGTTACTCCCTGGTCTAAAATGAATTTTTTGAGAATGATACCGTTTGGGTTTGTTGCCCTACAATTCCAATGGGTGCTTTTAGCATTTAGGTCTCCTGCAAGAATAGTTGGTAGGCCAGAATTCATGAGAGCAGCAAGATCGCTGTTTAATAATTTTGAGTTCGGCGGGTTGTAGACTGAGATAAAAAGCACTTCACCAAAATTTTCGTTCTCCAGTACTACAGCGCACGCCTCGATGGAATTAAGCTGGGGAAGAATGTACTCAGTACATTTAAAACTTCTCTTACAATAAATGGCCACACCACCCCCTCTGTTGTGTAGTCTGTCATTCCTAAACAGTGTGTAGTTTGCAATCCTAGCCTTGTCACATGGTCTTAAGTGTGTCTCGTTTAAAAGCATGATGTCAATGTTCTGATCTCTGATGAACTCCTTCAACTCGTGTATCTGCCTTTTAAGGCAATTAAGGTTGGCAAAGCCGACATTTGTGTAGAAAGTAGGGTTGTATGTCTTGTTGTGAGTGTTGTGGTGATTATTCATAATTACACATTGTGATTAGCTCCTCAAAGATACCAAAACCTACTTCTAACTTTTCCATCATACCATTCGCTGACCTTAGTCGTGTAGCAGCATTTTTAATCAGGTTTAGGACCCGTTTTAAGTTGAAGTTCTTAAGGAACTTCTGTAAGTCTCGGAGGATTTCAAACACATTCCCCTCTTCTTCATGAGCATTAACTTGCTGTTTGGGTGTGCTTTGGGTTTCCCCGTGTTGTTGTTGTGAATTGGTTTCGACTTGTGTCTCCACCTCATTGATTATTGGAGTGTGAGCATGTTGTTGTGGTGAAGATGAGGGTCCGGCCACTGCTGCATTTGAATAGCTAAAGCCGGTCCTGACTGGAGCGGCTTTTATCAGTATTCTAGCCTAGTTGACTTTGTTTATGGCGGCCTGTTCTTTAGTAACAGGTTTATGTGTTTGTGTTGGCCTAATGGTTTGTTGGTTGTGTATGTTGTGTTCGGCAGTATTCTGGCCGTTGTCTCTGCGAATGGGTCTTTGAGAACAACCCCTGTAGTTGGCTGTGTGGTCACCCCCACAAAGAACGCATTTGGGCGACTCAATGCGCCCCTTGGTTGGGCAATCCACGGTCAGATGACTTCCCGCGCATTTTACACACCTAGCGGGGTTTGAACAGCCTGATTGTGCATGACCGTACCGTTGGCATCGATGGCATTGTGTGGGCTCCTTGGATTTTTTGTAACTGCTAACTGTGACCTTGAGGTACATAAATTCGGTCATGTTGTATATTTCTTTGTTCTGTGTTGTGTTAAGAAGCTCTATGAAATAGACGGGAATGAAGTTCTTCTCTCCATTAACAATATGGGAGTACTGAAAAACAGTTTCTGAATCGAAACCGTAGTTCTTCAGTTCAGCCTTTACTTCGGCCGCGCCTAAATCGGCGGGAACACCTCTCAATACCACCTTGAGGGTGCGCTCACTTTTTAATTTGTACGAATGAAAGGGGACTCCCTTAGCTGCCAAATGTGATGTTACCAACCTATAATCTGTCTCGGTGGCGACTTTTACGTTCAAAGTCGTCCCCGTGGCTTTGCCAGAGAAGTTGCTTAAGCCAGCATCCTTCAATGACTTGGCCAGTTCTTTCCACTTTATGTTTTGGTTCGTTATAACAATTGGAGGAATCCTAGCCTTCCCCTTGGGGGCACTGTGATAATCGGTCTCCATACCGTTTTCATTCTCCTCTTCCTGCTGTTCGTCTTCCAGCGCCTTAAACTTATTCGCCGTTTCAACCGTCCCGGGGCTAACGCATACCCGGAGTCGTTTGAAACTCTTCGAAGGTTCCTTAAACTCAATAACCTTCGAGGCCCTACACTCCTTCTCTAATGACTCCAGATTCTGTTCTAAGACCTCCTTACTCCTCTTCTCAAAAATCACCCTACACGGCCCCTGTGTAAACATCTCCGCTATAGTTTCCTGTCTACGCCCGTAAAGCTCATACAGCCGGTCACCCTCCTCCCTGCTCCCAGACGCTTGGTACCTTGCCAAAATAGCATTATGCTCTTTATCTAAGGTACCCATCCGTTCCCAGATAGAACAGTCGGCCGGCTGTAGTAGCTTAACATCCGCTACGCTTAACATCCCTCCCGCTAACTGTGAAGCACCTAACTTCCCTGCCTCTGAAATGGAAACATCCATAGTCACCTATGGGACGGCAGTGCAGTGTCCGCTATGGATGTTGGGATGATTGCAATTGTTCGTGTATGTACCGTTGAAATATGTGTGTTGGGATGTAGGGTCCCACCTTAAAGGAAGCGAGTGCGGCTTATCAGTCAACACGGCTGTTTCAGCACGCAAACACTGAGAGAGGCTCCCCCTAACGTACCGGAGCGGCACTGTAGAGGGGATGAGGCTCCAACCCTGATAAATCAGGCGTCTTCGCTTACCAATCCCGGAAAAAGTGGGGTTACTGTATGAAATAAAAAAATCCAAGCAAAAATCAACTCGGGGTGTAGTGCTAAACCACCGAGGGTCTCGAACTCCCCTTAGATATCAGAGGGCCTAAGTATAGGCCAAGCCACAATGACGCTTTTATAATATCTAAGATCAGCCACGATGGTACACCGGAGCTCAGGATCGTCGGCGAACGTCTGCTTCAGCGGCCGCTTACGGTAAAATAACCGATGTCTCGGCTCGCCAGTCCTACGCGTAAGAGTAGGTGCGTGCTCGTCAGTCGCAAGCGGTCGAAAGAATGTGAATGAGAATGAATGTCGATGGAATCTGTTTTCGCCTATTTATTAACTCACGGCACATACGTCACGCAAAACGAACGCAACAGGCGAATCAGAAGACGGCATAGGGGGCGCTGAAGCTACTCGCTCACAACTTTAGTTTTAGAGTTTTAAAACTTTATTCTGATCTCAGATTTCCTAGCGAAAACATGTCTGAAGAAACTGCTGCCGTTGCCGCTACCCCCGCCGCCGCCACGCCTAAGAAAAAGGCAAAGGCCGCCGCTAAAAAGCCCAAAACTGCGCCCACCCATCCCAAAGTGGCCGATATGGTCGTCGATGCCATCACCGCTTTGAAAGAGCGCGGTGGATCGTCTCTGCAGGCCATCAAGAAGCACATCGGTGCCCACCACAAGGTCGATCTCGACCGATTGACACCCTTCATTAAGAAATACCTGAAGAGTGCCGTGGTCAGCGGATCCCTCGTACAGACGAAGGGAAAGGGTGCCACCGGCTCTTTCAAGCTGAGCGCTTCCGGCCAGAAGACCAAAAAGCCAGTGAAGGAGGTGAAAAAGCCTAAGGCAGTGAAAGCCGCTTCCCCTGCCAAAAAAGCAAAGGCCGCAGCTAAGAAACCTGCAGCCAAGCCGAAGGCAAAGGTTGAGAAGAAAAAGCCAGCTGCCAAGAAGGCGACTCCCAAAAAGGCCGCCAAGCCCAAGTCTCCTAAAAAGGCTGTCAAAGCTGCAAAGCCGAAGGCACCCAAAGCAAAAAAGCTAAAGACCCCTAAAAAGGCTGCATGGGCATCGGACAGGCAACTTTGACCGTCGGGACATTCGTGTTTCCCTCCTGGGACGGGGCAGCAGTCCCTGTCGACGGGAATTGGGCATCCGACGACAGACCATTGGACTCGGGCAAAGTTTTTACCGGGCATTGGACATCCGGGTGATGGGAAATATCGACCGCCTGGAATTGGGCATCCGGATTGAGCTTGATTTTCTTGGCCGTCGGGACATCCGTGCTTCCCTCCTGGGACCGGGCATCCGAGCGTACCTCCGGGAATGGGGCATCCGGGGTAGCAGTCCCTGCCGTCGGGAATTGGGCATCCGGCGGCAGACCATTGGACACGGCCAAGGCTTGAAACTTGTTAAAAGTCGGGATAGTAGCCACGACTTGTGGCTCATCAGTGAAGGATAACTCAATGTAGGCTTTGAGCATGGTGATCCAATCTGGCTCTACGCTCGTATGATTGTCAACTATACGATTGAGCAATCTTTTAGAAATGAATGGCATACAGTCCGTTAAATTCATAATGCATAACTGAGCATCATCAAAATTGTCCGTACGATAGAATTGATTAGCTAGAATCCTGGTCTGGCTATCAGCAATGACCCGTTCCTCCGCCGTCATCTCCTTATACCGCTTCGTACGCAAGAAACTCATTGCATAAATCGTCTCGCGCAAGAGTGAGCAAAAACAGGTCCGCTCTCTTCAGTCCGCAACTTCCGAATGAAAGGTCGATGACGTCCATTACGTCCATTAAGTAAGAAGAGGGTCTGTGCCCGGAGGGCACTCTACCTCTGGTATGAAGATTTTTATAGCCAGATAAAAAGTTGTCTGCCATGAAATCGGAAGGACTGATATGGGACAAGACAAAACGGCACAACGAACAAACAAACAATGATACAAGGGAATGAACAGAAATGAAAAAACAAAATCAAAATTGGCTTTATGCCATGTCAGAAAAAATCAATGGGATTAAACTTTTTTTTTTTTTCAAACAAAATTCAAAATAAATTTAAAATAAAAAGAACTGTACATGACATAGTTGGGACACGACAGGACGGACAAAATGCAAGCGAGACGCAAGCATGTCATAAAGAACAAATCATGGATAAATACAGGAAATCAGGAACCCAAGCCGAGAGTGGCTCTTGGACGATGAATGTTTCTGGGGTTATTATAGTCATAGTCGTCATATGCTAGTCTCTCAATTTCAGGGTTGTCAATAGCCTCCAAACCAGCAAAGAATTTTGCGGCATTTTTGGCAATGTACTGTACAAGGCTAGGGATATTGAGGGCCTCAAGGATGTCACAGTTCCGCATATACCTATTTGCATTAACGACTCTGTATCTTAATGTAGTGCTCTGTAACCGTTCAAATTTGTCAATGGTGGTCCTGCAGGCCCCACCCCACACAGGGGCTGCATAAGTAATGGCAGGTCTAATAATTACTTTGTAAATGAGCAGTTTGTTGGCCAGATTAAGTACAGAGTTGCGCCCTAGGAGATATTTAAGGGATATGCATGTATTGCGGAACTTGGCAGTAATATATTCTAAGTGTGGTTTCCAGGTAAGCCTTGTATCCAGGGTGATCCCTAGGTATTTGGCAGTGTTTGACCAATCAATGTCTGTGCCATACATATTGAGCTTGGATGGCAATGGGCTCCTTTTCCTAGTAAACATGATGGCAGCACTCTTTTCTACATTAATTTGGATGCGCCATCGACTGAGCCAGGTCTCAAGATCGTGAATGTGATCCTGGAGGTGCTTGATGATGTACTTCTGCGATTTGCCTCTCGCCAGAATAGCAGTGTCGTCTGCAAAGAGTGCCAGCATATTAGGGGGTCTAATAGGGATGTCATTTATATAGAGGATGAAGAGGGTAGGCCCCAGGACGGAACCTTGGGGCGTCCCGGCCATCACATTCCTAGGCGTGGAGTAAGAGTCTTTAACCTGGACCACAAACTGTCTCTTGGTGAGGTAGGAGTGAATGATAGGGATGAGATATGAGGGGATGCGATACTGGATGAGTTTGTGATAAGTCCAGGTACATAAACTTTATCAAAGGCCTTGCTCACATCAAGGAAAAGAGCCCCGATGCTTTGTTTGTTCGCAAGGCCCTCCGCACACTCAGTACCAAAGGAGCTGATGCGTGGTTGAGAGGCGCCTCATAAATCAATTGCTGTGGGATGATAATTTATGCTCATCAGGTAGGTCATAAGTGTTTGATGATGACCTCCGCAATCTTACCCAAATGGTAGAGCGAGATTGGCCTAAAGACACAGGATTGTTGCGTCCTTTCCGGGTTTGAGAATTGGGATGATGACAGCCGATTTCCAGGCAGATGGGAAGGTCAGAGTATTGAGCATAGCAGTTAGAATATAGGCAATAGTAAGGATAATATTAGGGGGCAAGTGCTTAATCATTTTATTTGTAATTCCCTCTCGACCGGGGGCCTTTTTAATATGGAGTTTAGCTATGTAATCAGTAATTTCGGAGGGCTCAACTGGGGGAATAGGGTCCGTGGGTGGTGTAGCAAGATAGCTATGAACAGAGGAATTAATAATGTTATCAAAATTGGGGTCAGTAGAGGGATTATTCTGAAATTGCTCTTCGTAGGTGTTGGCCAGGAATTCGGCTTTTGCATCATCTGGTATGCCGTATTGTTAGACTCCTTGAGTGGAGGGATGCGAAAGTTCGCCCTCTTGCATCTTTTGGTTGCTCTAAAGAGCGAGCCATCTTGGGGTCCAGAGAGGACAAATAGTTTTGCCAGTCTTGCTGGATATGCTTGTGGAGTTCCTTTTTGATGGTATTTTGAACTCGATTGAGTTCCACCTTATCTCTAGGGTCCCTAAACCTCTGCCATGTGCGACGGACTCTATTTTTGTGTTTAATAAGGTCTCTAATAAGGGGAGGGGTGTAGATTTCAGATTTGGTGTCAATAATTTGGGTGGCATTTGAGTGAGCATCGAGGATGACTTTAGTGATATTGTGGACAGCAGAGTTAAGTTGGTCAGGGGAAGTGATATTGTGTTCAATATTGATGTTGCCAAGACTATCAGTGTAGTTGGACCAATTAGTTTTGTAGGTTTTGGAGGCTCTAGGTATATTAACGTTAGTGAAGAAGTCACACATGACAGGGTTGTGGTCAGAGCTGAGCTCTGAGAGGGAAGAGATATGGTGGTGGAATGGGATATTCCTTGCAAGAACAAGGTCAATGGTTGATTGAGAGTTGTATCCAAATCTTGTCGGGGTCGGGGGAGCTAGGACTTGGAAGCTGTTGTTGTCAGCAAAAGCGCTAAGCATAGTGCCGGCTCTGTTATATTTCCTAGTCCAGCGTCTGTGGTGCGCATTGAAGTCACCACACAAATACACTGATTGTGAGCAGCAGTGAGGGTTTCGAGCTCGGTAATAAGAGCAGGACCAGGGTTGTTGTTGATGTAGATAGAGGCAATGGTGAAAGGGCTGTGTCCATGGATATTAAATTGATGAGGTGCCTGAAGAACACCGTCGTGGGAGAGGAATCGTGTGGGCGAATGGTGCTTTTAATGAAGATCGCCGTACCATGTTTGGGCAGCGGAAATTGGGGTGTGGGAGCCTGTCTGTCATTCCTGTGACAGGTATAGTTAGGAATGGAGACCCTGTTTGGTGCATTTAACTGGGTTTCTTGAACCAGAATAATGTCAGGGGAAATTCGGGAGACCAGCTCACGAAGTTCTCCTATCTTAGAGGAGAGAGTGGCCGCATTCCAAGTAAGTACTCTAAGAGAGTTTGCGAAAGCCATATTAACAGAAGACGTGATTTGTGCTTGCATAATCAGTTTTGTGAGCTGGGCTGGGGTTCGAGGGTTCAGTTTTGTGCAATTTTTGTGCCAGAGCTTGAGTATTTGATCATATGATTGACCAAAGAAATTAGAAAACATATTCTGGAGCATATTCTCCAAATTGCTCGTCATGTCCTGCATTTGTTGTTTGAGATCCTCGATTTCCTGTTTGAGGGCAATGTTCTCTGTATCCATGAAAATCTCCTCTTCCTCATCATGGCTATCGGAGTTTGTAATTCTAGCCTGAACCTGTTCCATTTTAGAGGGAACAGTAATGCGAGTGCGTGGGCGAGACACGGCTTGTGCGTAATTTACATTACTGCGAACATGGGACGACCTATTGAAGGTCTGCGCACTAGGGGCGTTAAAATGACGGTTTGGTTTTGGCTTGGGGAAAGCAGGGCAGTTTCGATAGTTAGCCGGGTGTTGTCCCGAACAATTGGCACAAGTGGGGGAGTTTCCCTAGTCTTAGTGCATTGTCTACTCTCATGGTCCTGTCCACATTTTACGCACTTAGGCTTGACATGACAATTGGCCGATGAGTGACCCCATCTTTGGCAGTTAAAGCATTGATTTATTTGATTTGGCCTGACGAATTTTGGACCTCTACATCAATACCCATGAAAATTTGAGATTGTAAATGTCATTGGATTTTTCAGATTTAGGCAAGTGATCTGATAGATGGGCAAGGGAACCTTGTCCCGCAGACGTTTAATCTGAACTACCTTAGTGGGAGTATATCCCTGGGGATGTGAGCTCATCAGCGACTTTACTGTGGGGGTGTCTCGTGGAATGCCCTTATTACCACCTTGAGTGGCCTTTCACTAACAGGGTTAAAAACAAGATAACCAAAACCATTATCTCGGCAACACTGGTATACCAGTCGTTGCTCTTCCTCTGTTTTTATAGAGACCCTAATGTATTCAGCCTGGGCCCTACAACTGGCACCATTAACAGCTGCCTTTATAGTGGAGCATATAGACCAAAAAGGATGTTCGACAGTCATTTTAACTAAGACCGGGTGGATTTTTGGAGATTGAATGGCGATACAGTCAGGGTCTGATATTTCAGGATCCATAGTAGTGGTATTTGCTATGGGTTGGAATCTATTACTTGTAGAAGTAGAGGGCTCAGAGAGCGTGAAAGTTTGAGCCTTAGCTGCCTTTTTAGAGTTCATCGTTTGGAAACCATCATTGTCCGTGGAGTTATTGCTATTTGATCGATTCCTCTTTCCCAGCCCTTTGGCGGGAGTAACATGAGAGGATACATCCATGCTATCCTGGGTAGCAGGAGGGTTTTTAGACTGGTTTATGTTTGACCCAGCACTGGGGTGTTTCTTACAATCAGAACTTTGGCATGGTTTTTAGACTCTGATAATGGGCCAATTTCTGATTAGTGATTTCAGCCAAAAAATTTAGAATAACACTAGTGGTTTTGCTACTTGAGCCAATATTGGTTTGATTAACATTTAAGAAGTTGTCATATGTAGCCTTAGCAATTTCATATTCATAATAGGCAGCCTGTAGGGCTTTGCAGTCATTAAAGAGGTTGTTGTGTGGAGCCATGGTCAAAAATGGCGTCAAAAATGGCAGGAAGAATCCAGCAACTCAAGAGCAGCAAGAATCCAGCAACTCAACTGACACAAGGCCAGAGAGGCAAAAAATGAAAGAATCACTTGCTAGAACAAGGCGCACCTAGTTTAGCTTGGATGAGCAAATGGAAAATAAAATATAAACAGTTGGAGCAAGCTCCCCTGCCTGTTATAATATCAGCGGCACGCGCGGCGGCGTCGCAGTGAATGGGCCACTCGGGCACTAGTCAGAAAGTGGACAGAATTTCCGCGAGGAAAATCTGGTCCGAGGGATGGTAGAAAATTCCGCAAGGAAAGATCTAGTCCGGTCAGGTAAAGCTCGGTCGAACAAAAGCGTATGGAAAGCCGAAGCAAACCACGTTTCAGATGAACGACACGGCAATACAAATTGCAAGCAAATCAAGCCAATCGCCCGGCAGCTAGAGAACTAGGCAGCCGACAAAATTTGAAACTTGATTGCAATACAAATCAGCGGTGAAAATATCACAGGCAGCAGCGTAGCGTATACGCGCGTAGTCAGGTCTTAAAATTGAGAGAGCAGGAGAAGGAGGTCGATGACGTCCATTAAGTAAGAAGAGGGTCTGTGCCCGGAGGGCACTCTACCTCTGGTATGAAGATTTTTATAGCCAGATAATAAGTTGTCTGCCATGAGATTGGAAGGACTGATATGGGACAAGACAAAAACGGCACAACGAACAAACAAATAACGATACAAGGAAATGAACAGAATGAAAACAAAATCAAAATTGGCTTTATGCCATGTCAGAAAAATACAATGGGATTAAACATTTTTTTTTTTTTTTTTAACAAACAAAATTCAAAATGAATTTAAAATAAAAAGAACTGTACAAGACATAGTTGGGACACGACAGGACGGACAAAATGCAAGCGAGACGCAAGCATGTCATAAAGAACAAATCATGGATAAATACAGGAAATCAGGACCCCAAGCCGAGAGTGGCTCTTGGACGATGAATGTTTCTGGGGTTTTATAGTCATAATCGTCATATGCAGTCTTCAATTTCATGGTTGTCAATGGCCTCCAAACCAGCAAAGAATTTTGCGGCATTTTTGGCAATATACTGTCCTAAGGCTAGGGATATTGAGGGCCTCAAGGATGTCACAGTTCCGCATATACCTATTTGCATTAACGACTCTGTATCTTAATGTGGTGCTCTGTAACCGTTCAAATTTTCAATGGTGGTCCTGCAGGCCCCACCCCACACAGGGGCTGCATAAGTAATGGCAGGTCTAATAATTACTTTGTAAATGAGCAGTTTGTTGGCCAGATTAAGTACAGAGTTGCGCCCTAGGAGATATTTAAGGGATATGCATGTATTGCGGAACTTGGCAGTAATATATTCTAAATGTGGTTTCCAGGTAAGCCTTGAATCCAGGGTGATCCCTAGGTATTTGGCAGTGTTTGACCATTCAATATCTGTGCCATACATATTGAGCTTGGATGGCAATGGGCTCCTTTTCCTAGTAAACATGATGGCAGCACTCTTGTCTACATTAATTTGGATGCGCCATCGACTGAGCCAGGTCTCAAGATCGTGAATGTGATCCTGGAGGTGCTTGATGATGTACTTCTGCGATTTGCCTCTCGCCAGAATAGCAGTGTCGTCTGCAAAGAGTGCCAGCATATTAGGGGGTCTAATAGGGATGTCATTTATATAGAGGATGAAGAGGGTAGGCCCCAGGACAGAACCTTGGGGCGTCCCGGCCATCACATTCCTAGGCGTGGAGTAAGAATCTTTAACTTGGACCACAAACTGTCTCTTGGTGAGGTAGGAGTGAATAATAGGGATGAGATATGAGGGGATGCGATACTGGATGAGTTTGTGTATAAGTCCAGGTACATAAACTTTATCAAAGGCCTTGCTCACATCAAGGAAAAGAGCCCCGATGCTTTGTTTGTTCGCAAGGCCCTCCGCCACATACTCAGTTACCCTAAGGAGCTGATGCGTGGTTGAGAGGCGCCTCATAAAACCAAATTGCTGTGGGATGATAATTTTATGCTCATCCAAGTAGGTCATAAGTCTGTTTTTAATGATGACCTCCGCAATCTTACCCAAAATGGGTAAGAGCGAGATTGGCCTGTAAGACACAGGATTTGTTGCGTCCTTTCCGGGTTTGAGAATTGGGATGATGACAGCCGATTTCCAGGCAGATGGGAAGGTCAGAGTATTGAGCATAGCAGTTAGAATATAGGCAATAGTAAGGATAATATTAGGGGGCAGGTGCTTAATCATTTTATTTGTAATTCCCTCTCGACCGGGGGCCTTTTTAATATGGAGTTTAGCTATGTAATCAGTAATTTCGGAGGGCTCAACTGGGGGAATAGGGTCCGTGGGTGGTGTAGCAAGATAGCTATGAACAGAGGAATTAATAATGTTATCAAAAATGGGGTCAGTAGAGGGATTATTCTGAAATTGCTCTTCGTAGGTGTTGGCCAGGAATTCGGCTTTTGCATCATCTGAGTATGCCGTATTGTTAGACTCCTTGAGTGGAGGGATGCGAAAGTTCGCCCTCTTGCATCTTTTGGTTGCTCTAAAGAGCGAGCCATCTTGAGGGTCCAGAGAGGACAAATAGTTTTGCCAGTCTTGCTGGATATGCTTGTGGAGTTCCTTTTTGATGGTATTTTGAACTCTATTGAGTTCCACCTTATCTCTAGGGTCCCTAAACCTCTGCCATGTGCGACGGACTCTATTTTTGTGTTTAATAAGGTCTCTAATAAGGGGAGGGGTGTAGATTTCAGATTTGGTGTCAATAATTTGGGTGGCATTTGAGTGAGCATCGAGGATGACTTTAGTGATATTGTGGACAGCAGAGTTAAGTTGGTCAGGGGAAGTGATATTGTGTTCAATATTGATGTTGCCAAGACTATCAGTGTAGTTGGACCAATTAGTTTTGTAGGTTTTGGAGGCTCTAGGGATATCAATGTTTGTGAAGAAGTCACACATGACAGGGTTGTGGTCAGAGCTGAGCTCTGAGAGGGAAGAGATATGATGGTGGAATGGGATATTCCTTGCAAGAACAAGGTCAATGGTTGATTGCGAGTTGTGGCCGAATCTTGTCGGGGTTGGGGGAGCTAGGACTTGGAAGCTGTTGTTATCAGCAAAAGCGCTAAGCATAGTGCCGGCTCTGTTATATTTCCTAGTCCAGCGTCTGTGGTGCGCATTGAAGTCACTACACTGATTGTGGGCAGCAGTGAGGGTTTCAAGCTCAGTAATAAGAGCAGGACCGGGGTTGTTGTTAATGTAGACAGAGGCAATGGTGAAAGGACTGTGTCCATGGATATTAAAGTGGATGAGGGTGGCCTGAAGGAACACCGTCGTGGGAGAGGGAATCGTGTAGTGCGGAATGGTGCTTTTAATGAAGATCGCCGTACCATGTTTGGGCAGCGGAAATTGGGGTGTGGGAGCCTGTCTGTCATTCCTGTGACAGGTATAGTTAGGAATGGAGACCCTGTTAGGGGCATTTAACTGGGTTTCTTGAACCAGAATAATGTCAGGGGAAATTCGAGAGACCAGCTCTCTAAGCTCTCCTATCTTAGGGGAGAGGGTGGCAGCGTTCCATGTGAGAACTCTGAGCGAGTTTATGGAAGTCATGTTAGTGGGAGTCGCGAATTGAGGTTGTCTGTTCATTCTTGTGTGATTGTCTGAGGTTCAAGAGGTTTTTGCGCCAGGAATTTGGGTAAAGTTTTATGAGATTGACCAAAGAAGTTAGCAAACATATTTTGGAGCATATTTTCTAGGTTGCTCGTCATGTTTTGCATCTGTTGTTTAAGCTCCTCAATTTCTTGTTTGAGGGCGAAGTTTTCTGTGTCCATAAGGATCTCATCTTCCTCCACATTGTACTCAGAGTTTGCAATTTTGGCTTGAGCCTGCTCCAAAGCAGAAGGGACAATGATACGAGTGCGTGGGCGAGACGTGGCTTGCGCATAACTGATGTTGCTACGTACATGGGATGACCTATCAAAGGTCTGCGCATGGGAGAAGTTTGCATGACGGTTTGGTTTGGGTGTTTAGTTTTAGTGCAGGACCTGGTCTCATGGTCCTGTCCACATTTAACGCACTTGGGCTTTACATGGCAGTTGGCCGAGGAGTGTCCTCAACGCTGGCAGTTGAAGCACTGGTTTATCTGATTTGGCCTGATAAATTTGTGTACTTCTACGTCAATACCCATAAAGAGTTTAAGATCGTAGACGGTGTTAGATTTTTGAGATTTGGGTAGCGTAACTGGGTAAATGGGCAAGGGAACCTTGTCCCGAAGTCTTTTGATTTGGACTACTTTGGTGGGAGCATAGCCCTTTTGAGTGAGTTCTACTTCGACATCAGTAGTTGATGTTTCCCGAGGAATACCCTTAATGACCACTTTGAGTGGCCTCTCGTTGACAGGTTTGAATAGGAGGTATCCGAAACCATTATCTCTACAACACTGGTAAACCAGCCGTTGTTCATCCTCAGTCTTAATAGCAACCCGGATGTACTCTCCCTGAGCCCTACAACTGGCTCCAATGACAGCGGCCTTTATGATGGGACAAATTTTCCAGAAGGGATGTTCAACATCCATCTTGACCAGAACAGGATGAATTTTGGAGGCTTGGATAGGAATAAAGTCGGGGTCAGGATTTTCAGAATCCATGTTAGTATCATTAGCAATGGGCTGGAAGCTATTGTATGTAGATGTGGAGGGCTCAGAGGCCGTGAAAGTTAAAACCTTTGCAGCCTTTTTGCTGTTTACAAGAGTAAACTTCTCATTTTCGGCGGAGTTATTACTGTTTGATCTATTCCTCTTTCCCGACCCTTTGGCAGGATTTGCGTGGGAGGATACAATAATTTCATCCTGGGCAGGATGACTGACTTGAGTCTGAGTAGTGTCAGTCCCGACTCGGGGGTGACCTATGCGGCCCAAAGTATTACAAATGGGTAAGCTACGATAATGTGCCAGGGTGTCATTGACAACTTGTGTCGTATGCTCTCGCAAGTAAGCCAGAGTTTTAGGATCTGTGCCGATGTTAGTTTGATCAACAACTAAGTAGGCTTCATAGGCGTTCTTAGCATTGAGAAATTTAGCATAAGCAGCCTGAAGATTTTTGCAACTATCTAGTAGATTTGGAGCCATGGTCAAAAATGGCGTCAGAAATGGCAGCAAGAATCCAGCAACTCAAGAGCAGCAGGAATCCAGCAACTCAACTGACACAAGGCCAGGGAGCGAGCAGGGAATTGGAGAGGCAAAAAATGAAAGAATCACTTGCTAAGACAAGGCGCACCTAGTTTAGCTTGGATGAACAAATGGAAAATAAAAGGAAAAACAGTTGGAGCAAGCTCCCCTGCCTGTTAAAGTAATAGCAGCACGCGCGGCGGCGTCGCAGTGAATGGGCCACTCGGGCACTAGTCAGAAAGGTGGACAGAAATTCCGCAAGGAAAATCTGGTCCAAGGGATGGTAGAAAATTCCGCAAGGAAAGATCTAGTCCGGTCAGGTAAAGCTCGGTCGAACAAAAGCGTATGGAAAGCCGAAGCAAACCACGTTTCAGATGAACGACACGGCAATACAAATTGCAAGCAAATCAAGCCAATCGCCCGGCAGCTAGAGAACTAGGCCGCCGACAAAATTTGAAACTTGATTGCAATACAAATCAGCGGTGAAAATATCACAGGCAGCAGCGTAGCGTATACGCGCGTAGTCAGGTCTTAAGATTGAGAGAGCAGGAGCAGAATGAGGTTGATGAAATCTGTTTTCGCCTATTTATTAACTCACGGCACATACGTCACGCAAAACGAACGCAACAGGCGAATCAGAAGACGGCATAGGGGGCGCTGAAGCTACTCGCTCACAACTTTCGTTTTAGAGTTTTAAACTTTATTCTGATCTCAGATTTCCTAGCACATGTGAACGCGCCTTATGTAGTATGTTCAGATAATTCCCTTCCCTCCATAACTTCTCTACCAATCACAGACATCTGATAAGGGGACTTGTGCTGCCATATTGAGGGCTCAAACCTTTTCCGATTCTGCAGAGGATAGGTATGAGCAACCGTGTTTCACCCAAAGGTATCATTAAAGTATTAGATTTGCTGATCACGTGACCTTCAATGCTAACGACGGGACGCGCATGGAGGCTTTTTAAGGGGGCATAATGGCCAGTGTTGCTGCCACTTTAAGGAGAAAAATACTACGAAAATATTACATTTAATTCAAAAATTACAAAAAAATACTAGAAAAGGATTTAAAGTCACTAAAAAGATACCAAAATGCAGCTCGTATTTTTACGATATTTTTTTTGTAATTTTAGAATTATTCTAAAATACTAATATACTCTTTAAACTTTAGTTATAAAGTTTTAACTTAATTTTAGAATTAATTTTAGAATTACTCTAAAATTACAAAAAAATATCGTAAAAATACTAGCTGCATTTTGGAATATTTTTAGTGACTTTAAATCCTTTCTAGTATTTTTTTTGTAAATTTAGAATTAAATGGTATTTTTTCGTAGTATTTTTCTCCTTAAAGTGGCAGCAACACTGGCCATTATGCCCCCTTAAAAGCCTCCATGCGCGTCTCGTCGTTAGCATTGGAGGTCACGTGATCAGCCAATCTATTATGTAATACTTTTATTATCTCCTCCCTGATCATATCAGGTCGTTGGGTGTGTAGATTGCGCTGTGATAGATAGTGTTTGGCGAGAAGAAGGTGGCGGATTGATTTAGCTACCCTACGTCTAATTTTCAACTTCGCCAAAAGCCGCCAATGCCAAAATTCAATCGACCATTACGCCATCTTAACATCAGAAAAAAAGCAGACATTTATCCTTTTGTATGGTTGGAAAAGTTTTATACAGTACAAATTCCTTATTTATGCCGAATATATTCTGGTTAACCTAAAGAATCGTGGCCGGCAATTTTACGCCAAATCTGGTCACCCGATGGCAACCTTTGGCGAAATTAGCAATTGCATTGACAATTTCTAAATATTAATCGATTTAAATCTTTAACGCATATAAGTTATTCTGAAGTTTTCTTATGCTAATATTTTATTAATTAGATGCTTACTGATTTTAAATAATTATTTACTTTTTTTAAAATCAATTCTTCGTCATTTTAAAATTTCACTTTTTTTTATAAATCTGGTCTGCAATTTAATGAATTTTTCCACTGTTAGTCGGCCATTTTGAAATTAGGTAGTATTTTTGGTCATTTCGAGATGGTAGCCATCTCGGCAAGTGCCGGGTTTGTTATCACTTCGAATTGGCGACATTTTTGAAAATTCGCCAAATCTGGCCACGATTCTTTAGGTTAACCTATATTCCTCCATATCATCATTTCTTACATTCGTCATTTTCTTACTTTCTCTTGTAAACATCAATTAAATTTATTTCGGAAACCTAAATAAAATCTAGTTGAGGAAATCTGATCCACCATACAAAAAAAATGAAGATTTAAAATCAACAAATAAAATAAAATACTGATATTCAAATAATAATGCAGAAAATTAAACTCGCGCGCTCTTTTTTTCTTTTCTTAATTTGCTAACGCTGAACGCGCTGGAATTTCTTTAAATTGAATTAAAAAGTATAAATTCTTATCTTACAATGCTATTCCTATGGGAAAATCGGCTCACGTTTTGCACCCCTACACCCGTTTGGGTTCGAATAAAAAGTATCCTATAGCCTATTCCTGGTTCTAAGCTACCTTCCCACCAATTTTCAGCCAAATCAGTTTGGCCGTTCTTGAGTTATAAATAGTGTGACTAACACAACTTTCTTTTATATATATAGATTATAAACCATGTAAATAAACATTATTTATAGATTTTCATAACTAGTTAACTAAGGAAGTCTTGGTCCAGTGGCCAACCTTCCCTTACATAGGGTGGGCCAAGCCTCCCTTTCTAGCCATTTTATAAAGAATGGCATATAGAGATTTAAAGCCTACTTCTTTTCAAAAATTTATAACTAAAAAAAAACTTAATATAACAGTATTTATAATATACCACATGCTTAAACTTATTCAATTGCTTTGCCTGAAAAAATCTTGCAAATTATGTCTAAAATGTTTACTTTTTGGAATGAGAAACTTTTATTTTTATTTTCTCCTCACTGCTAAGAAGTAGCTCAATGAAATTAAGGTGGCTGTCTGCTGACAACAGCAGCTTTAAGCAGGGGCGGATCGAGAAAAAAATGACAGGGGGTCAAAAATTTCATTGGAAGAAATTATTGGTAATTAGAAAAATCGTATTTATTAAAATACTAACTGCAAATCGAATTCTTAATTAAATATTAAAGTTATTTTATAATTTAGATTCACAATAATGAAATCTCTCGTACTTATTAGTTATTAAATAAATACACTGGTAATTACTAAACACTCAATTTAATAGCAATTAATAAACAGAATTAATATTAATTAATAATCATTAATAAAAAACATCATACTTAAATTTACAACCTCCTTGATTTGTGTTTGTGGTTTATACTATCATTTAAAATCAATAAACTTAAATATTTATAGAATAATGTGAATTTATAAAAATATTAATGTTAAGTGAATAATAAAAAAATATTAAATAAAAATCAATTAAATGTTGTAATGTAAAATGATTTAATATGTATTAAATATATTTAATTGATATAACGTTTTTACTTGACGTAATTTTATAAATATTTCAATAGCAAGTACAACTGTCGGGGGTTTGAAAGATTTTTTTTTTTAAATTCTATAATTCGGGGAAGATGAACTGTTTTACGTTTTTAAATTTAAATTAATTTATTTTTTTATTTAAATTTAATTTTTTTATGTACAAGTAACAAACGTTTTAAAAAAAATAATTAATTAATAACTAATTAACACGGTGTATTTTTTAAGAATTTTATATAAGGCATTTTATATTAGAATAATAGTTAGAATAGGGCAGAGGGAATAACAGAATAATAACTCGCGCGAAAATTTATTTGTAAGTTGGGAAAAATATATAGTTTACTAAATTTATGTAGAAGAAAAATATTTAAAAAAAAGCATCAGCTTCAGCACTTACTACACCAAAAAAAGCATAATTAAAAAGACCAATTGAAGAAATGGCTAGTTTGACGCACGGAAATCTTTCTTTTAGCATAATTATATCAAAAAAAAAATATTTTAAGTTTCTCTATAATTTGATTTGTCCCAGTTTCGTTATAAAACCCCTTAGCGGATATTTTATTCATACTAAGACATCAGTAAACATTATTAAACCAAAAGCTAAAGAAAGCATGTTCAAATATCTGTAATAATTACTGGACAAACAAGAAAAAACCAAACATAAAGTCTTCGAAATGGGTTTTTACACGATAGGCTTTCAAAAACTCATCTCGAAACATTTGACATTTTCTCTTCAGCTCAGCATCGGGATTATTATAAGTTCCCCTTTATTATCGACCAGTGACTTGATTATTAAAGCACTGGGCGACATAAGTGCCGCCCAGTCTCTACGTTAAAAAAAAATGCTTTAAAATTAACTCTCTAAAAAGGATACATTTAATTGAATAAGAATTTTTTAAAATAATATAAATAAACTTTCCGAGTATATATAATATAAATAATATAATATTTTCGTACCTTATTTTCAAAGAACAATGCAGTGTTTTAATTTCAGAAGAATCATTAAAAATGTTATAAACCTTAGTTTTGTATAATTATAAATAATTAGAAAACTATAAAAAAACTATAACTATATAAAACTATAAAAAATTAGAAAAAGGTGGAAAAACACATCTGCCTCTTTAAAACACCCGCGTAAAAGTAATTATTTAAAAAGTAAGTAAAATACGTAATTATCCAGCAGGCCGATTTACTTGAGATCTCTTCAGATGAGCAGCAAAGAGAAGAGTATTTCTACACTACAACAAGAAGAGTCCACGTCCAATCATATCCCGAAGCCCCCTGTGGTCCCTATTTTTTATTGCCTAAACAATCCTACTTTATGCCTACATGGCTGTCTAGACGTTCTTTCGCGAAAAAAGAAAACTTCAAAAAACGACAGGGGGGTCATCTGACCCCTTGACCTCCCCCCCCCCCCCCCCCCACCTGGATCCGCGCTTGGCTTTGAGTACCATCTATTGAGAAAATATGTTTAAATACTAAATTTAAAAGATGGGCCAAGCCTTCCTTATGGCGAAGGCTCCCCAGGTTCCGCTAATCAGAAGCTAGTTATTATATCACTTGAATGCAATTTTGAACATACACAGATTGAGGACTGATGAGTTATGAACAGACAACTTAAGAACAATAATTTAGTGTGAAATGTATTGATTAGCTGTTTTTTTTAATAATTTTTCTTTAATTTTCTGTGTTTTGATAATTTATCCATATTTAAGAGTGGTCAGTTTTAAAATCATCCCTCTGTAAATTAAATAAATCTTAATTCTTATTCCATTGTTACTACTTTTACTTCCAAGTAGGTTACTCTAGCCTAAACACATATATTTAGTACTACAAACATAGTATAGTCCAGAAACAGTCAAACAAGACATCATAATAACATCCATGGACAACTGATCATGTCTGCAGGCATACAGAGTCCACGGACGAGATGTCCAAAGACCTGACAAATTACATGTTTCATTACTGCCAGTCATGAAATGGAGGGTTTGGACACACCACGGACATGACATATCACGCTCTGTGGACTAACCACGCCACAGCAGCTACAGATTTGATGTTTTTAAGTGCCGCTAATATACACCTAAAATTAATAATCAATTAATTCAAAAGATAACTGCGTGCAAACAATGGGTTTCCTCTCTATTGGCACATTAGCATAATTTCTGCTGTGGTGGCGTTAATATTACTTAAACATTTCTAAACAAACCCATTTCTTTTAGGTTAGATCTATGCTCTATTTTATTCAGTAGTCTCGTTAAGCAGCATACGTTTTGTTTGTGGAATTTCTTTAAATTAAAATACGAATATAGCTTTCTTTTTTGGCGAATCAGGCAATTTATAATATCCTCCTGTATACTATCATTTGGAATTTTTTTGCAATTTGTGCAGATTAATTATGTAAAACTGCTTGTTCTTAAAATTTAACCAAAGGCCAAATCCTTAAGGAACATCCTTAAGGGGGAATGGGCGCGCTGGACCGGGGGTCTCCAAAGCAAAGCGCATCAGTGTTAATCATATAGAGAAAAAAAAATTCTCTGCCATATTTCTCCGGCTGTATTGAATATTTCTGCAAGCGGATTTTTGTTGGAAGAAGTGACACACAAGCTGTGTGACGCCTGACTGACGTCACACGATTATTAAGATTAAAGCCTACTACGGACTTGTAAAGGGGGAAGGCTTTTTGGCTTGTGAGATGATGTGTATTAACGATTACTCTGAATATGAGGATCAAAGTATTTCAAAAGATAATGAATCTCCAACTGCAATAAGCAAGCCTGATATCGTATCACCTACTTTGGTGGATATAGACTTGTCAAAATGGACGAGATTGGAGAGACCTCGAAATAAAAGTTCACGCATTGATGTCAACTATTATCCGCCATCCGGAATACCACGTTTGAGGTCGCTTAAACAAACTAAATATTACTGTAAAAAGGAAGGATTAAATTTCGATTCTGCAAAATTTAATTTTAAACCAACAAGTGTCCCCGAGAATATTAAAAATGACAGTGATCATAGTTCTGGTGGTAATAACTCGACTAATGAGGATGAAGAATCTGATTTTGTTAATCATGCTGATTTTTTTCAGGCGGAAATTTATAATATTGAGGTTCCAAAGACTTATTATGAGTCTCAAAGAGTACCTGAAAAAGACGAGTGGCGTAAAGCTATGGACGATGAGTTGCATACTATGAACGATCGTAAGGTATGGAAACTAGTTCACCCTCCCAAAGGTAGTAAAATATTAGGCAGTAAGTGGGTGTATACCGTAAAAAAGGATGCTGAGGCTAAAATCAAAAAATTTAAAGCTAGGTTAGTGGCACTAGGAAATGCTCAATTAGACTATGTAAGTGTATTTAGCCCAGTGGTTAATTTTTCCTTGGTTAAACTGTTTTTTATTTTATTGGTGTCGTTGCTGAGTTGGGTACATACGCAACTCGACGTGCGGGCAGCCTACCTATACGGTTGTCTTAAAGACGAAGTTTACATGAGGCAACCTCCTGGATATGCAATTAAAGGTCAGGAGGATAAAGTGTGCTTATTACAGAGATCTATATATGGACTACATCATAGTGGTCGCGTGTGGAATGAGGAATTGGATACTATACTAAAAAATTTGGGTTTCAATAATTTTGCATATTGTAATTGTGTATATAAATATGAAAATAGTGTGATTTTATTAGTTTATGTAGATGATTTTGCTCTATTTGGAAAATATAAAAGTTCTTTAGATTGTGTTATAAAAATGTTAAAAACAAAATTGGATATTGTTGTTCTAGGTGAAATGCGATATCTATTGGGAGTTAATTTTGAGAAAGAAGGTGGAAATGTTTATTTGCATCAAAAATCTTACATCAATAAGCTATTGATTAAATTTAAAGATATACCCAGGAGTTTTGTAAACTTACCATTAAAAGTACAAAGTTTACCCCCAAAGGTTAATGAATGTGAAATAAAAGAGACTGATATTATGAGGAAGTACCCATATAGGTCGTTGATAGGATGCCTTTCTATTCTGGCAGATAGAAGTCGTCCGGATATCGCATTTGCCGTTAACACAATGTCACAATTTAATAATGGATATACTTACCAACATTGGTTAATAGTTGTTGATTTGCTTAATTATGTCTTTAACACCAGAGACTATAGATTGAATTTATCTAATGTAAGCAATTGTGATTTAAATGGATATTCAGATGCAAGCTGGGGATCAAATCTCACTGGAAGGCACTCAACGAGTGGGTACATAGTTTGTATAGGAGAAGTGGCTTTTTCATGGAAAGAAACTAAGCAGAAGTGCATTGCCCTTAGTTCCATGGAATCTGAATTCGTATCACTTACAGAGTGTGTAAAAGATCTTGTATGGTACCATAAAGTGTTAAGTGAGTTAAAGTTTTTGTCCATGTCAAAACCTGCAATATATTTTTGTGAAAATAGAATAGAGAATGCTAAAACTAAGCATATTGACATTAGATTGCATTTTATTAGAAAATTACTTAGTGATGAGGATTTCGTCTTAGAATACGTTAACTCTAAATTAAATTTAGCAGATTTATTGACAAAACCACAATATAAGACCAGGTTAAGTTTCTTTGTAGGAAGAATTTTTTGCATCCCCGTGGGGCCGACTGTTGGAAGAAGAGACACACAAGCTGTGTGACGCCTGACTGACGTCACAAGATTATTAAGATAAAAGCCTACTACGGACTTGTAAAGGGGGAAGGCTTTTTGGCTTGTGAGATGATGTGTGTTCGGAGATGTTCTTCTGACATTTTTTCTAATATCTAAATATGATATACTTTCTGTTAATTTATTATTTATTCATCGAAGTTAGATGTACCGGAATTGTGAATGTGCTTGTCGATTAAATTGAACTTAATGAACTATGCCTAGTATTATTTGACTCTTTGCCCAAATTACGCCCACAATTTTTTGTGTGATAAATGTAGCTGACTTACAGGTCCCGACCTTCCCACTTTTTGAAATGGGTTCGAATATTTTTTTTTTAATTTTCAATAAATAATTTTACACAAAATATTCAAAGCAATTTCAAAAAGTGGAAAGATAGAGACCTGTAAGTTATCTACATTTATTATTTAAAAAAAACGTTTGTAAAAATATTCAATACAGCCGGAGAAATGTGGCAGAGAAAATAGTTTTTTTCCCCCATTGGATTAACACTGAGGCACTTAAGTTTTGAAGACGCGCGACCCAGCGCGCCCATTCCCCCTTAAGGAAATAATTAAAGACCATAACACATAGTTAAGGAATTTCAAATTAAAACAAGTATCTAATAAAAAAAATCATTTAAATGCAATTGAAAAATGCTTTTTTATGTTACCTATCTTATATCTACTTTTTGCTGCTTTTTAAACCAAATAGAATCAATGATTTTGTCTTTTTGACTCAAAATGCCTACAAATGTCTTCACCCAAGTTGTGTAGATTTTTAAGTGTAACATTCTATGTAGGTTAACTTAAATGTTCTTGCAATATAATTATTGCTGATTGCCAGTGTCATACTCCCCCATCAGTTAACATTGTTCAATATTTCAATTCTTACCACATAAAAAATAAGCTTAAATCAAATAACTCATATTAATGAGTTGGGAAAGACATTTTTTTTTTGGCTCTATCTTAATTAATCTCTTTGAATTTCTAAAGTAAACCTTTATTGCTAGAGGATACCAAATTTTTAAATTCTGATTTTTAACAAAGCAATTTTTTTTAATGCTGACTTTTTTTTACCATACTTAATTATGCTAGAGAAAGCTGATTAATTAAATGAATATTAATAATTTCTCCACAACCAAAACTAAACTATTTGATTGTTAATTACTTAATGTTGATAACCTGAATTCATATTTTTTCATTCTTTCACTTTTATGCATCATTATTTGTTAGATTTTTTCCCCTTGTTATTTAAAATTATAATCTTAATTTCTTTTCTTTTTTTTTGATTGGGTGGGGCTTTGCTGGTCTTCGCCTTTTTTAGTGTTATTATATTTATTTTTTGCCTTTGTCTATTCCTCTAATAAAAGTAATGTTTTTGGCATGTTTTTTTAAAAAAAAAAATTAGTGAATTTCTGATTTTTCTTAAATCTGTCGACTTTTTTTTAAATGTTTTTTATGCAAATTAAAAACTGAATGATAAAGGCTCCTTTAGGACTAGCAGAGTTTTGCGATTTTTAGATCGCTGTGGATTTCGATTGCAGTATTACTGGAGTTTCAGAAATTAATTCGGTGAAAATTCCGGTGGTCAGATTTCCCAAGTTTTGATATTGGATAGCAAAAAATATTACACTTTAAAGCTGTCATCTAAATGTTGCAGTTGAAATTATTGAACATGTTATTTTTTCATCAATACTTTTCTCTATGACTTGTATAATGGAACATACAAAAAACAGTTTATTGCAATTAAGATTATTACCTTTTTTTAATATGATCAATTTTCTCTCAAAAATAAACATTTGTCATATTATTCAAAATTACCGCCAGAAGAAAAGTTTGTCATGTAAAATATTTTAAATTACCTTGATGTTGTGATTTTTTAGATATCCCCCAAATTAGGCTGATTTCAGTTTTTAAAACTTTTTAAGTTATCTCAATGCCTGTTTTTTTGTTTTGCATCAAATAATGTATCTTAATCTCTCTCTCAGTCCTGTACATCAGCACACAGAAGAAAAGGATATGACAACAACTTGAAAGTGTGAGAACGGACTTCATCCCTGTCATTTTGTAAAAAAGAACAATTCATCCGAATAAATTTCTATTGTTTCCCAACATCAATGCCTCTTCATTTCCTTAAGTTGTAAGTGTTTGTTCAAAGGGTATCAAAAATCCTTTTAAATTATTAACCCATCAATGATTGTCACGAAAATGTGCCACTTGATAATGAGCTTTCTGCTTAAGTTATTTTCTTTTATCTAAATAAACAAAACATAATCCAAATGAAGACCGTAGTCCGAAGCAATTTTTGTAAGATAAATTAAGTTCCGTGAAAAAACGAATTTAAAAAGGTTAAAATGAAGTTTTTTAAGAAATGAAGATGTTAATGGTATTCACCAAGTCATCGTTAATGGGTTAATTGTTTTATACAAGGAAAATTGACCTTCATTTCCAATAAATTAGTTATTTTTTTTTGTTCCACGAAAAACGAATTCGAAAAATTTAAATTTAACGTTTTTATGTGGAAATGAAAATGCTTTGTGCTGCTATTTTAAAGGTCCAGGGTCCGAAACTCAAATTGGGCACGGTTCACTCAGCGTCTTATCCCTCAAATAGGTCGATTCGATAAAATGAGGACCAAGCATGCTATAGAACTAAACTTTAGCGGAGTTGGGCGTGAGATTGACCACTTGTAGACATAAGTAAGTTGAAATGGACACACAGCACAACTATATGCATATTGTACCGCTGAGTTTAGTTTATATTAGCATCCAGCTTTTCCATGTCACTTTCCTATGACTATGTTTACGCGTTCTTCAGATTTATGAGGAAATGGTTCGAATATGGGACTTTCTTAGAAATTTGACTTCGCCTTGTGGGTGCAAAAACAAAAAAATCGTCACACTATTAAAAATTGTGAATATTTTTTATTGTATAATATATTACTTTTATATTTGCTATCTATTTTAAATTATAGCCGGTCAAATAGTCGAAAATTGAACTCATGTAAACAATTTTTTCACAACCTCTCACATAGTGATAACTGTACAATCACTGTTTTAATAGAGAAAGCCACGCCACAACTAGTACAGGGTGTATCAAAAGTCTGAGAACAGAGTTCATGGTTACAAAGCAACACATATCTAGGAAAAGTTGGTTGGTTGAGTGGGGTTTTATCGGGCAAGAGCCGTATTTGGCAAAGGAAAGGAAATACCTCAGGAGTGAAACATAAAAGTGGGCCGTGCAAGTGGACGTGAATGTGTTGGTAATGTAACTGTAATATGTGATATTAGGGCAAGTGAAGATGATACTGAGGATGCAGCAGAGTTTGTGTACGTTTGGGAAAGTTGCTCTTGCGCAGTAAAATCCCACTCAACCAACCAACCTTTCTTTTGAAAACAATTCGAAGAAGACGCAATTTGTACATGGTTTCGATGCATCGGCCAAAGATAGCAATGGGAACTGCCTTAGTCAAGTATATCTTGGTCATATTATCGCATTCATAAACAACGAGATATCTTGAAGTCGGCAGTCATCGGGTTAAATTTGAAGCTAGATCTTTAATATTGGGCTGCTTACTCTACAATTGTGATGCAAATAGTGTAAAATTTTATTTTAATATCTGACAATTTTAATCATTAGAACCATGCCCTGTTTATACAGCATTTCATATAAAGCGCACATGATCATTATATTCAATAAGAATGATGTCAGACGCGCAAATTAGACAGTGCCTATCGTAAGACTGCGTAATGCCTGCGGAACAGGTTTACACACCATATAAATTTATTATATGTCCTTACAATGAAAAAAACATATAGATACAACTAGCTTAGTTTATTTGACCCATAAAACAAAGATCAATATCATTCGTTATCGTCATGTAACTCATATTATTAACTTATAAACCAATTCCACCTTGCCTTTATTTCACGATGTCAATGGGAAAATGATCAATTTTCAGTTGTATTTTTTCTTACAAACAATTGCGCAGGCGCAGCCGGAAAGAAGCGGTCACGATTGTAAGGACAACACATGAAACATGCCAAAGGAATACATCTGAACTTAACATTTACTGTCCGGAACATTGCGTATTGTGCATTTTGTAATATAGTCCTTTTCTATGCAGTAGTTCCTCATGTGTCCCCTTGTCGACTATTCGTCCTTTCTGCATTACCATGATCACGTCCGCATTCTGGACGGTTGTTAGTCTGTGGGCTATTATGAAGCATGTGCGGCCACTTCTTGCCTTGTTTAGAGCGTCTTGAACAATCTGGAATTAAAATAAATGGTTTTGTAGAGTATTTGTTCGGGAAAAATTGAATGGCAGCCTGAATTTTTTTTTTGAATTTAGTATTAATTGAAAACTGGGAAGTTAATAAATCAGCAAAAGCGTGGAAATTCAATGCACAGGTGAATGGTATCGGTCCAAAGAAGTTACCTAAAAATCACCATCAACGAAGGAGATGCCAAGCATTATAATTGAAATTGGTAGAGTGCGGTGGGTAAATTGGAAAGGTGGGGTAAAGTAGATAATTAATGTAAAATCAAAATATATTTCTTTAGGATTTCAGTTGGTGAATTTCTTGTTTTTCACGCATCTTTTTTGGTTCTAGACGTACTTATTCAGCTTGGTTTTTAATTCATTTCTTTAATATTTTCTCATTAACACCAATTTTAATTTTTACTTCCATAGTATATTAGCGACTTTATTAACGTTAACAAAATAAATACTATTAACATTTTAAAGAAATGAAGTTTCTCATGCGATTGTTGATGTGGCAACAGCGATTTAAATGAATATTTTTTTTCAATGCTATGTGAATGAGCATACGTCGAATCGACACAATTGAAATGCAGTCGTAAATTCTACATGTATATTTTGTGTTTTCCACACTTTTTGGAGAATGATCCTCTAAAAAAGTGTTTTTAGAACATTGGTCCAACTGTCAGACACCTTATAGAGTATATACCTTTAAATATATTTATAGAGGTGAAAGTGTCTGGTGTTTCGTACACCTAGTTTAAATCTTATATTACGTAATACCTGTTCACTCTCAGCATCCAGTGCAGATGTAGCTTCGTCTAAAATGAGTATTTTAGGGTTTCTGAGGAGTGCTCTCGCAATAGCAACCCTTTGTTTTTGGCCTCCGCTAAGCTGAGTGCCTTTATCACCTACTGGAGTCTCGTAACCCTGAAAACAACCCAGACAATCGAAGGGCAGTAAAATTGAGAAGAATTTGAATTTATTGTATCAAAAGATTAGTCAAAATATATTTTAATGCAAAAATCTCACTAAAAGGGTGACAGTGAAAAATATAATGATCAATGGGGTTCAGACATATATAAATAATTGAAAAAATAATAAATGACAAATGAAGTAATGCTAATAGAAATAATGAAAATAACAAAAAATGTCTCACATTTTTAAAGAAATCAACTTATTGCGCGTTTCATTAAATAGTCGCATTTATAGTCTAATTTTACTAACTTAATTTTTGTTCAATTTTGATATGCTAACTTAAAATACATTATTTTTTTAGTAAATTTACGAAATTTTATAAAACTTCTGGTTTACTTTCCTACCAAGCAGCCAGTATTACTATTTTAACTATTTTACAGAGAAGTAATGCTGTTAGTTGCGTAAAGTGTTATATGTTATATTTTATCACAATTACATCGAAATCCATACTAAATGCCTACAAAACTATAGCCTTGAGGTCTTGCTGCGAATTCGTAAAATTGGAGACATTTATTGAAGCGGTTTTTTGTTGGAACGTGCAGTTTATTAAAGTTAAACTGTCAAAACGGCTCAAAATAGCTCAGTGTACTTAGGATGCAAATTTTGCCGTCCGTTCAAAACCTCAAAATATGTGCGTGCTTGTAACTCGATTCCACTCCATTGCTTTACGAATTGTCCTTTTAAATGCTGAGTTGTCGGCTCTTTGGAGGAAAGTGGCTTCGTGAGAACAGGTTTTTTCATAAAACTTAAATTATCCGATATATATTTTAGTACAAGTTTGAATAAAACCCCTCAAAAATACTTAAAATATAAATCCAACCAAAATCATGAACCTTTCACCCAAATTAAGGTTTTTTTTTTTAGCGCAGTCTGTCTCACTCATGTCCCTGGCACCCCTCTCACCTGCGGCAGCGTGCTGATGAAGTTGTGTATGTTGGCCTTGCGCGCCGCTTCTATGATCTCGTCCAAGTCGACGTGCCGCGAGTTGTCCCCGTAGGCGATGTTCTCGGCGATGCTGTAGCTGAAGAGTACCGGCTCCTGAGACACCAGGCCGATGTGGGACCGGAGGTTGGACAAGTTCATTTCACCAACGTCTGTGTCGTCCAACAACTGAAAGATCAAGACGTCTAATCTGAAAACCGCATTACCCAGGTTGAAGAAAATTCACAAAAACTGGGTTTTTGGTAAATGTAATGGATAAATTATATTTCTCAAAAGAAGAGACCGAGGTAATTTTCCCCATTTTTTTCTTTTTGATAGTATATTTTTAACCTACTTATTTTGAAGAAAATAAGATATCATTGCCTTCCTTACAAGGGTATCTACAAACTACCATTACTGCTTTTCTAAAAAGTAACTTCTTTTTTTTTGTAACTATAGTTTAGTGCTCTTTTCTAGGGGTTGTCTAAAGGTATTGATAAAGATTGCAAAAAAAAATCATATCGCATGCACTAAAGTCTTGTGAGATTGCTTCTCTTTTTTCTTAGCCAGTCAATTTACTCCAAAGTTTTGGATGTAAAATGACATATTAACATTTTACATTGCAATTATTCGCGATCTATTGGGAATATTTAAGTTCTTTTCGCTTTTACGCACAATAATCCATTCTTGACAGTTATTAGAGCAACGTTTATCGCTTCAGAATGGTAAGATTTCTTCCAGATTTCTGTTTATTACTATGTAGACAATTTTTAATCGGAAAAAAACTTTTCACATTTAGAACTTAATGTATGATTAGATTATTTAGGACATTAAAAAATAATTACATTTCTGGAATATAATAAAGGTTGGAGCGCGTTTATATACAACATATTGTTGGAATTCTTGCACCATGAAATTTTGGAAAACCTGCCCTGTCGCCATATTTTGACCTTAATAGTGCCTTGACGATTAGAAGTATAAATTATTTTGAAAACAAATACATATTTAAGTAGAGAGAGGAACCACCTGTTATTATAAGCAAAGATAAAACTAAGTTAAATGAAAGTATGTTTAATTTACGTTTGAGAGTGTAAACATAAAAAAATTACTCAACGTTAAAAAATTCATAAAAACAGCTCCTAACGAAAATATTACAACAGCAACTGAACAACCGATTCTTCCGAACGACCGATTGTTGCTTCATAAACCAAGCAGACAGTTTTTTCTCCCCAACGGTTCATTTCCAACATAAGGCCTGGTAGAAAACTTACCCCATGGGAACACTAGTCCCCTATTACATTTTTTTAATGTTTTTGACAAAAAAATACTGGGAATAAGGTTGACCCTGAACTCTAAGCATTAAAAAAAAGATGTTCAGAATAGTGTCCAGAAAATCACTGAAGAAACCCTAAATATTTTAAAACTTTTTTTTTATTCCTTTGTATCTTCTTACCACAGATCCTGACTGGGGCTCATAAAACCTTTCCATGAGCTGCACACAAGTACTTTTTCCACATCCACTGCTCCCAACCAGGGCGATGGTTTTCCCAGGCTCGACTTCCAAATCAAGGCCACTTAAAATTTGTACGTTAGGTCGGCTCGAATAGTTAAAGTAGACGTTCCTAAACCGAATGTGTCCGTTTACATACTCCTGTAAAAATATTAATGTTAAAAATGTAGTCTTAAATTGCTCTGAAAGAGAAAATACAATCAATTGCTGAGTAAATTTATCTCTTATCATATATTGAAGGAGATGACCCCAGTAGCACTGCAGTATTGGCCAATGTCATACACAGAATGATGGCCAACATCACCAAGCAATATCAGCCAGCATCGAACGGCAAACCTTTTTGCAATATTGGCAGATATTGTTCACCGGAATTGGCCAATGTCATACACAGAATGATGGCCAACATCACCAAGCAATATCAGCCAGCATCGAACGGCAAACCTTTTTGCAATATTGGCAGATATTGTTCACCCGCATTGGCCAATATTATTGTATTGGCATATATCGTTTATCCGCATTGGCCAATATTATTGTAATAGATTTTGCAGTATTGACAGATATTATTAAAACGCATTGCCTAATTCATGGAAATACTACCTAAACCATATAAAAGACAGTAAAATAATTTACTGTCAATTATATAGTTTGGGTAATATTTTCATGAGCATTAGCCAATGATTTAATAATCTCTGCCATAAAAATAAAAATTTATAAAAAAAAACAAGCTTATATTAAAATGAAATGCTAAAAACGAAAAAAAAACATTTGTTACCCTTCAGTAGATACCAAGCACAACTTAAAATTTTGATTTTGTCGTGAAAATCTTTTTAATATTACAACAAAAAAATGAATGTACACACTTTTTTATTATATCATTAAAGATACAGCTGCTGAAATTGGTTAATTAAAAGGTCCATTTATTAAAAAGAACACATGTCTTCATCGCTGCTTTCCACAGCTTTTGATTGCTGATCTGTTTCTTGGCCATTGCTTTTCTCTTTCTTTCGCTCACTTCTGTTCCCATCCTAATTTGGAGACCCTGCCAGTACTTTGCCAATCCGTCTTCCGATGGTTGCGGTTAGTTACAGCATTTTCATATTTAGTTTTCAAGCTAGCTACAGAAATAATAAAATTAATCACACACGCACACATACAACTAAGTACAATTATTACTTTAACTTGGTCTTTTATAAGCAGTATTTTTTTATAAGTTATTAATAAAATAGTTGCTGAATTCCATCATAGCAATTTTGTGTCAGTTTAGGATAATCCAGCATACATAATGACAACTAATAATTTGCAGGGGCAAACATTCCAACACATTCACATTATTCTTTATTCTGTATATCTGTAAAATTCTGTATTCGTATCATACACTCGAACACTTTAATCTTATCAGGCATGATATCAAAATTTAATTTCAGATAGCTTATTTTGAACTTTTAAAAAAATAAAAGATTTTCTATAAAGACTATTTTAAAAACCAATAATCGAGTCATCAGTTAAGCCTAACAAACATTGTTGAATTTTTGAACAAAAACACTTAATATCGTTTATTGATCAAAAAGAAATGTAAAATAAAATATTTAGTGTTATTAAACTATAATGAACTCAAAATAACTTAAGATTCTTACCTTAATTCGATGAACAGCACAGAAGAGTATTCGAAGTCGAAACACGCGGGAGTCCTCAGAACCACTCAGAACATAGAACGCGAAAAGGTTGGTTGGTACTTGTATTTCCGGCTTGTGTGCTTGATCCTATGGCTTGATCAGACACCCGCTTCGTCAAGACAGACACAGACGGAATTTTTTTACTAACATAGAGAGAGAAATTACACCCAGGTCACAGGCGAGAGTCGAACCCGCATCCGGTACGATACGCAGGGTAGCGCGCAGTTAGCGTAATGGTCTGCGATCTTAACCACTAGGCCACCCGGGGTCCTAGACGCGGGAGAATAACGAATCTGTATCTGTAAACAGAAATCGGTGTTGCCATTCGCGAAACACATAATCGTTATTTATCAGGATCGGTCAGTTTCGGCCGATAGCGATACTTGTGCATCACCGTTTATCTGGTTTGGAATGTTTTGGCCGAAATCGAAATTTCGAGATTCATATGCGAATTTAGGAAAATGTCGCCATCATGAGTTGTATGTTAAGAAACATTGTAAAATTTATTTTTTATCATCTATCTTTTGAAAAAAATAAGATTTGGTCCAAAATCATTAAGTATTAAAATTTCAGTGTCGCAATTAATACATTGGGCAATATTGGCCAAAGTCGGTAGAAAACTGAACCGATGCTCGTCGTGTTTGGCAAATATTCAGGTAAAATTGGCCAAAATTGTTGTGCTACCTGGGGAGTTTAAATGCAAAAAAAACGACATAAGGGATTTTAAAAGCAGATAGTTCTGTTCAAATGTATCTGGATGCATTTTTTAAGCTTCGTGACATACATTTATCGTTATTTTACTAGCTGTCATAACCATAGAATTTAGATAATATTACATGTAAAAACCCCATCTACTAATCACGGAAAAAAATTATAAAACATAAAAGAAGTGACTTTCATCGTTCGAAAGTGTGTCCTACGTGGCAGTTTGGAACGAGTAAACGAAAAAAGTTAATTTATTTTTGGAGTGAAATAATTTTCTCTTACAGTTTTTTCTATTATTACATAAGACAACTATTACATCTAAGTTTAATTAACACGATATACCTTGAAAAAAGTCTTAGCATAAAAAATTATATGAGTCTAAGACATAAGTCAATATTTTATCGACCTAATACTTAAAATCAATTGAATAACAATAAGAAAACGCGTTTATCAGCCCATTAACCACCAAAACTCAAAATACTTAAAAAATATTTTCACCACCTTTAGTATTTGTTGTTCTAAGCTGAAATAATAAGACATTTAGTATGAAAAAGTTAGAAAATTGTATTTACATTTTGAGAAAATGACTGCGTTGCCGCATCGTCAACAGGAAACAGGGTTAAAAAGTATCGATTCCCGTAAGCTTTTGATCCCTTTATATGAATGATCTACGACTTTTGTTATCGGTAACACATAATGAAAATTGATGATTTTTATTAAATATATAAATAGTTTGCAACATTTGGAAATTTCGGAACATTTGAAAATAATTGGGACTTCATAATTTGTTTGATTTTTTATTTTGTATGAAACGCCTGACTACAATGAGACAACAAACCTAGCCGCTGACCAAACTGACATCAATATAATTTATAAAAATCAGCCACCACACTTGTTACAGCGTATTTTTATGTTATATGTTGCAACCAAATTATCATGTAAATCTACTCCCCCCATTTTAGTGTTGTACTGCTGGATCAAACTTTACAATTGAAAACATCTGAATCATAGGCATAAAAATTAGCTAACCCTCAATGAAACTCTTGATATCTATTTTGAGCGAATAAAAGCGAAGAGGTCTAAAAGCACGCGCGCACCATTCAGAAAACAGATATCAACCCTTTGATTCAAAAAGGGGAACCAAAGGATACCCTGTTTTTTGCTGACGTTGCGCGAACGCAACGCCTGTGTTTCACACACTCGGTGACCATCATAAATTTAGCCACTTATAATGTTTATGCAGATGTTGAATACTTGAACTGTTCATTTGAAATTTGTTATGTCTATTTTATCATATTCGACTTCCTTGTATGGAAAGGATTAAATAATAACCAGAGCATAGGTGATGCTCATTGAAAATATTTTATATTTGAAGAACAGCCTACGCAAAAGTTAAATGATCCAGAACAAAAAAAAAATAGTTTGGAAATTCAAATCAGTTATCTTATATCCCATGCTAAGCATTAAATATAGGTGATGAGAATCGTTTTAATATATTTTCGAAGGATGTTTATCAAGCGTTGCGTCAACGCAACAGTGGCGCTTAATGCGGGCTAGCGTGGATTAGGGTTGCTGCGCCCCTATTATTATGCCTTTATCTGTCCCTAAATTAGGAGGGTATTTTATGTAAAACAGTTAATTGATTCGTATACAAAATCACACAAAGCTAAAAACATTAATGTACTTACTAATGTTTTACCCGTCTTAGAAAATGCATCTCGTTTGGGTTTTATATCCAGAAGTTGGAATATCCTTTTGGCAGCCAGTCTCGCTTTTTGGTATTCAGGAGCAAAAATAACTACTTGACTAATGACCATTACACTAGGCATAAGACATTCAAACACCCTAAAAGGCAATAAAACAAGTTTTTAATGAATCGAAAACCCTGTTATATGTTACTTTTAATGCGAGTCAATATGTTCACTATTTTTTAAATTACTATGGGGCTCCGCCCCCTGCTCGCTATCGCTCTCCAACCCCCGAATTCCCATAAGCCGCTTCGCGGCCGACTCGCTGGTGAACGTAACTTTTCCAACCCAACTACGCACAGCCCTATGCCTATTTTGCAATCCAGGTCTGTATCTATGACAAGATAATGTCGAGCCTTGGTAATATAGTTATATTCAGCCGCAAGTTCGCACCCTTGTATACTGCTGCGCAATCTCACTGGCTCGCAAGCTTGCATTCTTGGATTCTTCCTCTCCGCCCCCTGCTCGCTATCGCTCACCAGCACCCCGGGAATTGCTGCGCAATTCTATTGGACCGCTTCGTGACCGGCAGGGGGTTACGCCCCCTGCTGGCTATCGCTCAAGAACCCCCGGGAATTGCTGCGCGATTCCCATTAGCCGTCTCGCTGCGCTCGCTCACATAAATAAGATTATGTAAAAAAAAAAACCTTGTTCACTTTAATGAAGATATATTTATATTTGCCTGAATTCTACCACGTATAAAGCAACTTTTGTAAAAAAAACAAGTTAAAGAACTGAGCAGAGAGCAACTGTTCTTTAAAAAGAACGTAACAAAATCACGCATTTCTGATCTTTTCAGCCTGGGAATTATATAAAAAGGAACCACGATTTCGATTTCTTCAAACTTATTATAGTTTTTAATTAAAAAACTAATTGGAAATTTGAAAAACCATCGAGGCATTAGGGAGACACACCTTCCAAAAAAATTTTGGACTTGTAACATCAATATTTCATCATGTTATGGCTGCTGACACTTTAAAAGCCTATACTTTAACATAGAGAGAAAGTAATTTTTATTTATTTTCTATTCACTTTCAATGCGTTTTTTTTCTGGTGATTTTATATTACTTACGTTAAGAGATGCCCATACTGTAGCTCCTTATTAGCAATGAGACGACTTCCATAAAGAAAAAGAAATGTATCCATAAATCCAGTAAAGAAACCCATTGTAAAGCCGTATATGCAAGCTCTAACATTGGAATGTTTTCTTGCTTTCCTGGAAAAAAAAGTGTTACGTTAAAAAAAACACGCGTTAATTTCACCTTATAAGAAATAAGTATTAAAACTAATGGATTGTTTTGAGGTGTTAATGAAATGCCGAGTACATTTTTTAGGTTCATTCTTTTATATTTATGAAAGAATAAACATTGAAATGTATATGAGGAAAACAAAAGGCCAATTGCTATCATTGCTGGCTTCATTGTCAAAAATTGATGCTCAACTTTCACGAAAATTTCGTCTTTTCAAAATATATTTCTGAGATTGTGTATGTAGATATAATTAGAGTGTTGTTTTATATAGTTTTTTACTTTTCGATATGTTTTATTGTCTTATTCAATTTTGGTATCAGGAAGAATAAAAGATAATGTTAAATGCATATTAAAAGCAACCACATAATAAATACTAACACGTTTATCATTACTACGCGTCACACTTTAGAAAATCAATTACATTAACATTAAAACTTGTTACAATTAATTTTAGAACGGGATTTTATGTTTAGTGATAACCAACAAAACATTTTGCTTTTCAATACATATTATGTTACAGAAAATTCGCTTACCGTGTAACATTTCTTTGAAAAAATAATTGACTGTATATTTAATTTTAAAAGCCTTTGTTCATAGCTTTACATTGTAAAATTGTAATTGCAAAATTCAGTCCTACAGTAAAGCAAATAAATACTCATGTGATTCCAGGAGGTGGTTTTGAAACTTCTGTAAAATTGTTTCTTCTTGATGGAGAGAGGCCACAGTGCGAATGTTCTCAATGGCTTCAATTGCAACCTTAGAAATTTCAAATAATTAACTACAATTATATTATAGTATTTTAAATTGTTAAAGACTTAAAAATGTGTCCAAATAAAAGGGTTCCACCCCCCCCCCGAAAAAAAAGAAAATAGAATGATAAACTGGGGAATAAAGATGAGTTTATATCGATAACCGTGTTTGAGTTTCAATCATGGTTGAGTAAAAATAAATGTTTACGGAACAAAATCCATTCTTGAAAATATTGTTGCATTCACAATATTGATTCCGAATGTGATGAGCATATAAAATATAACTCTTTTTAATAACAGCAGGTATACTATTTGTTTATAACAGTGTTTAATAATCAGCTGAGTCCTTTATTCAGATGACAGAATTTATTATTTTATTTATCTGTATAAGAAATTGCTGTTTGGGGATTTTTATATTGTGATGTACAGCGACAATTTTTAAATTGCTACATTCTGCTATAATTTGTTAATTTTAATTACAATTCTGGCAGCTCCTATCCCAACCACACCCTGTCGGCGACAAACAGTTGCCTAGATCAATCGTTCCCACAGAAACTGTTTAGTCATCACATTTTACAGTTGATCTTTCAAACTTTCTCATAACTCTGATTGGTCAGTGGAGCAAGGCTCGAGATATTTTACCATTTTTGTGGGCTTTCGGTCAGACTATATCGTCGACTGCAGACGACAAATCAACCTTCTCCTGATGAATAGCTCTTAAATAAAAGATCTTTAATTACTCCGAAGTTTCCCTGTCGACTTATTTAACATATATACATATATATGTGTATATGTATATGTATGTATATATCGAATCTCTTTTTATCTATACTTAATTATTTATCAATTTCATTTTTCGAAAATCCTTATTATCTAGTATGAGTTATGTTCTCAAGGGGGAGCGGGGGCTTTTAAACCCCTTATCCCCCCATACATCCGCCACTGCCTAGAGTGACCGTATCTGTGATATTATTGCATTGAAATCCAGACTTCTTTTTGCTATGATGGCAAATAAGTTACATTGTTGAATGATGAATATCAGCTAAATTGGAATGTCTGAGAATATATTTTACACACCAGTACTTACTTTCGAGGCTGCTTCAGTTCCCAACCTGTCACTGGTTAGTAGTTCTTCTACTTTGCGGTCTCCAAAATGAGACACAAACCAGATGCAAGGTACCACAGTCAACACAACCAGACCAGCCTTATACTCGAACCAGAATGCCATTCCGAGAACGACAGCAAGCGTGGCTGTAGCTTGGAAGAGCGTAGATATTACGAATCCCGTGGCCTTAAGAAGAAAAAGTACTTTAGTATCCCGTTAGTACAGAAAACACACACACAAAAAAAAGAATACACGCATTAACATTTTTTAAATGTGAAACTAACACTGTGTTTTTTTAAATGTCAAAACGCGTTGTACTAAGCCGATTCTACCCATTTTACTGATGTTTTGCTATGTGTCTTAATTTTATATAGACTAGTAATGACTTTATATATTCAGAAACATTTTAAAACATAAACTACTTTTGTTCTGATGTACGGTAGGCGAATTAAGAAGATGCCAGGTGAACAGGAACATAACTATTTATAATTGTAGAACATAACTATAATGTAAGTATAGCAACATAAGAAGGGCCGGCACGGCATAAATAATAGAACTTAACAGAATATAAGAGAACTCGAAACTGTAGGATCTAGCCAGGCAGTTCCTTATATATCACATCAACAGGCTCGGACCTGCGCAGACAGTTCAGGACATGCGTAGCTTCAGTTCACAACACTTTTAACAATAATAGACGTTTTAGTTCGCGCCTACTCAAACATTTTTATCCCCTTCCGGCGCAGTCAGCCAACACTTTAATAATCGTGGAACCCAATAAACAAAGAGAAAGTTGTATGAATTAAAAAATAAGTTTCACAAAACAATCTTTTGACATTTTCGAGTCTTTGAGTGGTATCATTCACGCAAGTAGATTTTGTTTTCTACAATTAGTTAGTATTTGACTTTATGACGTCGGGTTTGACTTCTTGTTAGATTGACATGCTATTTCCTACCAATTTCTGTATAACATAGCTGACTAAGCAACCAAAAGTGCTTAAAGTGATCTCAAAGAAAGGACACTAAAATTATGCTCAAATTCATTATGGTCCATATCAGCTATTTGTTCTTTTCGGCGGAACATTATGCTAAGCTAGGTATTTATTTTAATAAAGTGTATAATGCGAAATTTAAAAACAAAAACACGGCACTTTTAGAAAAATCTGCAAGAATATGACTGCTTACGACAAACATTGTTTTCGGTCAAGCGAGTTTTTTTGTGCTTATTTCGAATAAATTTAATCATTATTGAAGATTTCAATGATGCAAGGGTTGGCCCGCTTTTCTTCCCGGCACCTATTTGCTTCAATTAATAAGATATAAATGCATTGTGTCATGAAAATCACGTGCTTTAATAGCAGTCACTCGTTTTTTATTAGCTATTATTGGCAAATCTTTAGTATGTTACAAAATCTGGAACTACCTAATCTTAGATATGCTTTGCCCATGAAGAAGCAAAGCGAGATGAACAAATGTATATTGAGCAAAATATTAAATACTATATACGAATAAAACGTATTAAATGAAAGGACAAATTATTATTTTCAATTTTATTTTTCATATTTAAATAATCACCTAGTATAAAGAAGAAATGCGAATTTTAATATACTTAATAATTTATCTTTCCAGAAACTTATTTTTAAAAAAATGGTAGAGTTGAAGTACCGGCCATTTATAAGTGTTAATTGGGAAAAAAATATTTTTCTCTATATTAAAAAAAGTAAGCTCTTTTAAAGTGTCCTGAGCCATAACATCATGAAATATTGATCTTAGAAATCCAAACTTTTTTGGGAAGGTGTGTCTCCCTAATGCCTCGACCTAAATTTTTTTGTTTTTCAAATTTCCAATTAGTTTTTTAATTAAAAATAAAAATTAATTTTTCTCTATGTTAAAGTATAGGATTTGAAAGTGTCAGCAGCCATAACATGATGAAATATTCATGTCAGAAACCCAAATTTTTTGGGGCAGGTGTGTCCCCCTTATGGCTCGATGCCCACTTATTTGTTTTTCAAATTTCCAATAAGTTTTTTAATTAAAAATTACAATAAGTCAGCCACAAAAAATTCTTATTCCTTTTCTGCAAAACGACCACAGAAATGTGTGATTTTGTTACGTTCTTTTTAAAGAACAGGTGCTCTCTTTTCTGTTCTTTTAAAAAGAACAGTTCTTTAACTTGTTCTTTTTACATTGGTTTTGTGTTTATATATAGAAAAGGTTTACAGATTTTTTTTTATTTTTTTTTTATTTTTTTAAAAAAATGATTTGGCCTTAAAATATATTATAGCAAGATAGAAGGTTTATAGATTCAAATTATGTAAAAAAAGATAGTAAAAAATTATGACAAAAGTATTTTAAATAAACATTTAACATAACAATTACTCTGAAAAATTTTATTAGGTTAATTCTGCTAAACTGGAATAAAATGTTTACATTTTTTTTATAAAAAGAACAAAAAGTTTTTTTTATTTTCGGAACAGGTTACAACTATCACGTAATTTTATCTTTTTCGTCCAGCTGGCCGAAAAGATCGCGTTGTTCTTCTTTAATCTTTTTTTTCTTCTTCAGCTGGCAGATGGCTTTCTTTTTTTTATTTAATCTTTTGGTTTTTTTTTTTTAGTTTTTATTATTCATTCCCAGCAAAACCGCGGTGAAAGAATTTTTATTTTTTTATTTATCCTAAAAAATGTATTCTTATGCGAATAAAATAAAATTCGTACACTCGAATTTGCCACACATATTCCTTTTTGTTTTTTTAGAAAGTTTTTGAAGATGTTTTAATTATGGAAGTGGAAGTATCAAGATATGAACATGTTAATTACTTTGGAAAATTTAGAAAGAAACGCTTGTTAAACATTGTTTTATGATTTGTTGTATAGCCAACATATTAAGCGAAATGTTTTTTTAGCTTCCACACTACGTTAATAACGTATAAAGTGGAAGGTATTATAATCGTTCAATTCGTCTGTCTGTCACCCACTTTCACAGAACGAACCGCAAGTCGCACAAACGAGTAGGATACATCCTTTTAAAGCAAAAATCCGGCTAGGTTACATCCCAAATTTCATTAAAATATTTATTTATGTGATATGATTCAGTTTGGATTGTTGTAATATCACAATAGAGTGAGATTAGAGTAATAATGAGTGAGAGTGATAATGAGTAAACATTAATTTGCGAAATAAAATTAATGAAAATAGTTAATTTTGGCGTTTAAAAGTTTGAATTAGAAATAAATTATTAGCTGAAGGCCCTGTTTTGGGCGAATTTCTTTCTGAGGTGTATAAATAGTGCGTTTTTTGTTGAGCACAAATATTGTGTGGAAGCGGTTTAAGTGACAGATTCTGTAACAAACCTACTTTTTCGTTTTATTTTTCGTTGTGAGATGCGTTTTTGCAAGGATCTCCCTACGTGTTACGTTTCACCATTTTTTGTTTACGTAAATGATAGTGTTTTTGTCTTTATGTATCTGTCCATGGTTTACTCAACTTTAAGGTCACAGAAGCTCTTTAGACGTCATGCAATCCGACCGGTCCGAAATGTAAGCAATTTCAAAGAAAAAGTACGAAACAAATTTGCGCACGGCCAATTATATATACTTATCTGGTTGCGAACAGGTTTCGTTTCTCTCTTTCGGAACAGCCAGCAACCTGAAAAAAAATAATTTGGCGAGCGATAGCGAGCAGGGGGCGTAGCCCCCTGCATGCCGCAAAGCGTCCAATGGTATTATTACTTTAAAAAATTCATACAACTTAAAAATTTTGAGTGAGCCATTGGGTTTTTAATCAGAACCTAAGAGTAAAAACAGGCAAGGTTAATTCTGCGAAATTAACGGGGGTTGGCGAAAAATTACTGAAAACAGTAATACAATATGAATATATTTTTTTTAAGTAATATAACATAACGACCGCGAAGCGGTCCAATGTAATTGCGCAGCAATTCCCGTGGATTTGCGAGCGATAGCGACAAGAGGAAGAATCCAAGAATGCAAGCTTGCGACCCAATGAGATTGCGCAGAAATATCCAAGGGTGCGATCTTGTGGCTGAATATAACTATGTTACTAAGGATCGACATAATTTTGTCATAGATACAGATCTGGATGGCAAAATATGCATAGGCCTGTGCAAAGTTGGGTTAGAAAAGTTACGTTCACCAGCGAGCTGACCGCGAAGCGGCTTATGGGAAACCGGGGGTTGGTAAGCCATAGCGAGCAGGGGCGAAGCCCCCTGCCGGTCGCGAAGCGGCCAATGGAATTGTGCAGCAATTCCGGGGGTTGGCGAGCGACAGCGTGCAGGGGGCGGAGCCCCCTAGTACATTAAAAAAAACTCTCACTGAGAATTATTATTAATTTGGAATTAGAATTATCCAAAAAATTATCCTGGTTTAGAAATCACAAAAGTACAATCAACGCCTGAAAAATTTTCAGAAAGCTTCTAGCCATAGACTCTTATATAAAAGCTTCTAAAAAAAGCGCATTTTTAGAACTGTTTTATTCTACACAAATCCCTGAGCCGACCTCCACATGGCATTAAAAAGCCAAAGTGCCTCCGTGTTAATCCAAAGGCCAAAGTTATTTTCTAAGCCACATTTCTCTGGCTGTATCACATATATATTTAGGCAGATGTTTTTTTTTTTTAAATATGATAATGTAGATGACTTTACAGGGGTCTCTCTCTCTTATTGGAGTAAGTCAATCTCACCCCATCTACCTTTTCATTACATAAGCCCGTCCTGCATGGCGGTTGCGCCCTCTGTGTTGTATGCGATGTCACGTAACTGTATAACATTAACATACTTTTTCAGAATGATTCAGCGTCACTTAAATTTTTCACAGGTATTTTAGTGTTCGTGTAAGTTTCTTTTTAATTAATGAATGTCTAATAAATAAAGAAATTTACAATTGTCTGTATGTGCTAAACTTTATGGACCCCTTAATTTAATCTCTCTCTCTAAAAAATTTAAAATGCTAAGGGTTTTAGCTATAGCACTTTAAAGTGCTTTCCTAACTTTTTAAAATTCAAAATAATATATTTAATAAAAGTGTGCACCCGTTTTATTCATTTCTGTCTTTTAATTTTTTGTAAACAATGTTCAAAGTTGAAAATTCGTTTTTTTCCCTGAAAATTTCGGTGATAAAAAGTAGTGTATATTAACTAAAATTGGAATGCTTTAGTCCTATTGAGATATTAATAAAGAACCTCTTATGAATTTTTGACTACACAAAATTGAAAAATAGAAAAGGAGTAGGAATTTAAAAGTAGTTAAAAATTTGATGAAAAATTAAAAATTTGTCAAATTTTGCACATAATTTAAAGCTCTTTTTGTTTAAGAGTAGTGTTTAAAGATGTTGCTTACGAATAAAAAATATTTTGGAATTAGGAAGGGCAAAAATAAAGTAAAAGTTGTACAAGGTACAGAACCCCCTTAACACAGAGGCATTTTAGTTTGAAGACCCGTGGTTATTCCGTCTCATTCGCCTTTAAAGGCACCTTTTGTGTGATACTATACAAGTTTCAAATTTCATTGATCAATGTTTCCTTTTTTTTAAAAGGCCCGTGTGTATTCACATATTCAACAAATTCACGTATCTTATATTCCCTTCTAAAAGGTAATTAAAACGTTATTGATGATTTGCTCAAAGAATTGTTATTAAAAATTTAAAAAATTGGGATTTAGCATCAGCTCCTTGCCCTACATTCCTTTCCGAAAAAAAAATAATAATAAAAACATGTTTCTATTCAAATTTTTAAAAACATTAAAGAATAATAATTGAAAAATATAACAATGCTTTCAATGCCCCAAAGGTGTATGCATTTGTTTGGGTTATTATAACTACTACTCAGAGAAAAAAAATAGGTAATAAAAAAGAATTGTAATTAACATTGTATTGTATGAATTATTTAGGGGGTGGAATTGTCATGTACAACTCATTTACATTACGGTTACCCAGTAGGTATGGTAGTTTCGTAATCCGTGTGTCAAGCGGGTGGGTTCGAATCCTAGGTAAGGCATGGATATTTGTGCTATCCAGAGAACATGCGGAGAACTTGCTCGTTAAATCTGTGGGTCCGAAAGTCCTGTGGGCGGTCTTAGAGCAGTACCATAGATGCAGGTTGTCTGGAGAAAAATGCCCCTCCCCTCCAGCGAAGTGTCTAAATTGTGACTTGAAATACACTAAGAATGTTATTTATCAACAAAGAAAAATAAGTCCTATTTTGTAGGATGAATAACGGCCAAATAATCTCTGGTGGTAGCTTATTTTGCGCAGCTGTACCTACTCAGGTATAGGCTATACCTGAGTAGGTACAGCTGCGCACGTATAGGCTCGTCACTTGGCTGGTGGTTCCTAGTTTTTAGGCATTTTGACGCCTGTCGCTAATATCGTGTAGCTCTAGTGCGACTTTATATTAGACTTAACTTCCGGTTTGTACATTTATTCACCTTCACAGAAAATTAAAGTTATTTTTTTAAATAGGACAAATTGTAAGAGTTGTTAAAGGGTCAAAATTAATCATTTCCAAAAAAAAAAAATCAAAAATCACCGGAATCGATTTATTGGAAAATTATGACGAATCGATATCATCGGAATCAATAAGAAAACGAAAAATTGCGTTTTTATATTTCAATGCACATAAATTGCGTTAAATATTTTTTGAAACTTCGTTTACCGAAAAAATCATGTTCAAACTGGAAATAGTAGTTATTTTTCATTTACTTACACATAACATTTAACAGTGTGCAAAGCTAATTATTTTTACTCAGCGATAACTTATTTTTTTTATTTACTTCGTAATTAATTTTTAACTTATTTTAGACTACGAACTTTTCAAAAATAAGTTTGTATGATTCCAACCATATATAAAATAAATATAATATAGCTATTTTTTAATGAAAAACTTATAAACTCATTTAGCGTAAAACTTCATAACACGCAAGTTATCAAGTGTTATTTTGAAATTTAACCGAATTATATTAGTGTTGTTGACTCAAATAAATCAACGGACACCCTTTGAACACTTTAATTAGATGCATACATTCCACTTGCTTCCATAGCCGCGACGACAAATGGGTAGTTTCTAGTTGAAATGAAAAAGGGTGGAGCCAGAGAGATTAATGTTTCGGTCCTGCACCTGCTGTTCGGGATTCATCATCAATCACCGATATATTACCGGTCTGTCAATAAACTGATCATGAGAAAAAAAAAGGAGTGGTGCCCTTTAGTTTAAAGCTTTTGCACTAAACTAATCGTAAATTGTTAGTATTTTGATCGGAAAAACTACGAAATTTTATCGGACGATGAGATTTCAATTACTACTCATCGGATTCTTATCAATTTCTTTTTGATATCTGATCGGTATTCCATCGGTAAAACTCCTCTAGGGATTATCGCTCAAGCGGACCTAATCGATCAATTATCGATGTAATGTGCAATTCTGGATAGAAATCCAATTTTCGAATTCTCATCGGCTCACCTGCGAAAAATGAAAATTCGTTTATTGGTCAATAAAAAATTGCTACTAGGGCAAACCATATAAAGATTTTTGAACTACATCTATAACAACTTACCCCTTGCGCACTAGGTGTCAGATCTAACGCTGTTTTAGGATGGAATTTTTGATTAACTTAACTTAAAACAATATATTTTAGTTTAAAAATTATTCCAAAATAGGCTTGTACGATTCCAACAATCTATAAAACAAATATGTAGTAACTATTTTTTTAAGGAAAACATCTAAACTCATTTAGCGTCTAACTTTCCCACACGTATCTACAATATAAAACAACTTACTCCTTGTACACTAGCTGCGTCAGAAGTCAATCGCGCGCACAGAGATCCAACGCTGTTTTTAGGATGGTCAAAGAATTCGACATCCTAGAAATGATAGGGCGAAAAAGCGTTAGAGGGCAAAATGAGAACTGCAATCGTTAAGAAAACATTTGTTTGTATTTTATAAAGAAACTAATCTATTATTAAAATTATAAGAACACAAGAAGGCTTTTATTTACTTTAAAATGATATTTAAACATTATTATTCGAAAATAAATGGATATTTTAAAGCTACCGTTTAAATTTATGCCATTAAACAAAATAAGTTTTTAAAACTTACAAATGAACCAACAATTATGTCATTTTCCAAATTAAATTTTCGATCACAAGTTTGCCGATGGTTTTTCGTTTGTGATTAAGTAGTATAATAAAAATATTGTTTTAAAATGCAGTAACTTTTTAAGTGTTTATAAAAAAGTAGAGTGCGATTCTTTCGTTACCTGCGATATAACGTTGGAGAAAAGCATTTTTCTTAACCTCGAAGTTACTGTTTCTCCTGCAACTGTAAACATAAATACCTGAAAAAAACAAGTTCTTTAATCTTTAATTATTTCATAAGAAAAAAGTTTATTTCAAATCAGCTAAACAATAATATTTCTTACTTGTAAAAAACTAGATAAGCCAGCTGTGACAGATATTACCGTAAGTGCAATACAATATACATCAGTTTTTTTCGTAATTTCCTTGGGATCTTCTGATAGCACCTAATAAGGATATGCGCATTATTAAGTGCTATATTCAGTCACAACAACTAAATACTTCATCTTTTAAATCACATTCTCTGTAAAAATTTTGCAGTAAAAGGTAAGCTTTTTTTACTTATTTACAAAGTATGAAAATAGCAATAACAAAATCTTAAACTAAATTGAAAGTGAACTATCATCGAATAATTACATGAATGATTTACCTACATTCGAATAATTAAGTATATACACACGAGGGCCATACTTTACTTTTACCAAAAGTAAAGTACAATACGCTATTTCTCCATATAATCACCTTGACGATTAAAGCATTTGTCATATCTGTAAACAAGCTTTGAAATACCCTCTTCATAAAATGTAGCCGCCAATGACTTGAAGGGAGTTGTGACGGTTTCCTTGAGCTCCACGTCAACATGGAAGCGCTACAATCCAAGCCACTATGCTTATCAATAATTCACTTATGGTAAACCTTAGAGTTACGCTTAGGGTGTGCCAAGAGAACAGCGTTTGCAATTAACTCTTTTCATTTTTAGAAATCGGCTTCCGCGTTGTCGGACCAGTCGAATTTGGTCTTGTCGTTTTTCTTTACACCTTTGAGATATGAAGTTAAATGCGCTTGGTGTTGCGCAATATTTGGTAAGAAACGTCGAAAAAAATTTAGAAACCCTAAAAATTGTTGAATTTCTCGAATTGTTTTCGGTCACGGGGAAATTTGAATTGGGTCGATTTTATCCGGAAGTGGATTGGTACCGTTTTTTGTTATGAGGTGCCCAAGGAAAGGTATTTCAGATGCCCCGAAGATACATTTCGCCGCGTTGACCGTTAAGCCGTAAGAGTTGTCTTTCCAGTACGTGTCTTAGATGAACCTTATGTTTCTCTTCCGAACTACTGAAAATTAAAATATCGTCAAGGTAGACGTACCAGAAATCAAGATTTCCGAAAATTTCGTTCATGAAACGCTGGAATGTCTGCGTGGCATTACATAGACCAAAGTTCAAAAAGGGGAATTCAAGCAAACCAAACGGTGTGCAGACTGCTTTTTTTTATTTGGCCAGGGTGTACAGGAATATGGAAATAAGCACGGACAATATCAAGTTTTGAGAAGATGTTTTTGCCGTGTAGAGCGTGAATGAACATGGCGCTCATTGCAATTGCGCGCTTTGTGGTTGCCGAACTTAAACGTGGTAAAAGCAGTATTCTCTATTCCTTGACCGTGATCTGCCATGCGAATTGGAAAGCTGTCTGTAGTGCGGTCGAGAACGATCCCTTTCCCAAGTGAGACGCTCGAGCTTTTGTCATGCCTATCTCGTTGCGAAGGGCTTCAATGTCACTACCAGGTGCCTGTGCCACATATGATGCAGCATGCGATTTGCATGCGTTGTGGCATGTTGTGCAGCATGCGCTGTTGCATATGGTGCGGCATGCGCTGCGGAGTTTTCGTGCCTAACAGCGTATACGTTTACGCTAGATGTTGAGCGAACTTCGCCTATTTTGTCTGCCATCTGGGCCAATTTATCAATATCCTCCGTATTTATCGAAAGTATGACCTGCTTCTCTGCGGGTAGGCGTTGCAGCCACAATGTTTTTAGGAAGTCCTCTTTTAGGTTGCCTCCCGTTGTTTTCATTTTTCGTAGCAACTGCGATGGCTTATTGGTGCTTAATTGTCATTCTGAAATTAAGTGCCTGACCCTTTCGTTTTCAGTGTCCGAAAACTGGGAGAGAGAGAGGGGGTGGGGAGTGTTCCATATATTTTATGTTTAGTTTCGCATACCCATCAAAACCTATTACAACTTAATTCTATTGACATTATCCTCCTGCGACCTGGCGTCCCCATTTGGGGACATTTTTTAAAACCTATCCACAAACAATTAACATGGTAATAAGTTCCAAAATTGACCTGGTCCGATCGAAGAAGATCCAAATTTCAATTTTCAGCCTTTGATTACAAGTATCAGTCATTTATTTCTATAAAAAATGAAGTTGAACGAATACGATATTCGACTTTTTAAAAAATAAACTTTTTTCAAACTTTAAAAAAAAAATTTAGTAGTTAATTTTAAAGGCATTTTGCATTAAAAACAATGTTAAAATAGACTGTTAACTACAAAGTGATACGGCCTTTTTTGCATTTATAGCACAATTTTTTTTTTTATTTTTAGAGCTTCAGGCGTGTCTCTCAGTAACTGTTAAACATAATTTTTAAAAAAAATTGCTTTGCAAAACATACTTTTTAGCATATATTTGTATGAAAAGTATGTTTAGATTAAGAATAAACGTGTAGGATTTTTCTCGGGTCTTATAAGAGGTTATACACTGCGATGCAAAAGTTTAGACAATGACGTTTTTTAGCTGTAAAATTTAGAATTGTGATAGTAGAATTACAAAACACCCCTAAACATATTAAATAAATATTTTGAACTGCTATAATTGAAACATAATTGTTTGATTTGCTATAACAATTTTTTTTTCATAAAATAAAGATTTGTACGATGCAAAAGTTTAGACACAAATACGAGATTATGCTAATTTAAAGTAGATAATGGCCTAATTTCGCATATTTATTGATGAATTGAATTTGATAAATTGAAAAAACACGATATCCGGTGAACTAAACAGATTTAATAACGATATTGGTTAAATTTTACACCAAAAAGACAATATAGCCACTTTAAATATTTATTCAAATCATTTTTGCTTAAAATGTACAATTTAACATCTCTAAAAACGAACCGAATACCTACCATTCCATCACCTTAAAGTTTTGGCACGAATTCGTGGATTTAGAGACATGCATTGACCGATTTTCTTGATATAAAGTGCAGTCTTTCCCATATAAAATCACAAAATAGCGGCATATTATTCTTTTTTGCACTTTACTACAAAGCAGATATAGTCACCTCTTCAAAAACGACAAAAAGTGTCGTTCATTTTAACGTAAATTCACTCCACACCATTACGAAAGTTCCTTCTTTATGCTAGAGTTTTTGAGGGGAAAAACCGGTGTTTTCAAAGGGTTATTTTTCAATATTCGGTTAAACTGAACGTGTTTAAATAGCACTGAAGAGATCGGTTAAATTGTAACCGGTTCAAAGAAACCAGTTTTTCTCAAGAAATTTCAAACTTCAGTATAAAGAAGGAACTTTCGTAATGGTGTGGAAGGAATTTATGTTAAAATGAACGACTTTTTTTGTCGTTTTTGAAGAGGTGATTATCTCTGCATTGTACTAAAGTGCAAAAAAGAATAATATGCCGCTATTTTGTGATTTTATATGGGAAAGACTGCACTTTATATCAAGAAAATTGGTCAATGCATGTCTCTAAATCCACGAATTCTTGCAAAAACTTTAAGGTGATGGACTGGTAGGTATTCGGTTCGTATTTAGAGATGTTAAATAAATTGTACATTTGAAGCAAATATGATTGGAATAAATATTTAAAGTGGCTATATTGTCTTTTTGGTGTAAAATTGAACCAATATCGTCATTAAATCTGTTCAGTTCACCGGATATCGTGTTTTTTCAACTTATCAAATTCAATTCATCAATAAATATGCGAAATTAGGCCATTATTTACTTTAAATTAGCATAATCTCGTATTTGTGTCTAAACTTTTGCATCGTACAAATTTTTATTTATGAAAATTTTTTTTTATAGCAAATCAAACAATTATGTTTAAATTATGGCATTTAAAAATATTTATTTAATATGTTTAGGGGTGTTTTGTAATTCTACTATCACAATTCTAAATTTTACAGTTAAAAAAATTTGTCTTATACAAATACAAATACAAAAATAAAGGACCAATAACAGGCACGAAGCCAACAAGATTGGTCCTGTTTACAGTCCCCCGACTATATCCCAGTGTCTGTCCAGCTTCTTTTTAAAAATATCAACACTGTCAGAACTCACAACATCCTCTGGCAGACCATTCCACTTATCCACAACTCTAACATAAAAGTAATGTTCCCTCAAATTCCTATTAAAACGTGCTTTTCTCAGTTTTAAACTATGACCTCTAGTCCGGTTATCAGAATAAAAAAAAGCAGGTCAGCATCCAATGACCTAATAAATTTAAAAAGCTGAATCAAATCCCTCTAACCCTTCTCTCCTCCAACGTGTACATATTTAACTTCTTCAATCGATCTTCATAACTCAAATTCCAAAAACCATCAACCATTTTAGTGGCCCTATGCTGCACCCTTTCAATCACATCTATGTCTTTCCGCAGATATGGAGACCAAAACTGTACGGCATATTCCAAGTGAGGCCTTACCAGCGCTTTGTACAGTGGCAGGATAACGTTACTAGACCTTGAAGAAATACTATTTTTTATATAACCCAATAATTTATTTGCCTTTTTACTAGCAACTGAACACTGGTACCCCATTTTAAAATCATCACAAACCAAAATCCCCAAATCCTTAACTGAATTACTAACCTGAATTTCAGCACCTTTTAAAAAATAATCAAAAATCCTATTATTCTTTCCCATGTGTAAAGCATGACATTTCCCAATATTAAAAGACATCCCCCAATTATCAGCCCAATCTGATAATTTATCCAAATCCCTCTGTAGCTCATCCCTTTGTTCCTCAGAATTCACATTACCCATAATTTTTAAATCATCTGCAAAGATACTAATATGGTTATTTATTCTCCAGCTAATGTCATCAATAAAAACAATGAACAAAATTGGCCCTAGCACAGAGCCCTGAGGGACACCGCTTCCCACGTCAGCCCATTCAGAATATCTACCCTTAATTTGAACTCGTTGCCTCCTATTTGTCAACCAATTTCTTATCCAAATCAAAATTTTCCCACCAATTCCAATCCTCTCCAATTTAATCATGAGTGCCTCATGAGGGACCTTATCGAATGCCTTTTGAAAGTCTATATAAATCAAATCCACACTATCTTTCCTATCCAAACACTCGGTAACCCTGTTGTAAAATTTTAAAAGATTTGTGTTACAAGATTTTCCTTTTCGAAAACCAAATTGTAGATCTGAAAGATGTTTCCCCCCCTCAAGGAATGCCATGAGATGATGTTTAATAAAAGTTTCAAAAATTTTACATAAGACAGAAGTTAAGCTAACAGGTCTGTAGTTGCTAGGATCCCCCCTTGATCCAGCTTTAAAAAGAGGGGTAATATTTGCTAGCTTCCAATCAAAAGGTACACATCCCGAATCATATGATGAAAGGAAAATTGTCAAAACAACGTCAGCCAACTCTTCCGCACATTCCACAAGTATCCTTGGATAGATATTATCAGGCCCCGGAGCTTTATGAGGTTTAATTGATCTAAGATATTTAATAACATTTTCCCTATTGAAGGTGCATTCGTGAAAATTACTTATTTGTTTAACCAGCTGAATACCTTCACAATTAAAATCCTTGTTAAAAACATCACAGAAAAAATCATTAAGAATATTTGCCATACCCACCTCATCAGAGATAAAATTACCAAACTTGTCCTCAAATGGACCCAAATTAACATTTGAAATGTTTTTTCCCCTAGCATATGCAAAGAAGTCTTTAGGATTATCATTAGTCTTGTGCGTCATTGTCTAAAATTTTGCATCGCAGTGTACTAGTATCCATCTCTAAGAGGTGTGTTAGTTTATTTTGAATATCTCTCGCAATCAAAGCACGTTAGCCTTGTCCTACACTATCTGTTATTCCATTTACAAAATCCTCCAAAACACTTGAAAATTACCTTGTATAGATCTAGAAAATCTTTCGTCATTCTTGTATGAGTTAGGTCAACGGGTAACACTGGTCAGCAAATTCATTGTATAAGTTATATATTTCACTGCATTTCAAATGATCCAGGTTCCATGCTGACTTTCAGTCATTCCTTGTTCATTCTTTTAGTACATTTCATGAGCGTTTAATCATTATTGCTTATTATAGGGGACTCCATGTTTGTTATTCATTGAAGCATAACTTTGAGTTGCAAAGCAGCAAACTTTTGTTTGGACATCTCAATAATGACAAGTTATGGTTCAATCGCCTGCAATGAAATTTTTCATCGTTTCCTTCAAAAATCATAATTTGTAAATATTTAAGTTTTAAAAGCAATAGTATATTTCTTTTTCAGCATAAAATTTCCTTCAATTTGATACCAAATTCGACTTATTATGGTTTCTTGTTATTTATTTAAAAATAAAATGACGTTTTTCAATGTGGCGGCCAAAAAACGTATTTTGCGCAACATTTCCGGTTGCGATTTTTAGTATATTCATTAGAAGCATGTTTCGTTGCATTTGCAACAAGAATAATTTTTGTTCTAATTGATTCCACCCCAAACTTTATTTCGACTGTACTATTTTTCGAGGTGCAAGTAAAATTTTGGACTTTCTATATTCGGGCAGAATTTGTCTGAGTTTTAGCGCGCTGTAGCAACTAAACTATTAGTCTGGCATAAATTATGTAATTGACTTTTATTTAGCTTTTTTAGAGTACTTTAACTTTTGTATTTACCTTTTTGTTGAGAAATCAATACTTTTCCTGCTAGAAGGAAAAAAACAACAAAAAGGGGTAAAATTTCGTGATTTTTTCGATTTTTTTAATGTTCCCATGCCCTAAATTGTTCATAAAATTAATATTCGGACTCGGCTACCACGAAAACATATGAAACCGTTGAGAATAAAACTTCTGTATTTTTTTTTCCTGAAACGCCCCTTTTTGACTACCTGGTTACTGGACTAGTTTGTAAAGTCCACATTCAAGAAGCAAATTGTGTATCTCTCCAATAGAAACATTGGAGGAAAGTTACGTTTGTCCCCAAGATGGCGGACGATGGAGCTTGTCGCTTCTTAAGCCAGCGAGTATCCAGGGCTTTAACGTTGACAAGAAACTTGAAATCTAGCGAACTTACCCATCTCCACTCGTCGCCCCTTGGAATTTTTATGTGATATAGCTCCTCATAATTTCTTCAAAATCAATTGAAAGTTAATTTAGAATTACACCGACATATCCTTTAACATTCCGATTTGATTATTTTGGTTTTCCCGCCGAAATTTTTGGCAGCGGCAACAAGCAACATACAAAAACGTAGATACTAACATTTTCTCTACTCACTTAGCAGAAAATCATTTTAGCTAGAGAGTTGTAGCATAATGTTCTCTATAAAAACACTCTAGATTGATGAATGGGAGTAGTTTATATGACGTCTTTCACCGTACTTGTCCAGTCGTAGAATTCCGTTACGGTTTTCCTAGAAAACAAAGGGGCTATGGAAAAGCTTACTTACACCAAGGACACTTGCGAACAAAATTGGATGAACCACGAATAGAAGCCCCGTCGACACGGCAGCAATGCCTCCGACCAAAATATAAGGCCATTCACTTGCCGATAATTTCCAAAGTCGAAGTTGAGACCAAGGGACATTTTCATCCAAGTCATCATCTAAGTTTTCCTAAAGCAAAATATCAACATTACTTTACAACTTTGATTGCTACAGTAAGCATTTTCGGTTTAAAAATAATCACCTAGGTAAACCTTACCCTTAGTAAAAAAATTAATTTTCTATGAATGTTTAAGTAAACTTTGAACTCTCAAGCGAAAGGTATGTCTTTCTTCAATTTGGTGACTAAAAATAATTAGAATTGACAAGACTATAGTTCTAATAGCCCCCCCCCCCCTTAAGTCCTGCTAGCGGCCTCAGCGTGGCAAGGGGGTGTTCCTGGGAGGAGTGGGTGATGTACGTCGGGAGTTTTTACTCTTGGTAGGGCCACCCAAGGCGTGAAGGCCACTCCACTCTTCCCAACTAACACTAGCAGGAGAAGGAGCCAAGGCAGTCTTCCACCACCACACAGGAGCTCCAGGAAACGGAAGCACATTCCCTCTTACAATACTGAATCGTCTGTCGCGCAGGATAAACCCGGGGCGTGTCCTGGGTTTAGGCAGATTCTGTTCTCGCTTTAGTCGTCCTATAAACGAATCATGCTGGACCAAAAATGCTCTACCAATAAATAGCATACTTGACCAATTAATGCAGGTTAGATACGTCCTGGCGTAATCCCAGGTACGAAGTCATTAAGAAGTTGCTTTGAGTGCCAGCTCAGAATTCAGATGTTATCATCACTTGACCACTGTTTAAACTACAAAGGCTTTTGCCAATATCCCTCATACAGGACGTTGATTCAACCAAAGCTCCTCCATAAAACAACAATTAAATCAAATCAATATATTCATAAAAGTAAAAAAAAATGGTGGTTTAATTCCTTGTCAGTTGTCTAAAATATCTTAGCCCATAACCAATATACTTTCTGTAGCTCTAGTGAGACGTTAATGCACGCATCTTGCCACCAAACCCTCACCCCAAGCAAGAAAAGCCACAGAAAGAAAAGAATTTAGCAAAAAACCATATAGGAAAAATGCAGACCTATAAATAATACATATTTGTTTGGAGATGACCCCCATTTTTTGCCAAATACGTTTAGTTCTATATATCCTAAACTATGGAGAATCTGGCAACGAAAATTGATATTTGGAGTATTTTGACGATTCTTAACATTTCTATACCAAAAACATTGTGTGTTGCCATTGGAAATTTTAAAGTTTGTATTAATTTCAATATGGAGGCGACGCCTTAAGAAATTTTTGTGTTATCCAATCAACTCAGAACGTTATTTCTATTAAAATGACGCATCACAATTATGCCTCGGACAAACGGTGCCTCAACAGATAGGTCTGTTTACTTTTTTTTGCCGTCGGACTGTACAAGTCGTATTTTTCATCGAAATGCGTGAAGAAAAATTCATGAAGAACGGTTATCCATGTTGCAATTTGTGAACAGTTCTTTTATATTTCTATTATCGTTTTAGAAATAAAGGAACATATTTGAATTACTCTTCAAACCCACGTTACCAACCGTTGTGTTTCATATCCATAACGATAGTAAATTCGTGCGCTCTCTCACCTACTCTAGAGGAGAAACGGGGGGGGGGAGGTTCCTTTTTACCCGTAGTGGTGAAGTCGGCCCGGGGAGTTGCGTAGAAGAATAAAGTTATGAAATTGCACATTTTTTGAAGCTTTTATATCAGCATGGCAAGTAGCTTGAGAATTTTTTTTTCACATTATTAATACTGTTGTGATTCCTACACCAGGATAATTTTCTGGATAATTCTATTTCTATATTCAGCGAAAAGTTTTTTTTTTTTCGAATGTCAAACCAATTTTTTTTTCAATAAACACATGTACATTTCCCGTAAATCAACTCTATTATTGGTTCTCAAGCATGTTTTTGAAAAGATAAATTATTGAATATATTAAAATTCGCAAATCGTCTTCTTCAAATGAAAAATTCAATATTAATTAAACATATTTCTTTTTAAATTATAATTGAAAAACATAGTACAATTGTGCTTTTTGAACGAAAAATACGTATTAAAAATTTAACTTTCTTACTTAATGACATTTAATTTAATTTTTTTAATTACTAATCCTTAATTTTGGGTCCTTTATAAGTGTTTATTGAGAAAATTTGAGTTTGACATTAAAAAAATTCGATAAAGAAAAATAGAATTGCCAAAAAATGATCTTAGTTCATGAATTACAAAAGTATAACCAATGCCTAAAAAAACTTCACAAAGTTACTAACAAGAGACTCCAAGATAATAGCTTCTAAAAAAAAAACAATTCTAATACTGTTTTATTTTACGAAAACGTTCGAACAGATGGTTGCTTGTTTGGCACTAACTTCCCTCTTGTTTCTTCTCATTACGTTTCTCCTAGCGGTAACTCACGGTTTTACTATCTCTATGGTTTCACCCATCACAACAGATTATAAATAAAATTACATAGTGAATACTAACTACACCCCTTAATTATCACATTTTATGTCGAAGTGTTGTAGTAGACATATGTATTTTTTTTGCCTCGTATACTAGTTAAATTGAACAAACAAATATTACCATACATCGAAAAGAAATATTTGAATTTAGTTGTTTTACAACGTTGGTAAATTATAGATATTAGTGTATTTACATGGGTTGGGATTGTCGTTATTTCATAGAAGTTAACAAGGGGACTCAACTGCACATGTTTTTGAGGCAATATGGGCAGTTCTACCATTCTTTTTAATTTCAGGTATAAAAAGTTTCAGTTTTTCCATCCCTTGATCATTGTGATGGTAAGGAACGGAAGGTAAGGAAAATCCCGATGTTTTTGTTGTACTTTAAACTATAGTTTTAGTTCAATTTCACATGTCAACCCATTTTTGTTCTGAGTGTCTATTTACGCTGGATCACACCTTAAATGTACGTATTAACCTTATAATTTAAGATATAAAAGCATGTCTGTGTATTAAAAGGTGTGTGGTATCAGACTCTACAAGTAAGTAGATATGATGTAGGCAACTCTTATGACTTTATTTTTTCTTATTTTCTAATCATGGCTGTTCTTTTTTGGTAAATAAACTTGTTCATAAATATAATGAGTTTCTGGACTTTATCTGACCCAATGAAACACATACTCACTGCCAAAGGTATGACAGTTTTCCGGTCTTTTTTGTGTTGAAACTAACTCTAGTTTAATAAAAATGGATTTTTTACTTCTTATACTCCACGTTAACATATTTATAGAAAAAAAATACAATTATCAAGCAAAAATTTACCTTAACCTTGGGCGACTGTAAGGACAGCAATAAAGCCACGCAGCTTATTTTACTGTTTTTTTTTTTTAAACTTTTGGGCTTATTAGTGAAGTATAGTAAAGAAATGCGGCTACTAACTGAAATGTGAGTTTTTTGCAATATAAGTTTTCATGATTGAAAAATCACTGTAGCTCCATCCAGTGCCTCTCTTCATCACTTTAGAAATGAGGTCAGTGAATGTACCAAAACCCAGGGACAAAGTTAGGAGAAGAGAAATACACATTATAAATATTAAAAGCCAAAATTTTATGGATGGAATTTGTTGAGATTTAGTATTAGTTCAATATAAAATCCAAATGAATATAATTTTTTGCTCAAAAATGTATTAGTTTGAGCACTAAACTAAAAATTTGACATTCGGGACATGTGATGGTAAGGAATTTTCTGCATTGTTTTGTGTCTTAAAATTTTTTTTGAGTTTATTTGCTTTAAAATTCCATTTTGCAATTGTATAAGGACCAGAGTCTATTAGTATAATAAGAAAAAATTGAAAAGAAATATTATTTTTTTCAAAAGTTATGCCCAAGGGACATAAAATTAAAATTATGGTAGAATTGGCCAAAAGTTGACTTCAAAAATAGCAATGTTATACTGTTTTGAATTCCACCCCTTTTTTTAATAAAAAACCATGATTACTATGTTTATTTTTCATAAACTTTATTGCTATTTTTGTAAGAAACCCAATTCTGATGTTTTCACGTATAAAAACACTCAGCTGTATCTTTATGTACTCAAATAAAAGCAAACAGCTTCTACTCTCTCAAACTACGACACGCTGAAATTTTTGAGAAATTTTTTTACAAAGATGATTTTTTGTAGCATTTGTTAAAAAAAATTATAACAAGTATTTGGTTTTAATATCGAGGGACACTCTTCTTTCTTCTGGTTACAAAAAGTTTCATTTTAAACTTCTATTCTTATAGTAAAATGATTGAGACTTTACGAAGGGGTCGATAAATCGATGTTCGACTGACTTACTTTGAAATTATCTTCTGCTGTACTAGAAATGGATGAAAGAGAACATGACGATCTAACCCCAATACTTCCAAAACTCTGCAAACTTTGTCTAGCAGCAGAGCCGACAGAACTTCCACTCAGCACAGACATCTTGCGACCAAGTTCAGAGAGCAGATATTCATCGCTTTCGTATGGTTTTTCTTTCGCTTTTTCTTTGTTAGAAGTTGTAGTCTAGAAGAGTTAGAGTTTTTAGATTATCAGAGGTAGAGAAGTTTCTCGAGATGTATGGACAGTAAGCTTGTTTTTCTGTGATGTTTTCCTTTTAAAATTATGTTTTAAAAAATTACAAATGCATGAGTTGTGTTTCAACAATTTTTTTTTTAAAAATGAAGATTTCAAAGAAAATGGGTTTTTTTCGTTGTGGAAATAGTTAAAAAGTAAATTTCTCACTAATCAAACAGTACTTCTATTTATGCTAAAACTGTGTCTGGAAGATAAAGATGGGGTGATCAGAATTAATTTTCGTGTGCAAACACCTATGTTGAAGTCAGTAATACTTTATTATTGCACGTGCATAATTTTTTTTATCATTGTTGGCATTTGTGAGTTGGCGACACTTAATGACTTTTGTACTACTAAAAAAATCTAATTGTTTAATTTGAGCTTTCTGGTGAAGTTTTTCACAGATTATTAAAGTAAAAAATAAAGTAACTAAGTCTTTGTTGAATATTTCAATGTTATCTGCATTTAAATTTAGCACATTTCTTTGCAAAAGTCAAACTTACTTCAATAGGTTATGTCAAAAAAGGCCGCTTTTCCACTGCGCGAAGCGGATGGGTAGCTTAGTCGGTTAAGGAGTTCGCCTTGCTTGCGGAAGATCCAAGGTTCGGGTCCGGGCATCGCCAAAATAGCTGACAACCTATAAACGGTCCGTTCAGCCAAAAATGTCTGACGAATAATACCCCTCGTAGAGGAAGTGCACATTAAATATGCTCCAAAGTTCCAACAGTGAGTACGATGTCGCCCCGTCGGCTCGTCACTTGACTGGTGTTCTAAATTACGACACCCATCGGCAATAGCCCTCGTGTAGTTCCCCTAACAGCCAGGTTTGTCACAGTTACGTCGCTGCAACGTAATTTTTTGTCACTCTAGGTCACAGTCGCAATGTGACAAATATGTGACATCACAGTGATATCGCGTAAGTCGCCGTCACAATGTGACTGGTATGCGATATCAAAGGGATGTCACTATGCGATCTTGCAGTGACATCATATTGTGACTTGTATGTGATATCGCAGTGATATGTCATCTAAACCCCAGTCACAATGGGCATATCCCACAGATGTCGCAATTTGCTCTTGTAGTGACATTACATTGTGACATGTATGTGATGACACAGCGATGTCGCTTTTATCCCCGTCACAATGTGACTTGTATGTGATATTCCAGTGATATCACAATGTGATATTGCAGTGGCATTGTGTTGTGACTTGTATGTGATATCCCATTTTTGTCCCATACCAATATGGCTGCAACTTGATCTATGTGACCTTGCTGCGATGTCAAGTTCGTCGCTAATTCGCCACGCAAGTCAACTAGGTCGCATACAAGTCGCAATGCGACATTGCTGCAATATTATGTTCATCACTATACCCAGCTAAAACTAAACTGCAGTTTTTCTACAGAAGCGAAGTGATTTTGAAGTATTTCTACAGTCAACTGCAGATTTTCGGTAGAAGAATGTCGACTGTAAAAAAACTTCAGTTATTTTGCAATAAAATCTAAAGTTAATTTGAAGTGATTTATTTCAAAGGTTACTGTGGGTTGTTAACTGCAAAAATACTGTAGATTTTTTGAAGGGCCATCTTGATTTTAAATACTTCAACTTATCTAAAGGTGATTTGAAGTGATCTATTAAAAAAATTATATAAGCTGGTTAACTGCAAAAATACTGTAGATTTTTCGTAGTTTCATCTTGGCTTAAAGTATTTCAGCTATTTTTTTTAAACTAATCTAAAGTTTATTTGAAGTTATTTAAAAAAAATAATGTGTGCGTTAACCCCAAAAATATTGTAAATTTTTTGTAGTGAATCTTTATCTTAAAATTGCTCTTTATTTTTTAAATTAGTTTTGATATTTTACACTTGTAGTAATTGTATCCCAGCTAAAAATTGTTGGAATTTTTCGCGGAAAAGCATTTAATTTTTAATGTACACATTTGCAGTTTTTTTGCAAATTAGCTTAATATTCTACGCATGTAAAACGGGTAAATTTTTGTTGTGCATTCCTGTGGACAAAATGTTTGCAAAAAAAAATTATTTCTGTGTTGGCAAAATATTCTTAATTTCCAGGAAAATTTAAAATGAGTTTATTACATTAAATTTAGTAATGAGTTTTTTTTTTTGTAATCTAGCTAAGTTCAAATCGCAGATCTAGATTTTGTTAATCTGTAACTTCTAAAAATTCAGAAACGATATCGAAGCTATAATTGGCGATTCAAATTCTTTTTTCCAATTTCCATGGACGTTTTTGATTTGATTTTGCAAAAAAGAAGAACATAATGCCACCTATATAAAGAGACAGTAACATTTAAACAAAAAAAAGCAGATTTAAAAATTATTTGCTTAATATTTCAGTTTGCTCAATAGCTTTGCTCTCACCTTTTTATAGAAAATTTAAAAATAAATTAATCTTAAAGGAATTCTTAAGATATATTTTTTTCTAACTCACAAAATTTGCATCCAATTTATTTATTACCACCTTAGAACAATTAATTAAATCTAATTTAAATATTTTTAAATAAAAAACATAGACAAATTGTACGCAAAATCACGAATCAAATTTATTGACTATAATCGAATCCATGGAGTGTGTAATTTTGTATTTTCTAATTATAAGATATACCATTCCTAATTGTACAACGCGCTCCAATTTGCAAGCTCCAATAGGGCAGTTGGTAGCGCCCTGAACAGCTACACAAATACCCCCATATCAAATCCCGTGCTCCTGCCTTCCTACTTGGGTATAAATACAACTCAACTTCCTGATAATTATTTTTATTTATCTTTGTGAGATTTAAAAACATTTCACTAGATGGCGCCACCAGAAAAATTTTACTGCAGTTTATTTTTAGCTGGGTAAATCACATACTGGTCGCAGAAGTCAGTTATGTCACATACAAGTCGCAATGCGACATTGCTGCGATATCATCGATATCCATGTTACGTAGAAGATACGTAACAAAAGCGAACATTCAACTTCTATATGACAAAAAAGTGACTTTGAATATGACATCACAGCGATCTTCAGCGACTTGTATGTGATATCGCTTTTCGTCACATACTCGTCACATGGCTGTTAGGGTCTAGTGCGACGATGATTCAAACTAAACTATAAATAAACTGCGCGAAGCCTAACCATTAAATGATTTTTTTGTTTTTTGTTCCTATGCACCTCAATTTTGACAGAACTTAGCACATATATATATTTCAAATATTACTTGAATTGCATAAGAAATAATTTTTAGAAATTTTTACCTGTGTTCGAACCAAGTTGAAGTATATTCCTTCTTTTTCCATTAGTTCGTCATGTGTCCCAATTTCTTTTACTCTTCCTTCAGACAAGACGACGATTCGGTCAGCAGTTCGGATTGTTGATAATCGATGTGCAACTACAACCGTTGTTCGTCCTTGGCTTGCCTGAAAAAAAAAACTGGTTGTTAATACCTGATTGTTTTACAAACGTTTTCTCCTTAGGAATAGTGATGTACGGGTGCACAGTTTTAAATTGCGAAAGAAATTTGAGCGAGTTCAGCGTGAGTTCAGATTAAGTATAAACACGTAAAAGCAAGTGGGTTCAATTTGTAGGACTTATTTGAATATCATTTTTTCATTTTTTTAAATTTAAAATCAATTAATTTTTTTTATACTGGGTCAGCTTTCTTCAACTCTATAGTAATTATAATTCCGAGTTTAATTTAATTGATATTTACTAAGGAAAATAAATGAAGATATTTTTTGTTTATTTAGAACAAATTAAAAAAACTTCGTGTTCCACAAAGTATTCCACAAGGCTTACAAAAGTAATAGAACACAACATTAAAAATTTAAATTGTAAATAAAATCAAAGAGAACGACGAAAGTCTCCATTCTTTGCAACAGATCCGAGAACACTGAAGGTCATCGTATGGAAAAGCCTACAAACTTCTTCTAAATCAAGATCTTGAGTTTGCGCATTGCAGTACAGAAGAACATGCTCTACGTCCTCTTCACCATCACCACAGTTACAACGCCCATTTAACAAAATACCAAACCTAAAAAAATAGCTTTTAAAGTTTCCGTGACCAGTAAAAGCTTTCGTTAATTTAAAATCTGTTGAGAAATTCTTGCACTTTAAACGATGTAAAATAGTCGGAAAGAACCTCCTAGTCTATTGCGCTTTTGATTAGGAAACATATTCAATGTTCCAGTCTGTGATAGGTTTCTCTTTAGAGACACACTACCTCCGGGATACTCATCATTAAATCAATTTCGCGTATTGTCGATAGTTTAGCCAGTTGGTCCGCTCTTTCGTTACCAAAATTACCATTTTATGTCCACGAATATAAATCAAATTAATTTCAACAACATTTTCAAGTGCGCAAAGTATGGAATGAATATCCACCACAAGGGTTTCCGTAGTAGCTGGATTGCGTAAAAGGTAGAGAGAAGAAAGTGAATCAGTGCAAATGAGGTATTTTATAATCTCTGGTATTTGATGAAAGGTTTTGAATCCATTTTGCAACAAGGTTCAAGCACTAGAGTTCAGCTTGGAAAACGGAACAGTCATCAGGTATACGAAGTAGTACGGTTTCTCTCTCCATTCGATTTTCATAAACAATGAAACAAGGCCAACTTTACCATTCAACTTGCTACCATCCGCAAAACAATATTTATTTATGCAACAAGTGTGAAAAGTAACACTTTTTAAAACTAGTGGATTTTATTTCACGAGCGAGGTACGAGCGAGTGAAATAATGACACGTGTTTTAAAAAGTTTACTTTTCACACGTGTTTCATACACTATTTTTTATAATTACGTGAAAAAAATCAAATCTCATTGGTTCAAAAATAATTCACGTGCTAATTTTTTTACGTAAAGAAGATCGGCATCGATAAATCTCTGGAACTACAAAAGGCAAACTTATTTTTAGTTTAAAGCCTAACATTTGAACATGGATACTGATACGAATTTTGAGCCTCTAGAAGAGATAGAAATATAGAAACTTTTCATACACCTTTTCGTAAATTTTTCTTGATTTTTCCGGAAGCATATTTGACGTAACATTATTAGCTGCTATTTTTATCTCTTCTGGACTCAAAATTCGTATCAGTATCCATGTTCAAATGTTTTACTTTAAACTAAAAAATAAGTTTGCCTTTTGTCCAGAGATTTATCGCAGCCAATCTTCTTTACGTAAAAAAATTAGCACGTGAATTATTTTTGAACCAATGAGATTTGATTTTTTTCACGTAAGTTTTACTTGAAATGTTGGCATCTTATAAAAAGAGTGAAAAAAAGTACTTTTTTTCACTGCTTTTGGGTGAAAAAAAGTAATTTTTTATCACTGTTTCTAAAAAGTATAACTTTTCGCACGCGTCTGATATTAAAATTACAGTGTAAAAGTCGGATTTTTTTCACGCAATTATAAAAACTATATTATACTCTTCAATAATGATACTGTCATAATTCACTACTAAACGGGTTTCCTACTGCAAGGGTGAGGCAACCTTGGAATAGGAAGTCTGTCATTCAAATAACTGCATACTTGAGACAGAAGAAACACCGGCCTTAATATCATTTAAAATAACTCGATCGATAGGCGGAAGTCCTGAAATAACATAGAGTGAATCTTAACTAACATTTCTGTATAGCCCCGAATAATCCGCAACAGAAATCTTTTTGGAATCTGTCTTAGGAATTTACTATTTGGTTTCTTTCTCTAAGAGTTTTCCCAAACTCTTCAAGCATAGGAAAAATAAGCGGAACAATGCCCTAATTATGAATCAGTTTAAGAACGTCTTTCTTCAGGCCAGAAACATTCTTAGAAACGCTCAGAAAGCCAAGAGGAAAATTTTCACACTTATTATTTAAAACATAGGAAATATGATGCTTCCATTGCCCCCCCCCCCCCCCCCAGTTTACTATTTACAATAATACCCAGGTACTTCATCTGTTGTAGCTCTTCAATGGGTTCGCTACAAAGTCTCAAGTTTTTACTTTCGACAACCCTTGATTTTTTTTATAAATCATATCATGTCTTTCAATTTTTGTAGGATTGAACTCCAGTTTATAAAGCTTCGACCATTCAAGAGCGTAGTTGAGAATTTCTTGAGATAAGGCACAAACATCATTAAATTCTTTTCACTGAACAATTAGAAGCAAGTCATCCTCAAACACAATTTTATAACAGTTCAGAAACTTTGAAAGATTACAAAGCAAATAAATGAAGATATGGAGAAATGTTTTCAACGTAAATGAGGAATTTGCACTTTATAGAAATTTTCCAACCATACAAGAGATGAATTCTATTTTTTTATCATGCACTTTATATACTTGATGTTTGCGGATGTGCGAAAATTATTATTGATATATCGCACCGTACGCGGAAAAGAGACCTATAGCGAAAAAGACCATTCTTCAGGAGAGCCGTTTAAAGTTTTGGTAAAAAGTCAAATTATCGCAAAATCGTTCCAAATGAACCCAGATAAAAAATATTTGGCATGCATATCCGTTTTATGAGTATCCAAAAGTATACACAGTCATTTTTTACTTTAAATTTGCCTTTGCTGAGATATTTTCAAATAGGTCTTTTTTCTGCGTTCAAATTTGAACGATTTTATACACGGAAGAAAGACCTATCTGAAAATGTCTCAGCAAAGGAAAATTTAAAGTAAAAAATGACTATGTATACCTTTTGATACTCATAAAACGGATATGCATGCCAAATATTTTTGATCTAGGTTCATTTGGAACGATTTTGTGATAATTTGAATTTTTACAAAAACTTTAAAAGGCTCTTTTGAAGAACGGTCCTGAAAAATTTGCTGTTAAATTCATTCTAAATATTAAGAAAGCATACTTATGAAGAATACTCTTTACTTAATGCATTTTTATAATATATTAATATATTGATCAACAATAAGAATATATTTTTTTAATTAAATTGAACAAAAAGTTTGTTTAACTAATTTAATGAAGTTTATGTAATAAGGTTAAGGTTTATCTCTTATCAAGTAATTACGATATTATTTTTAAGTCATGTTTATTTTTATAATTTAATATATTCAATAATTGAAATCAAAGTAATTTGTTTATATAAAAAATAGATGTTATGAAACGAATCACTTTTACAAAATCCGAACTTACAATATATAAGAAATGATATCCACATTTTTCTACAAAAACCTTTCCATCTAAATTTTTACAATATATCATGCTTAAAATTTAAAAAAAAATGAAGCATTATTAAAATCATTTTAAAACTCATGAAATTATATAGTCTTAATTTAAAAAAAATACAATTTAGAAATGACTTTGAAACAATCAATTTTAAATAACAATTTCGTTACTTCAATACAATGACTGGGTTAATTGAAAGTTATTAGATTACATACAAAAATGCTTTTTTTTTCATTAAGTATTTTTAAAACTTGAATGACAGAAAACTTGAAATTTCAGATGTTTTTGGTCAATTGGATTTGAAATTTAAGCACTTTAAGTCCTAATTCGAAAATAGTTTTATAAAAATAGTGGCAATTTGTAGGGATGCCTTCTACCTTAAGTATGAAGTTGAATTTATTGACTTTATATTGCAAACTGTCAAGTTGTAACAATTGAGTTTAGATTTATAGTAAAATACCGACGTTTAAAACGATTTAAAACTATTTATCTTTTTCTAAAATATTAACTTGAAAAAATATATACATATTGACACATCATTTTGCAATCTATAGATATTACATGAATTTTTTGTATAAATTTATTGCACTAAATACCACAAAACAAAACTTTTGAAATGGGTATTCTTAAATAAGTATTTCAAATAAAGAAACAAATAAATTACCGACTTCAACCTTTCCATTTAAACACTTCAAACTTAACTTCAGTGCCGTAGCAGCGGCAAATACATAGCGAAAAATCGCCAGGTGAGATAGGTCTTTCTTTCTCGCTCATTTTCATCCAAAAACGAACGCGGGAAAGTGACCTATCTAGCAATTGCAGACGAACTAAGGCTCGGATTGCCATGCCGATTGCACCAATCGAAAGATATCAAAATTTTGCATCCTATAGTAGTGTTAACTCAAAAAGTCAATTTTGGCCGATAGGTCACTTTTCCACGTACGGTGCGATATGTTGTAGAGAATTGGATGGTATTTGCTACAATGTCTCATGCCAAAAGGAGGCGATAACTATTCGAGATCTGCTGAATACTCCTTCGAAATGTCGATTCCCTCTAAATTCCCGTGAATTTGCAATAACAAGTGAACTGTTCAACTTTTTTGGGGGTACCGCTACGATCTAAAGGCCGATCTGTTCATTGGCCATTTTTAGCAAGATAGAAAAGTTAGGGTGATAATCATGCTATATTGTCCAGATAGATCGAACCGAAAAACATTTCTGAAAAATTCAATATGAAATCTAAATTTCACGCAGTCAACTGATTTGATTTCAAGATCCCTTTCGATTAGCAAAATTGTACTATTAATTCATTTTTTAATTACTTCATTATTCCACCAAGGCCGGGCTTTTACTACTCGACCATCATCAAGCTATTTTCCATATTGAGACTCGCCTAATAAAATCATCCTGCATAGCAATATATTTAATTAACGCTGAAGGCTCCAATTCCCTGGTGGACACTTGACACCAAAAACCGTTTTTTGCGGACGAGATCATAAGGGTTTGGGAATTGTTGGTGAGCTGACCCCAACCAGCCAATCCAAGGCAGGATAAAACTGTGCCAGGCATAGAGTTAAGAAGAAGATGGAGATGCTTGGCGAGAAACAAAGTGAAGCCGTCATAAAGTAGTCAAGTAACCTTGATAAACCCAAACAAACTGCTCGCTAAATGTAAATTCATGCTGAAACGCATCACTTTATTCCTTAATAAGCGTCAATTACAAATCAAAAAATGAGTATTTGCACAGTTGTAGATTATAGCACGAGATATGAACTTTTACAAGATTGCATAGTAATTTCCTTCACAGGTAAGAAAATGCGTTGTATTTATAGTTTTTATTGGGGAGTCAAATATCGCCAAGTCGATGTATAGTTGGCGTACAGCTTTTCTTTATACTAGCTACAAAGCGATTGATGGCTTCCCTTGGCAAAATGGTTTTTGCCCGGCAGAATTCCATCTTATTAACTCTATGATGCCAAGTGTCCACTAGTGAACATAAGACATATATAATACAGTGAACATTGTAATTTCCAATACTTCGTCCAGTGCGGCTTGCACCACCGATTCGCTCTCCGTGTCCAGGGCAGCGGTGGCCTCGTCCAGTAGAAGAATCTTGGGGTTCTTGACGAGGGCACGCGCGATGGCGATCCTCTGCTTCTGCCCACCACTCAGCTGGGTGCCCCGCTCCCCGACCATGGTGTCATATTTCTGTACGATAAACAACAAAACATGTAAAGTTTCTATTGATTTGCCTAAGTTGATATGATGTGTAGAGATCACTACTCTCGAACCCTCTGAGGGAAAGAGAACTGGAGTGAATAGAGAAGAAGCAAGAAATTCAACGGGACGTGCGGCGTCGTGCGAAATGTTCGCGAGATATGAATATGAAGCGAAATGCTCATTGTAAAATAATTTAAATGTTTTTTAACGTAAATAATTGAGTGAATAATTGAAGTAATTATAACCCAGTTTAATATGAAGCTACGAGTCTAAATATTTTAATACTTTACGCACCAATACATCATAACAGAGGGGGCCAAGAAAGAAGCCTAGCCCCGCTACCCGCTACATGATGTTTCCATAGTCATGCTAAAAATAGTACATATTTTTAAAGTATTCGGTTTTTTTTTATAGTTGACGATAAAAATAGTAAATTAATGGCGTAGTTTATACGTTTTATTTTTCTTAAGTAAATTCTAACAAAGTGCGTATGTTAATTATCTCAAAACTATAAGAAATAAAACCTATAATATTTATGCCGAATTAATATTTATAATTACCAAATTTTATTAAATCAATGCATATGTTACGAAAAAATAATATTTATAATCCTATGTTGATTAACCGAATTATTTTTAATTACCCTAAGTGTTACCTAAATGTAAAAAATTTATAAGTTTTCACTGTATGCACAGTCAGAATATATAATTGCATACTTGCGCAAAATGTCGAGAGAAAAAGCTGTCAAAAAATATTTTAAAATTTCGAAACAGTGTTTAAACTTTTGCCTTCTGTAATAACAGTTAAACAACTTATCATTTCCGCAGATTACAGAATAAAAGTTTAAAAAAAACCCTGTTAAATTAAGTTATAAAGGTTTGTGTTGATTTTTTAAAATTAAACAATTACAATTAAAAATAAATGAGCAATAATTACTCCTTATTAGTAAATATTTCTAATCCCTCATGAAGGGGTGGTTAAACTCACCAATGGTAGTGCTTCTATAAAACTGTGAATGTTGGCCGTTTTTGCCGCGTTTTCTATTTCCTCCTGCGTTGCGTCCTTTTTCCCGTATCTGATGTTCTCAGCAATGGTCATCGAGAACAGCACCGGCTCCTGGCCGACGAGGCCAATGTGGTCTCGCAGCCAACCCACGTTCAGATCTTTCACATTGTTGCCATCCAAGAGAACCTATTTGTTTTATCGAATAAAACACACTTTAATAATTATTATTTCTTTTTAAAGAATTCGTTTTATTATCTTCATTCTATTTGTTGATGTTAATTCATGACGACATGAAAATGGCTAATCGTTTGAATAACTTTTTTATTAGTGTTTTTAGTAAAGATTTTAAAAATGTGCATGTTTCAGGGGAAGTAACTGAAGAACTGGATTGTATTGAGTGCGATTTTTCTAAGGAGGAGATTATTCGTCTATTAAAAAATATGAAACCTAACAAAGCACCTGGCCCTGATGATATGTATCCTAAAATTTTAGTTGAATGTGCAGAAGAGTTGGGGGATGCAATTCTGACTATTTTTAGGTCATCATTTATTTCTGGACAGGTGCCAGCAGACTGGAAATTGGCGAATGTTACTCCATTGTACAAGAAAGGGCCTAAATCTGATCCGGGTAATTACAGACCAGTTATTCTTACATCTGTTTTAGGTAAAGTTTTTGAGACATTGTTGAAAATGCGTATAATGACTTTTTTGGAAACTAATAATTTACTTTCAGATAATCAATATGGCTTTAGAAAAGGTAGGTCTTGTACAACTAATCTTTAAAAATTTTATGATACTGTTACAGAAGAGATTGATAAAGGCAATATGGTTGATGTTATTTACATCGATTTCCAAAATGCTTTTGATAAAGTTCCTCATGAAGCTTTGTTATTTAAGTTGAAAAGATTTGGGTTAGGGACTGATGTGGTCCGTTGGATTAAAAATTGGTTGACCAATAGAAAACAACGGGTTCACATTAATGGTAAGTACTCTGATTGGAATGAGGTTGTAAGTGGAGTGCCTCAGGGCTCTGTACTAGGACCAATTTTATTTATTATGTTTATTGATGATATCAGCTGGGGGTTGAAAAGCAAGTTAAGTATTTTTGCAGATGACTTAAAAGTGACGAGTACAGTAAATTCTGTTGAGCATATTGAGCAGTTACAAAATGATCTTACGAAAATTACTGAATGGGCTTCACGCTGGGGCATGTCGTTCAGTGTTAACAAATGTCAAACCTTGCATTTGGGTAAGAACAATGTTAATCATTCTTATGTTTTACAGGGAGAAAGTATCCTAGATAGTGAGTTCGTTAGAGATTTAGGAGTTTTGGTGAGCAATGATTTCAAAATGAGTAAGCAGTGTGTTGAGGCAAGTAAGAAAGCCAATCGAATGTTGGGATATTTTAGAAAAAGTATCACTTTTAAATCTAAGGAGATTATTTTGCCATTGTATAGGGGATTGGTAAGGCCACATCTGGAATATGCTGTTCAGTTTTGGTCTCCCTTCCTCAGAAAAGATATAGAGTTACTTGAAAAAGTTCAGCATAGGGCTACAAAAATGATTAAGGGTCTATCTGGTATTGATTATGATAACAGGTTAAGATCTTTAAACATGTATTCCCTAGAAAACAGGATAGCTAGGGGTGATATAATAGTTATTCAAGTTCATAAAACAGGGAGACATGGAGGGCTTAGATTTTTTTTTAAATAGCCGGACCAGAGGTCATGATCAGAAATTGAATAAATCGGGCTTTAGAAGGGAGGTAAGAAAACATTATTTTTACAATAGAATTGTCAATAAGTGGAATGCTTTACCAGATTATGTTGTGCATTCGAAGAGAGTAGAAGATTTTAAGAAGAAACTTGACGGACATTGGAAACTGGTAATGTATTAGATTTATTTTGGACCAACCTTGCTGGGCCTCTGGCCTGTTGTTGGTCGACAATTTTTGTATTTGTATTTGTAATACCTTATCGTCGACGGCTAATTCCACGAATCGAAAGAAGGTAGAGGTTAATAGGCATCTACGAAAACCCCACATACAGTAGAAAGACGCACCAATGGTAATCTTATTTTGAATTGACACAATTGTCTACCTGGCGAGGTTTAAAGCCATTTCGTTTGGCCTTATTTAAACAGGGTTTCTAAATTCGCATCATCGCTATGAAAATTATTTGAAACAACGCTACACTATTTTTACACTCAGTTGTCTCTGAAAACGAACCATTTGAAGAGAAAAATCGAGAAAAACAATAGTGTTGTATTTAAGTTACACTTACATACTACATTGGAAATATAGCACCGATCAAGACCATACAATTAATATTAACTATTCTGATAGTAAGTCTTAACTTAATAATGTTTCATTTAGAAAAGTTTTAACCCCCAAAATTAACATTAGTTTATTAATGTGTTACACTTTAATGAAATTTAAGTTTTACTTTATTATATTAGTTATTGACGGCAAAATATAGTGTTACTACAATGGACTTTATTTATTTTTAATCAACAAGGGGGCTCCGCCCCCTGCTCGCTATCGCTCGCCAACCCTTGAACGCTAATCGCTCGCCAACCACGAAAAATAATAAAACTAAAAAGTAGGTTTGTTACAGAATCTGTCACTTAAACCGCTTCCACACAATATTTGTGCTCAACAAAAAAACGCCCTATTTATACACCTCAGAAAGAAATTCGCCCAAACAAGGCCTTCAGCTTATAATTTATTTCTAATTCAAATTTTTAAACGCCAAAATTAACAATTTTCATTAATCTTCTTTCGCAAATTAATGATACTCATTGTCACTCTCACTCATGTGTGATATTACAACAATCCAAACTGAATCATATCACATAAATATTTTAATGAAATTTGGGATGTAACCTAGCCTGATTTTTTGCTTCAAAATGATATATCCCACTTGTTTGTGCGACTTGCGGTTCGTTCTGTGAAAGTGGGTGACAGACAGACGGATTGAACGATTATAATACCTTCCAATTTTTACGTTATAAACGTAGTGCGGAAGCTAAAAAAAACCATTTCGTTTTATATGTTGGCTTTACAATAAATCATAAAACAATGTTTAACAAGAGTTAAAACATCTTCAAAAACTTTCTACAAAAACAAAAAGGAATATGTTGACGCATATTCGAGTGTACAAAGTAATAAAAAAATAAAATAAAACTCTTTTACCGTGGTGATGCGAACGAATAATAAAAACGAGAGATTAAATTAAAAAAAAAGAAAAGAAAGCCATCTGCCAAGCCAGCTGAAGAAAAAAAAATTAAAGAACAACGCGATATTTTTCACCAGTTCTGAAAATTAAAAAAAAAACTGTTTTATAAAAAAGGGAAATTTTGTGATTCACTTTAGCAGAATTAAATAAAATAATTAATTGTTTATTTAAATAGTTTTGTCAATTTTTTTACCATCTTTTTTTACATAATTTATTTAATGTATAAACCTTCTATCTTGCTATAATATATTTTAAGGCAAAATCATTTTTATAATTAAAAAAAAATCTTGTTTTATAAAAAAAAGGAAATTTTGTGATTTCACTTTAGCAGAATTAAATAAAATAATTAATAAAATAATTGTGTTATAAAAAAAATTTTGTTTATTGAAAATGTTTATCAGACTAATTGTTATGTTAAATGTTTATTTAAAATAGTTTTGTCATAATTTTTTTACTATCTTTTTTTTTACATAATTTTAATCTATAAACCTTCTATCTTGCTATATTATATTTTAAGGCAAAATCATTTTTTAAAAAATCTGTGAACCTTTTTTTATATATAAACACAAAACCAATGTAAAAAGAACAAGTTAAAGAACTGTTCTTCTTAAAAGAACATAAAAGAGAGCAATTGTTCTTTAAAAAGAACGTAACAAAATCACGCATTTCTGATGATTTTCACCGTGTCGTTTTGCAGAAAAGGAATAAGATTTTTTTGTGGCTGACTTATTGTAATTTTTAATTAAAAAACTTATTGGAAATTTGAAAAACAAATAAGTGGGCATCGAGGCATAAGGGAGACACACCTGCCCAAAACAAATTGGGTTTCTGACATCAATATTTCATCATGTTATGGCTGCTGACACTTTCAAATCCTATACTTTAACATAGAGAAAAATTAATTTTTATTTTTAATTAAAAAACTAATTGGAAATTTGAAAAAAAAATTAAGGTCGAGGCATTAGGGAGACACACCTTCCCAAAAAAATTTGGATTTCTAACATCAATATTTCATGATGTTATGGTTGCTGACACTTTAAAAGAGCTTACTTTTTTTAATATAGAGAGATTTATACTTATATAATTAAAACGTCATGTTCGTGGACACAAAAATCATGTCCGTGGGCCGAAAATCCATTGACGTGATGTCCACAGTCATGACAAATTACATGTTGCATCCTTGTAAAACATGTTCATATTTGAAACACGAGTTTAAAAAATTAAGCTATTTGTATCTAATGCTACACCTAATTAAAGAAGAATAGACATTCGATTAGTTTACCTAAGTTCTTTCTTAGCCACAGACGTGATACATCCATCTTGATCTTTCACTAAATCTTAAATTTAGTGAACAAAACAAATGACTTAAAGCGGAAAACAAAATGATTTTTTGATTTTGCTATATAATATGGCAGAAGCTAAAATGACATAGACACTGCGTTGTACTGCCACCTGTTGAAATCAATACAAGTGTTTGTTCATGTACACGGACGTAACTGAAGTCATTGGGGACAAGCATTGAATAGCCAGTAAAATAAATACAAACTAAAAAATAAACATAAAAATTGCATTATTATATTCCCAAAATGTTCTTCTCTTGTCTAATTTAAAACTAAATTAATCTAACTAAATTGTCTAATTTAAAAGTGAATTCATATCTTATAAGTTAGATATAAACTGCCAAACTCCACGGACGTGACACTGGGACACATCACGGACATGACATATAACCCTCTGTGGACTAAAAAAAACTATAATAAAATAGGAAATCTTGTATAATTCCTTCTACCGATACACTGTAAACTGTATTCTCATTTTTCCCTAAGTTACCTTGCTTTTAAAAGCCTATATTACTTTTAAAACTGGCTGGGACAAGAATGGTTCGTTTTCAGAGTATTCACCCTTGTTTACTTATTTCAGAAAAGAACTCGCTTCACTAGTTAGTTGTTTTGCTTCCAACTAATATTTGTTTTTTCTGCTAATTGGGAAAAAAATCCCGAAGTAACAATAAGTAAATTTAGTATTAAATTAAATATTTTGTAGTAATATCAAGTGGCCTGAAATTTTTTAACTAATTGTTTGCATATAAATAGTTCTATATCACATATTTACACAGTTATTCATGTTTTAAAATTATACTAAAAAGTTTTGATACAAATACAAAGATCTCAAACAATTAAGAAATTATTTTAATTAACAATTTTTAACTAAATCACATATTCCACTTATTTCAATCCACTCAAAACAACTTACTTAACTCAAAAACAAAACTAACATTTCTATTCTTTTAGTCTCTATATCGCTTCTTTTTTGTGAGGTGGTTCAGTTTCTTTCTGACATAGCCAATATTACTTCATTCCAAAGTCAGAGGTGCCGATCCCCCCCCCCCCATAGCTAACGACGCACCCCCTAGAAATTTTTTAAATCCCCCCCCCTTCCCAAAAAAAAAAACACGTTATGAATATTATATTTATGCGGACTTGAGAAGTACATACCTAATCTAAGTAGTTTAGTTTGAAATATCGTCGCACTAGAGCTACACGAGGGTTATTGAGGACGGGCGTCGTATTTTTAGAACCACAGTCAAGCTTAACCTAAGTAACCTATACCACATCTTTAAGGTGTATATAAGAAACGTTATAGTAAAATGATATTTTGAGTACCACCGAATGGAGCACTTTGTCCTAAGATATAAAACCCTAGTACAGACTTTCTTCTTGAATATTTTTCTACTGATAGGTCAAAGCAGAGTTGCCCCTAATTGAAAAAGGGAAGCACATTTTTGAATAGCTTTTATAATACTGAATTACAAGCTATTTTTAATTTTCCTTTACATAGATTTCCTTTACAGCAAAAGCTATCGGGAATGTAAATAATTGGTAAAAATTACGCTCAAAATTTATGTAATTATATAATTTTTTAATTTTATAAAATAGCCGAACATCCATTCTGCATCCATTTTTATTGCAAAAATTGTCTAATAAAATCAACAATACGACGTCTAAAGCCAAATTTGAACCGAATTTGTAAAGAAGAGGGGAATCTTTAACAAGTAATTTTATAGTATTCTCTTCCTCTGTTGTTTCTATAAATCTAAAACAAATTACTTATCTTCGCTTCCTGTCAAATATGGCAAGAATATCTCAAGGTTATCAGTGGGAACAAATATACGAACGTCATCAAATCATCGAAATGTTTTATAAACTGCGTGAGATTTATGAGCCTATTTTAGACGTAATTGTTTAAACTATATAAGAGTAATATGATATATGGGAAATAATTGTCAAAAATATGCGTCTGGTAGACGCCTAGAACATTATTTATAACCTCTCTCTCTACTTAGTTTTATTAAGACGATTGTGGTTGCCCATTCTTATATTTCAAGTTAAAAATATATATTAAAAATCTGGCCATTTCTGGTTTTTTTCGCCTACTTTTTGTGATTTAACCAAACAAAAATTCGCCTGAATACTGATCCGGGGGGGGGGGGGGGGGGCAGACACTTAAAAAGAATAAGAGTTTGTTAAGGTTTTTTTTTTTGGTAGCCAAAATAGGCTGTTTATTATTTATTTTCATTTAAAAAAAATCACCCTCCCCCCCTAAAATTTCAACGATGCAGTCTGCGTCGTTGACCCCCCCCCCTATAGGCCCCCCTGCCAAAGTAGATTCTTATTGGTTCGATTATTATATCCTATGTATCATTATTTCAACTCAAAGAATGAAAGTTTTATTTTCTTCATTCTATTTGTTAGCTATAACTTACTGATTATGGCTAATTCCATAGTCAAAAGAAAGTGGAGGTTAAAAGGCCTAACACGCTTTTTGAAGTTTGAGTAGACTCATATCAACCAAACCACCCTCTGGTGCTATCACGAATGCCTGCAATCGAAACCGTGACTATGACTGCGAGACTGTTCCCGTTATATTGTGTAACGGAATATTCCGTTATAGTGTTATGTAGTGACAAGTTGTTGTTGAAACGCCCACAATTATCATAACTGTTTTCAATTAAAACGTTCTCCATTTTTTGCAAACACTTGTGTTTTTCTTACGGGTCACCATGCATACCCGAATCATATCAAACCTCTTCCAACGGAGCCACAAAAATATACTCGTTCTATGATTGTCCGTCAAGTGATTTTGGGGCATTTTATTCAATAATAGAACATACATAATAAGACAATAATTTTTTTTAAACTGCATGTTACAATTAAGTATAAGCCTTAAATTAAATTGATTTTGTTAATTTTTAAAGTTAAAACATTAAATTCCTTTAAATTGGGTTTCTTTAGTATTATCTTATATATTGTTTGGGACATTCTCCTGTTTGGATGAGACAAAGACCAAAAATTGTTTGGCTGGGAGGAAATAGGGTGACTTGAATACACATTTTTTTGTAGTGTGGGATACGTTGGTTAAAAAATATACTATTAATATATATTTTAGCATGAAGGAGTATTAGTAGAAAATGTTGATTTACACTTATTGGCGATTAAATAATGTAAGTTTTCATACATGCCGGGTTTTTTTGGGGGGTGGGGTGGGGGGGTAGAAAAACATTATTTAGTGGACAAATCCATATCTTATATATATTTATAAATTTTTCTTCCAATACAGACATTTTTGCCTTCTCAAAAATAATTTCTAAGGCAAGTATGCTTACAGATCCTTTAGCTGGGTCGTAAAACCTCTGAATGAGCTGTATGATTGTGCTCTTCCCACATCCACTGGGTCCAACCAGAGCCACCTTTTCCCCTGGATGAATATCCAGAGAGACGCCTTTTAGAATCTGCACGAAGAAACAACACAAGACTAAATCAAATTACAAAGTACAGCGTGGCGCAAATAAAAGTGGTCTGGCTTAGAAGTAGGGATAAGGCTGGAAATAGTGCCAAATCAAAAACCGATGCAAAAATCATGCGAAGCCCTTGATATCTTGAATATCAAGCCCTAGTTGACGTTTGGCGAATTATTTACCGGTAACTATGCTATCTTCACTTGTGCACTGATATGATGAACGCTCACTTACACAGCTTGCACTAAGATCTGAAGTTGGCAATAGTCCATTTCCAGCTCTAGTTTATTGTTCTTACGATTAAAATGCAAGCCTGCTTCCCCTCGTTTGGTTTTCCAGGAAACGGCGTGAAGGACTATCTTTTTTCCCTCCACCCCACTTGGGTTTGGAGAGCAGTTGCGATTAACGTCACAGCAGAGCCTCAAGCAAGGTGGGTTAAGAACACGACGCTGACCATCGCTTCTAAATACCAGTTCACTCACGTTCGACTATGGAAACAGCCAAACCAACCAATGAAAAAAAAATTTTTGTCAATTGAAGCCATTAAATGGTTGAATAATTTATAAAATCGACTTGGAGGCTTTCAGGCGGCTTCAATAGTTTTTCCCGCCAAGCATCTCAATGGTATTCGTAGCTCCATGCCTGGTCCACTTTTATTTGAGCCACCATGTAAATGTTAACTTTAAAATGAATAGAAATTAATTCTAGAGAAAATTGTGTGAGTATTGAATCGTTAATGTTTTATTTTTAAACATAATTTTTTTCAAATGCGAATTATGTAATGTAACTTATAAAAATACTTAAACCTGATCATTTGCAACAATTTAATACATCCCATTTGTATAAGGTTATGGCGCACAGTGGTCTGGGAGCGGCCAAAATGCCAAATTTCGAAGTGTTAGAAAAATGCAAAATGAATAGATTTTTAAATTAATAGATAATTGAATAGTAAGATTACCAAATATAAATCATTAAAAATAATTTTTTGTTGTATTTATAGTTACGAAAAGTCAACAAATGAAAAATAGCCCGTTTTGAGGCGATACAATGGAATTCAAAATACACGATTTATAATTTTATTACACAATTTTTTGCATGTTTTTGAGTTTTATAAAAGGTTTTCTTTTATTTTACCTGATTAAAAAATACAAAATAATTTTTAAATTAGTTTTTGATCTTAGTTTCTAAAATACTATGTTTTTAAATAGTTGAAAGAGTGCAACTTTCTTGCTCCACTATGCTCCAAAGTCTCATTAAAATTAACTAGTTTTCTAAATCGTATATAAAAGATAAATCTAAATTTCAGCTGCGGAAACGTACGGACACCATAATTACAAACAGAAGTGTCAAAATCTAACTGTTCAAAAATCGTCGAAAAGCACAACGCTGCTGCGCGTTGCTCCACGGCAGCTGTTAATCTAGAAACAAAGTAGGAAAAACGACAGGTGTTTCGACCACTTCACTTACAAAGAGTTTAATTATAAACAAATAAAAGAACTTAAATACTGGTGTCATCTTTGTAGGAGATAAAAGGTCTGATTTGTTTTCAATAATAATGTTTTCAAGAGATGCTCATTGGCTATTGGGAAGGAGGGCGCGAGGGGGGGGGAGGGAGAAGTCCAAAATTCATTCTTATAAACAGTTCCCATACAAAATTTTTCGACAAAGGTGACCAAACAATTTCAAACCTCTTTTACCAGACGTTCGATAATGTTTCATCGGTAAGGACGAAATGGCGAGTTTTAAATGTTGTTATAGTGAATTAGTAGAAATTGTTTTAAAGAGCCAATTTGATATCGAAAAAAGCATCGACGCTTTGAAAGTATCTTACCCATTGATAACCCCAGATCAACGAGAAGGAATAAAAAGGTATTTATCCAAAATATTTGTACCCCATTTTCGTAAAAAGTGGCTTGATTGTAGTCGGAACAAAAAAGGGTTTTATTATAAGTATAAGAAGTGGCTTGCTAACACTTATTCCTTAGAACTCGTAGAGTCAAGTAATTCTGCATCGGGTGCCTACAGCACACATTATATGGAAATAGTAGAGCCATCTTTTTCCGCACAGGCTAGCTCTAGCACACTAGATCAACAAGAACCATCTACTTCCACGCAAGCTGGTCGACCTGAAAAGCCTTTTGACGAATGTTCGGATCGAACAAAGCGTCGGAAAATTAAACAAATTCTTGATAGTGTATCGAAAGAACTATTAACTGCTGCATCAAAGAAATACCAAAATGATACTGACTTTTACAGTGCTGAAAAAGCTCTTGCTATACTAATAGATGCCTCCTTATCTAAACATGATTATAACGTTCTAAGACAATCATCAAAGGAACTAGGAAGCAACATTTTCCCGTCCTACGATCAAGTTTTAGAGCAGAAAAAGCTATGCTACCCAACTGAAATTGAAGTATCAGAAAGTCATGCGACAGTTAATATCCAAACGTTGCTGGACCACACAATAAAACGAATTTTTCTCATAAAATTCGAAGTCGAACCAACAGTGTACAAATTTAAACTATTTTGCAAGTGGGGGTGTGATGGGTCTGCTGGTCACAGCCAATATAAGCAGATGTTTGAAAACGAAAAAGAGACCGACGTCAATCTTTTTATGACGACCCTGGTTCCATTGCGTTTAACAACAGATGAAGATACTCTTGTTTGGGAAAATCCAAGACCCTCATCCACACAGTTTTGCAGACCAATTAGATTTCTTTTTGCAAAAGAAACTCCAGATTTAGTTCGACAAGAAGTTGGTAAAATGCATGAAGATATCGAAAAATTGAACGTAACAATACTTACCTACAATAACAAAACAATACACGTAAAACATTGTTTAGTGCTATCCATGATCGATGGAAAAGTTACCCAATATTTGACAAATACGCCATCAATGGCAGTATGCCCAATATGCAAAGCTAAGCCTTCAGAAATGAACAATCTACAACTTTTGGATACTAAAATCATTTATGAGGAATCAATTAAGCTTGGTCTCTCACCACTTCATGCTCGTATAAAATTTATGGAGTGTATTCTTCACATTGCCTACAACATGAGTTTTAAAAAGTGGAAAACTACGCAAGAAACCAAAGAAATAAAACTAAATGCAAAAAAGCAAATCCAAGAAAAATTTAAAAAGGTTTTAGGATTAAATGTCGATGTGGTCCTACAAGGAATGGGCACTTCCAACGATGGTAATACATCTCGAAGATTTTTTAAGGTCCTATTAAGGTAATCCTACTATTACTTCGGAAATTACCAAAGTTGATAGAAATCTAATTCATAGATTTAAAATTATCTTGGATACAATCAATAGTAGTGCTGAAATTGATCCTCTAAAATTTTAAAACTACTGTAGAGAAACCGCAATTTTATATGTTGATTTATACCCCTGGTACTACATGCCAAACACTGTTCATAAGGTATTGTTTCATGGAGGGGAAGTGATTTCATCATATATGTTACCAATAGGAGCTTTGACCGAAGAAGCCCAAGAAGCCAGAAACAAAGACTTTTGGTGGTACAGACGAGAACACTCGAGAAAAAGTTCAAGGAAAAATACAAATGAAGATGTGTTTAACTTCCTTACTATTTCATCGGACCCTTACATAAATACCTTTCGCGCAAAGCCTAAAACAAACAACAAATTAGAGCTACACGAAGACTCAAAAAAACTATTATATTAATATTGTAATCTTACTTAAATTAATTATTAAAATTAATAATCTTATTAAAATTAAACGAAAATTCATTTAAAATTCATTAAAAAGTCTTTAGATGAATATTAATACCATTTTTGACCTTAACATCTTCAATAATAAAATACTGTTAATTAATATGATCTTAAAAAACTGTTGACGGTTAATTTGAAAGTATATGTTCTGTGTATTCATATTTTTGTACGATATTTTGATATTAAACTTGATATTATTCCACAAACTTAAATGTTTAATATTATATAATTATTCCACAAATTTTAATGTTAAATATTTTATAATTATTTCACAAACTTAAATGTTTAAGATTATATAATTCATGTGTTCAAAAATTAGTAAAAAAATATTCACATTAAAAAACTTTGGTTTCAATTAATTTTATAAGCTAAATTGAGAGCAGAAAATATTGCAAATAATGTAATTTTTTTTTAGCTCAACGTTTCATTTTTAAAAGATTTTGTTAGTGTTTTGGCTTTTTGTGACTACTTGACGTACGATTACGTATTACCATGACCTAAACATACGCATATGCACATGCCCAATACATGTTGATTAAAGCGTTATTCTTTATACGCAATTTTCACATTACATCTTCACATACTATTTTTTTTTGCATTAACTGTAACTTAAAATCTATAGGGTTTACAGACTTGATTGTGTCCTATATCGACTCAGATGGGTCAAAAACCTACAAAACCGAATTTTTATGCATTTTTGTCAAACCACAAAAAAATAAATGAATTTTGACCGTTTTTCAGCCTTTTCCGACCACTGTGTGGCGTTATGGTTTGTGAAAATAATAGATAAACGAACTGAAATATATAGAATTGATAATAAGTTCCACAAGTTACGTTATTATTAGTCAGTGTAATTTAGTAATTATAAGTAGAAAGGAGGAAAAAAGAAAACAAATTCGGGACATACAGTACATTTTTTGTCCCAACAATTTGTTACCCTGTTATATTCTAACTGCAATAGCCTAACATTGAAATTATCGAATACAAATAATTTACATCAAAACTGATATCGGTGTATAAAGGGTTAAATACAAAATGAATGCTGTCCTCAGGCGCTTCATTTAGATTTTTTTTTAAATTTCATGAAATTTTTTTTCTTTCATTCTCTTACACCTCTTAAATTTCGATCGAAAACACCGTTACTATTGACATAAGTGAAGAGTACATGGGAAAAAAAACATCATTGCATAGGAATCTGTCTGCATCAGGAATCTTTGGCGATGGGAAACCGGTTTCTCACTTGGTACTTCTCTCGCGGCAACCCTGATTTACGCCAGACACGAGTGTCACGTTTATACAATGAGAGAAGATCCAAGAGTGAAACCGGTTTCCTGTTTCCAATGTCCGCCAAGCAGACCAGAATATGGGAAGATTCTTAATTAATCAAGGTGTTCTTCCCCTGAACTCTTCAAGTAGTTGGCAGTTTGGAAAATTATATTTTTCTAGTGATTAAACCATCATATTAGAAGAAACAAATACACAAGTTACCGGAACAGTTGGTCTTGCGGGATAGTTAAAGTGAATGTCTCTGATACGTATTGTTCCTTTTACTGAATGAGGTTTCTTGCCTTCCTTTGAACTGCTGTCAATTGAAGGTACCTGAAAAATTGTAATTGCATTCTTTTAAATTAATATTGTGAAAATGTCTGGTCAGAATTTAAATTTATGCTGTTATACCAATAGAACAATATCGTGCAAATGTAATGACAATAAATAAATGAATGAGTGAATAAATGAATTAAATAATTATATCTTTGGTTATTCAATTTTTCTTGCGTGTTTCACCCAATACACATGGGTAATTCCTGACAAAACGTACAAAAACATGTCCCCGCAAAATATCTTTCACAGGAAGAAAAGTTATGCTTCCACTTGAATAAATTAAGGTAAGGAATATTTTATCTACTTACTAGCGTTGGAACTATATTAAAAAATTTAATTATTTTGTGTGAAAATTTGTGTCCACAGACTATGACAAATCATGTCCGTGGGATGTCTCACCGTCATGTCCGTGGACTGTTTTGGTTAGTAAATCCCAATTAAATCCCTATTTTTTTTATAATAAATATTGTTTTTTGATTAAATTGGCATTACTAGAACATAAAAAACACAAAATAAAATTTGTATAAATACTATAAATTTATAAATTCTGTGAAAATAAAATGTCCCACAGATTTTCGTCATGTCCGTGTACAACGTATTCTTTAGCTTGCATAACTATCTAGAAATGACAACAGTACTCTGTGTCAGTCTTATTATTATTCAACCGTGCACGCAAAACGTTGTATCAAGTCGATAGTTTGAATACCGGAGTAGAAAAAAAGTAATTTGAAGTTGAAAGTTAAAAAAAAAAAGGCTTCTGACAAGATCATAGCGTAATGTCTGTGGTCATGATATAAGATGGTAAACCAATGATTTGAACTTATAATTTGTTATTTGTAGAAAGAAATATATTATATAAGCTTAGTTTGCATGCTTCGTTCTCTTAAGCCTAAAACATTTCTGTTTGTGAGCCCTTATTTACGATTTCATCATGTCCGTGGTTTTGGGCCCACGGACATGATGTTTGTATCCACGGACGTGACGTTTTAATTATATAAGAATAAATCGATTAAATATAAGTGAAATACATTATAGTAACACAGTATTTTGCCGTGAAGTAATGTAATAATGTAAAACTGAAATTTTATTAAAGTGTAACACATCAATAAAATATTTTTATGTGAATTTTGGGGGTTAAAACTTTTCAAAATGAAACATTATTAAATTAAGACTTTCTATCAGAATAATTAATATTAATTGTATGATCTGGACCGATGCTATATTTCGAATGTAGTATGTAAGTGTAACTTAAATCTAAAGTTTCAAAAACTTTCATCAATATTTTTTTCGAGATTTTTCGCCTCAAATTGTACTTTTTCTCAGGAATGACCCACATGTTTTTAAACATCTTTCATTGGTTTCTTTCCACATATATTACTTTTTGACCTAAAGAAGAATTTTTTTGACCTCCTACATTTTTGAGTACAGAATTAATTTTAATGATAAAACTACAATGCAAAAAAATAAAAACATGTTTATTATAGAAAATGTATATTGTTAGTGTTATCTTAATATTTATAAAACAAAATCTATAGTAATAAGAATGAATATATGTGTTTTTCTGGCACATAGCTAATATTCTCTTAAACTACAGTTCGTTTCGCTGTCAAATTTGGCAAAAAATACGGAAGGAATACTAAATGTGTTTTATGTGTACATTCGAAGCACATAACGTTTTGATTTCGTTGCTTCTAATATGAAGTTAGATCGGACACCCGAAGCAACCAAATTTCATTATCTGGGTGTCATCGTGCTGCAGAGAACGGGAGACCGGGAATAGGGGAGACCGGGGCTAGTTTTCCCATGGAGTAAGTTTTCTAAAAGGCCTTATATTGGAAATGATCAGATAGGGGACGCCAACAATAAGTTTGGTTTATGAAGCAATACATCACATGTCACCTAAAAGAATCTTTGCCCAGTTGGTGTTGTTATATTGTCATTAGAGCTGTTTTTGTAATTTTTTTTTCAACGTTGCGTACTTTTTCATGCTTACATGCAAACCTAAATTAAATGAACTTTTATTAAACTTACAGTTTTATCATTTCCTATGCTGAAAGGTGGTTTCTCTCTCTACGTAATTACACATTTGTTTCCAAAGTAATTTAAACCTCTACTCGTCCAGGTACTATTAAAGCCAAATTATGATCACGGGGACTCTTGTGGAAAAACGCGCTCCATCCTTTATAAACTAAGCTTAATAATCCAAAAATGTAATATATGACCAAGTAATATAACCATGCATTAAGTTCTAAATGTAAAAATAGTTTGGTACAAGGTTTTAAATTGTCTACATAGCATAAAAAAAGCTGGTAGAACTCGTAATATTCTGAAGCAAGAAGCGTCGCTCTAATAAATACCAGGAATGGATATTGAAGCAGAGAAGTATCCAAAAACTTATATACTCCCCATAGATCGTGAATAACTGAACTTTAAATCTCGAATGTGTCACGTTGCACCCAAAGTTTCGAGTCATTTGGCTGGCCAAGTAAATGTGAAAAGTAATTTCACTAAACTTTAATGCATGTGATAATCTGTGCATTTTTGCAATCTTTAGCAATATTTTAGGATGTTCTAGAAAAGAGTACCAAACTATTGTTACACAAAAGCAGAAATTACACATTTTCCGTGAGTTCAAGTTTTTGCATATTAGACTGGATTTTTTATACAATTTTTACCTATAAGATAACGAGTACAGTGATTGGTCCCCTCATTAATTATTGAAAATAATAAGATAAGTAAGATGTTAAAGCCCAAAATGTTGTTGCCAACATGACAAACGTTAATGGCGGGAATTTTGAAAACCTTTGTCACACCTATTTTGGGCTTTAACACCTTATTATTTTCAATAATGAATGAGGGTGCCGATCACTGTACTCGTTACCCTATTCTGAATTTACTGTCTTGACAAATTTTAGTTTACTATAAAATGTACCTAAAAATATTAAAAAGTTTTAAAATGTGTTTAATCTTTTAAAGTTTTTTTTTTAACTTGCCCAATCCATTTTTAGCAATCCAGTTGCTACCAAAAAGTAGACTTACTTTTTTAAAAAATAGTAATGCTAGTTTGTAGATGAGCATGTGAGAAAGGAAATTAATCGTGTTTTCTTCAAAATAAATAAATAAAAAAATATACAATCAAAAAGAAAAAATGCATAAAAAATTAGCCCCGGTCATCCTTACTTTAAAAACGATTTTCTCGCTAAATATGTTACTATGGTAATCAAAGTAGCAGATTTGTCGTTCACAAACGCTATTGTTAAAAATGCGTCAAATTGTCAAACTAAAAAGTCTCCTAATGTGTTTTAATTTGACATGATTCAAAATTTAACTTAAAATAGAATTTTCGTACAATGATGTGTCAACTACCTAAACTGAGGTTATTTGAACAACTATGATAGTGGTATAAATTAAGATGGTAATTCTTTAAACCTCAATGGAGGAATACATTTTCTTGCAACATATGGGCCCAAGCTCATTTAACTAACCAATTTGACACCATCCGAAACAAATGAGCAAAAGTCGTTTTTTTTTTCGGTGGGGGGCTTATAATTAATATTTTAATTTAAAATTACAAAATATTATTTTTCATAGACGTGTATAAACTAGGTAGACTGAGGATATGTAAGAAACTAGGATTACAGAAGAATTTACGTCGGAAACTTCATTAAACATCCATGGTTGGAAAATTTATTTCTTTGGCAATTACCTCGGCAATTGGCCATACTCGCAAAATAACGCTTCAAATATGCTATAAGTTGTTTCTGAGAAAAAACAAGGTTATTTAACGTAAAATACACATATTACTTAGCCACAAAGGAATATATTATTATTCCGTCCGGAGGAATGATATTTAATTGCTAGTTTTATACATTAGTATAGCTTTAGAAGCTATCAGAAATGATGAGACCAATATCACATCCGAAATTATAGACCTTCTCGAAAAGTTACCCAGCAAGAGAAAATCCTGCGTCTTACAATGGATACCAGAACATGAAAGAAGGAAATAAATGTGCGGATTCTTTGGCCAAGGAAGCTAGAGAACTGGACTAGAAGTGAAACACCATCAAACTTCCTTATGCTAACTCAGTGGCCAGACACATAATTACGACTCGCACGTATAACAAACCCCTCTTAACAGAATTTGATTGGCCCAGAAATATTACATCTACTATTGACAGGCTTAGAACGAAGCATTTTAGAGGAATGAAAAATCATCCAGACAAAACAAGAACCTATGTTCTTTGAAAAAAATTGCCCCGAAGTCCAGCTCACGCCCAACTACATCTGGGAATGCCCAGCTGTTCCTGTAAGTCTCTTGAAGATTGGAATGGTTCTACCGATGGACTCACTGCGTGAGATCCTATGCAGCTGGGATGCACCAACACTGGCAGAGACTGTTGTCAACGCTTTTGAAGCCATATAGACTTTCTCCATAATATTACCTGTCCATGGACACGAGAACAATAACAACAACATACATTAGTAACGCGATAAAAAAAAGTACATTACAATTTAATCAACTATCCGATCGTTAGGCCAGGCTTTTTCCGTTTTTAAGCATCAGTATTTCTAACAATAACCTTAAATTTTAAAATTTTATAGGTAATAAATTTTTGTTCATAATGTACTTTCCCATTTGGGTTTGATTTTAAGATCATCTGTTCAAAAATTAAACTAAATTTGATTTTTAAATAAATATTTTATTTGAAATTAATTGTATTCAAAACGTATGCAATGAAAATAAACACACATTTTTGCCCGTTCCCAGGCCGTTCGGAACACATTATATGAGGAAATCCTGAATTTCCTCTTTTCGTACCTTTTCAATAATGCTAAAGATATTAGCTGCAGAGCCTCTTGCCATAGAAAATGTTTCAAACAAGTGTGCAAATTGATTGAAATAGAGAGCTGCAGCATCAGCGTTGTACATCACCTGAAAATTTAAAAAATAATATATTGAAACGAAAAAATAATTGCTTAATTTTTTAAAGTACAGGGTTGCTGCATATATATAAGATTAAAATTGTAAAATGAATTTGTGAAGATAATTTTACAGAGTTCTACATATGTGCACCTGTAGAGTTAAAAGGAGAGAATCGTTAGATCGTCTTACGACTAATCATTTTAAATTTATGAAGATATTTAGTAGAGTATTTTTGAGTATATACACTCATGATATTTAAAATGATTTAAAAGTGCTTTTTGAGAGTGTAGTGGATAAGACTTTTAGAGACCATTTGTAATCCATTGCCTTTCCCTCGATATAAAAAAGTTAGTGGAATCTATTGTTTTTTTCTGGAAAGTATAAGCTGGACATTTATATTAAAAAATATTTGTTTTTTAATTGTTGTCCTGAATTTATTTTTTTAAAGTACCAAAACTGTTTTAAAGAATTATATCGGTACACATTTCAGAGTTATACTTACAGTTACTAACATCCCTCCGGTTAAATCACCTGCAACTACGAGTTTGATTCCATACCAGAAAGCCAGCGAAAGTCCTAATTTGGAGCATAGCCACGTAATACAGCCGCTAAGTGCTGTTATAAAACCTCTTTTAATTCCTTTTTTGCAAGCAGGTACAAGAAACTTGTTATACCTTTCACAGCAAAAAAATGAGACAGAAAAAACAGTTGTTTAGTGTTGCAAATAAAGGAATTTAATTTATTTTTAATTTGTTCATTTTCAATTTAAAATGCGTGTTATATATTTTCAAAATACAGCATGTAACATTTTAATTCTTTTCTTAAAGGGAAGTATCAGTAGCTATTTATGTGCATAGTCTCTAGCAATTTTAAAAATTGTTTGGAAATGGGTTTAAACAATTGACGACTTATAAATGTGTTTAAATTATGCTCATCTCCCCTTGTAAAGAAATGGTACTTAAAGGTTGCTAAGTAATTGCTTATTACAAAAAAAATTATGTTCGAAAATCACAAGATTTAATTTTTCTTTACGTAGCTTTAACTGAAAAAGATCATCAGCTGCTCCCGTTTTCTTCGTGAAATGGGTATAGTTATATTTATAATCTAATTTGCTAATATAATCTATCGTTAACAGTAACAGTTTTACCTTAAATAGCCGGACTACAGTACATGATCAGAAATTGAATAAATCGAGCTTTAGAAGGGAGGTAAGAAAACATCATTTTTACAATAGAATTGTCAATGAGTGGAATGCTTTACCAGATTATGTTGTGCATTCGAAGAGAGTAGAAGATTTTAAGAAGAAACTAGACGGTCATTGAAACTGGTAATGTATTATATTTATTTTGGACCAACCTTGCTGTGCCTCTGGCCTGTTGTTGGTCGACAATTTTTTTGTATTTGTTAAATATTTCAATATTACAAAGACTAATAGTTTAGTTGAATTAATTGTGATCTACACGAGGGCTATTGGCGACGGGCGTCTATTTAGACACAGTCAGTGAAGAGCCGACACTGAGTAGCACCAACGCAAACATTTAAGGGCGAATTTGTACGCAGCGTTAGGACTTTGAAGAATAACGTGCACTTCCTCCACACGGTATTATTCGTCGGACATTTTTGGCGGACGGGAAGTATAGGTCGGAGTATTTTGGCGATGCCGGACTCGAACGGGACTTCGCATGCAGGCGAATGCTACCGATGGCTCCAGCCCTACAAGCTAATAATTTTAAATAATTACTTTTAATTTTATAACATTAAACATCATCTCGGACACTTGGCTGATAAAAAAATCTCGTAATTTATCTTACTTTGTATTTTTTCTCTTTCCAACAAAGAAAACACGGTTTCGAATGGATGACACGTTCCTCGGCCCTGCATTCGCAGCTCATATGCTGCATCTCTTCACCAGAAACGGACGCCTGAATCTTTTAACGAAATGAGACATAGATGAAGGGAAACAAAACATTTTGTTAAGTTGCTTAAGTCTTTTCATTGTAGTAGGACAAGAGCCTGGCCCCAGACCTATTATTCTAAGAAAGAAAGTATGTTAAGCCCAAAGTTTCAATACTTTTTAGTGCATTCATACCGCTAGAGTAAAAATTTAAGTACGGTGCAAAAGGTAGGTAAAAAAAGTTACCTTCTCATTTTCTCAGTGCTGATTTTTTACGTAATGTTTTAGAAATATGTACAATTATAATCAATCTGCAGACACATTCCGCCGGCCAAACCTTTTGCTAGACGCTTTAAAGTTCCTTGTCAAGTTCAAACTTTGTCCCATGCATCTAGTGGTGCAATATAGCACACTACGTATTTTTTAACTAAACAAAATTTAATTATTCGAAATGATAACTTCTCGGTTTTATGCTTATCGAATCAGCTTATTCTGTCACCCTAAAAGTAACGAACAATACAGCCCCCCCCCCCCTAAAAAATATAATATAATTAAAACGAAAAAGGGTGTATTTTAATTAAATAAATTTTTTAGTTAGGAATACGTAGCCATCGCGCACCCCAGATCTAGGAAAAATTGAACTTCACACGGACTGTTAAGGTCTGGGAAAGTTTTGAACTGTGAATGTTTCGTGCAGGCAGGTATTTTGGGGCTAAGACACATCTGCCTTTGAGGCATTTTTTACCAACCACATGTAAAATACATATTATACACTCACATCGTTAATTCAAGTTATACAATAGCATATCTATTAAATATACAGAGTAGTCCAAAAGTAGCCTAACATTGTTAGGTATCAGTTTTATACAGAAACGTATTTAATACAGGTTAAGTTTAGTTTGTTAATTTCGTAGTACAGAGCTACAGGAGAGTTATGGTGACAGGCATCGTAATTAAGAACCATAGTCAAGTGACAGCTTTTACATACTATATTTACATTCTTGTATCCCGAAGGTGCTAAATTGTCTACCTTCGACTTGATGCATTCGTGCAAACCTATTGACATCTCACACACATACGACACAATTCAAGTTGTCACGAAAGTCCTAAAGCATCTCGATGAATTTCTTCACTGCGTACGTGGCGGGTTATCGGACATAAACATATCCTTTACTCTCCCCAGAAAAGAAATCCATGGAAATGTCGGGGAATGGGGAACTCAATGCTCCGTCCCCATCCAATATTGAATGTCAGATCCAGGTAATTTTCGGAACACCAAGAATAAAGAGTGGCACCGTCTGTTGAAAAAAACTCGCAAGTCGGCCTTGTTGCAGTTGTGGATCCTTTAAAAAAAATACTGGGATGAGTTCCATCGAAGAAGTGCCCATACAAACAATACTTGTGGGACCAACATGACCTCTATGCCTCTTTCTAAATTAATGGATTTTGTTGTGTTTGCTTTGTTCTGTTTCTTGAGGTTTTAGCGGGTTTACCACACTAAAACTATATTTTTGAACAATTCGAAAGACAACCACACACCTTGCAGGAATTCCCAGCACACTGTACGCCTGCTCATTTAAATACGTTTGTCAAAACTGTCATAGTGGGTTTGTGCAGTAAACGTTTGTTGTTGCGTTAACTATTTAACAGCTCATTCCACACATTTTGAAAATGGTTGGTTGAAGTAGTTGATCGGATTATTCAAGTAATCTGTAGATCGTCTCAGAGCATTACTCCTTTGTGTCTGACGGTTAAGGTTCAGTGTGATACGTTTAATATGCCTCGAGGATTATGCTCAAATGGCTTTAAAGCGTAATTTCTTTGAATGTTTACAATGTTAACTACATTCGTCTCTTTTCCGTGCAACGTCGAACTGGTCTTCAGACTTCGAGGTATGGCGAAGTGACCCCTGTGGAGTTATTGTTTGATCGAAATCACTGATAAGCGCAGAAATTAAATGCACTCTCTCCCCACTCATCGTACTCGCCACAGTCTCCCATTTCGTATTCAGTAGTCTTAAGACCAAGTGTGTGCGTGCTGTTGACAATTAGTCTTTTTTTAGTAGTTTTAAATTATTTCCCAGTGCTCATGTTTTGTCCCACCGGTGCTCTGTCTAGTCTCGTAGCTCATGTTCAGGAACAAAACGTATTTGTTGTAATTGTGTTTTTAGAGTTGGCATCCCTGTTTTATTTTTGAAGAAAATAAATGTGTTCGTGAATTACATGTCGGGGTTTTTTTTGTAAGCTGTTGAAACTTACCGTCATTCCTTGTTTAAGATAAGTCAATTAACCAATTTTATACAAGAATATATGTTCTCGAAAAGACTTTGTGAAAGTCGGTGCTCCTCGCTCATATTTCCAGCCATGGTTTACACTATAAACAAACGTATAAATTTTCCACCAGCACAAATCCTTTTATAGGATATTTGGCAGGTGACGGGATTCAAAGTTACGTCCTCTGGTGACATTTGCATAAGAGCATCAAACAAATAAACGGGGCCGGGATAGCCTGGTCGGTAAGGTCTAATAAACTGAAGATATTTCGAAACTAAACCAATCGAAGTCCACGAATTGCTACTCTTTGGATAAGATACGCTGTAGAACGACTTTATTTTAGCCAACCAACAAAACTAAGCACGACTATGTCAAATACCTGTTCTAAATAACCCAAAGTTCTTACCAATGGTACAACATTAACTGTTAGGCTACTTTTGGGCCACCCTGTATTGTAACAATATACTGTTTGTGGTGGTTTAATTTCTCTTTATCTAAACAAAAACATTTGCAGCGGAAAATAAATTTCCAATTTCACGACTTTTCGCGTCATTCGCGAAATGAAATTTAAATACGAATAACTAACTTTTTTTTTCTCTAAGAATGCATTTTGGATATCATATAAACGTATATTTTTAGCTTTATAACTGAGGAGTTAATTACAAATTGTCATTTTGAGCAATATATTTTAACATTAGGGTATAAAGGCAATTACAGGGACTGATTATTTTGGAGTTATGAACGAATTGTCATTGTAACCGAAATTGACTGTATTAACGGAGATAAGTCTTGAAAGTTGTCTTGCTGGCATTACCTTTGACATGGCTGTCATGGCAAATGAAGTGAGAGGAGCGTAAGAGAGTGCGACCAGCGTAAGTCTCCAGTTGTTGAGCATAGAAGTGACAACGATGATAAGAAGCGTGGAGATGACATTGATGCAGAGGCACACTTTCTCTCCTAAGCCATCCTGGATTCTTGTCAGATCCCTGTACCAGAGCACAAAAGATTAAGCACTTTCTTACGCTAAAAAGTTTAAGGGAACCAGGAAGTGAGCAATAGCTGAAAATGACAAAATTCAAGTCCGATAATAAAGCTTTACATAATATATCTATTCTAGACACAGGATTTTAATTTTTGTATAAGGTGACAACGGATAATTATTATACCATATTTTACCATAGCTCAAACGTTTATGTAATTTTCTAACCAATAATTTTTGTCTAAATGACTATTAGATATATCTGTAGATCCATTGTTAAAATTTACTATTACCTCTATAAAAGTTGAAAAAAAAATGGGTCCACTCCGCCAATTGGGGTAATTATTGGACAGTTATTTTTAATCTGTTTTGCACAGTATTTAGACTAGTATACAGTATACAGTTTGCACAGTATTTAGCTACAAGGGGTGAATTGTGAACAATGGTATGTACTATAGATACTGTGTATGAGGGTAATTATTGAACAACACGTGGCTTCTTAAAAATGTATAAAAATGTAATAAGTGAAATCTACTAAAAATTACTAAACTTTTAAATTTTTCACACAACTTTTTAAGATTTTCTTCTTTGGCCTAATAAAATTTAAGCATAGTGGTATGCTGCTGTCTTATTCCATAGCATGACCTCTATAATTACCCAATAAATAAACATGCATGCCATAATGTTACTATTCATCCTACAATGGTGTTTTTCAGCACAAACCACCTTCATAAACATATCTAGGACTGGAAATTACAAAATTCAAGATCATGTAAAAGAAAACAAAATAATACACAATTTGGCATCGATTGAACAAAAGTTTAAACCATTTTTTCAAGTGCTTTTGGTAATTAATAAATTTTTTAAAGAAAAAGTACTAATCCATTCCCAATAATTTATCAGAACATTGTTTTTCACGATTTTTAAAGTCACTAAAAAGATTCCAAAATGCAGCTAGTATTTTTACGATATTTTTTGGTAATTTTAGAATTATTCTAAAATTACAAAAAAATATCGTAAAAATACTAGCTGCATTTTGGAATCTTTTTAGTGACTTTAAAAAAACGTGAAACGCTTTGCTAGTATTTTTATGGTATGTTTTTGTAATTTTAGAATTAAATGGTATTTTTTCGTAGTGTTTTTCTCCTAAAACTGGTGGCAACACTGTTGAAAGACTCTGTGAAAGACATGAAAACAAAACCGCAGAGCTATTGCCAGATCCTCCGTGAAACAACCCCATTCATTTTGGATTGTTGTAATATCACAATAGAGTTCTTTTGATGGTTCATTATATATGTATGAAAAAAGATGCATAAAGAATTCTAACTTTGCATAAAGAATATGCAAAGTTTCGCTTTTATTTTTAACGCATCAATTTATTAATTTATTTTTCGAACTGTAAACTGGTGGCTACTAAAAGATAAAAAAATAAGCAAACAATAAGCAAACGATAAAGATTAATTATTAAATCTGCAAAAGAAGATTAAAGAAATTAGTTAATTTTGGAATTGCAACTAGCTAAAGGCGCTGTTTGGCGAATTTCTTTCTGTGGTGTATAAATAGTGTTTCCTGTTGAGCACAAATGTTGTGTGGAAGCGGTTTAAGTGACAGATTCTGTAACAAACGAACTTGTTTATTTCAATTTAAAAGAAATTTCAGCGCGTTCAGCGTGAACGAAAATTAAGAAAGGAAAAAAAGAGAGCACGTGGGTTTAATTTGCTGGATTGATATTTAAATACCTGTATTTTATTTATTGATTTTAAATCTTTTGATTTTTTTATAGTGGACCAGATTTCCTCAACTAGATTTTAATTATGTTTCCGAATTTAATTTAATTGGTGTTTACAAATGGTAAAAATGGAGATATGGAGGAATATTTTCAGCAAAAAAAGGAATTTGTACTTTTGCCCGATAGAATTTTGGGATTGGCGGCCTTTGACAAAGTTGAAAATTTAACGTAGGGTAGCTATTCCCATCCAGTTGTATGGGTTAGGGTTAGGTAGAATTATCGTCGCACTAAAGCTACACACGAGGGCTATTGGAAACGGGAGTCGTAATTTAGAACCACAGTCAAGTTACGAGCCGACACATGAGTAGGTACGTAATGCAACTTTTAAGGGCGACATCGTACGCAGCGTCGGGAATTTGGGGGATATTTAAAGTACCCTTCCTCTACACGGGGTATTATTCGTCGGACATTTTTTGGCTGCACGAGCCGTTTATAGGTCGGCAGTTATTTTGGCGATGCTCGGACCTGAACCTGGGACCTACCGCATGCAAGACGAAAATCTTTACCGACTGGGCCCCCAGCCCTATCGAGTTGTATGAAATATGAAGTGGAATGGTTTACCACATTTGATCAGTTTCGTTGCGGTAATCGTGAAATATAAACAGGCTATTATCATAGCTGTTCTGTCAATTTGAACAGGGGCCTATGGGAAAGCCCTGAAACTCCTGGAAGGGCCTGTATACAATCAACCCCTCATATAGGAATGGAAAGACCCCTCATTTTAGAATGGGAGGAGATTATAATATCCTGATGGAGTGGACCAGTGGAGAGGGGATCAATTGGTATAAAATAAAAGTTTACATAAAAAAACTACTAAATAGGGTTATTAAGGTTACATCCGTGCAACGTCTGGTTTATAAAGCTAGTTCCCAATATTTTTCGAAATTTGTGGGAACGGAAACTTCTATTTTCTAAATTTATTCTATCAATCTCTTCTAATAAATTTTATTACAGATTATTTTATATCTGCAACCAGGAAAAATACTATAATACGATAACGAACTTCATTTTCAGTTATATATAAAGATCTAAATCGTACAATTAAGCATTTGTCTTTGCTTTCAATGCATCCTTCTAACGCACAAACTGCAATTGCTAGACACACAACTTAATACAGACTTCTAAAACCAATAAAGCTTGACTTTTGTTAAATTTAAATATGATAATTTTAACTATAAAAATTTAATTTGACTTATTCTACAAGAATATCAGGCACTAGATGCAAGTTAGCACTTACAAACTTTATATCTCCCTGATCGAAGGAATTTTCGCCGTTTTTCTCATTTTGGCGGGGAAAATCCCATTGCGCTGCCACCAGACTTCTGTCTGTACTATTTTGTGTTGAATTACCTGATCTCCTTTTAGGACAAAACATTTTTTTACACAAACTACGCATGGCTAATTCCATGTAATTGAAGTGTAAGTCACGATTTAAGAGGAGATTTAAAGCTTTTTAAATCTAAAGAATAAAAATCAAATTAAAGAAAGTACATTACATTATTTAGTTATAATAAGTGTAGATCAACTATTCCACAATTTTCATTTAATGTTAAAAGTTGTTGTGATATAATCACTTTTTACAAACGTGACTCTAATATGAAAGTCAATTTTAGGAAAAGTATTATTTTTATGAAAGTCACTTCACTACACCATCTATTTATTAAGTAGGGTAACGAGTACAGTGATTGGCACCCTCACAGTGATTGGCCCCTCATTCATTATTGAAAATAATAAGATGTTAAAGCCCAAAATAGGTGTGACAAAGGTTTTTAAAATTCCCGCCATTAACGTTTGCCATGTTGGCAACAACATTTTGGGATTTAACATCTTATTATTTTCAATATTTTCAATAATGAGTGAGGGGGCCAATCACTGTGAGGGTGCCAATCACTGTACTCGTTACCCTAAATAAAGGAATTTTCGTGATTTTTATCACCTCGGTCGACTAAGAATCTGAATAGAACTTACCCAGTAATCCGACTCGCAAAATCGCCTGTTTCCGTAGTGTCGTACCACCCGACGTCTTGCTTCAAAATGGACGCCATGAACATGTTCTTGATCTTGAAGGCCTGGTTGACGGCCGCCAAGCTGAAGCATCTCACCATGATGTAGTTGCAGAGCATGTTGGCGACTCCGATTGCTGCGACAAAGGCGCTCAGTTCGCCAGTCGAGTGCAGAAACTCGTCTGTTGTCCTAGGAAAGAATTTGCCATCTACTATTGTGAGGGCAGGTCGGATTTCGTTCAATGCCGTCCATCATAATCAAAAACTGAATTTAAAGAAATTCTCGGTATTTATTTGGTTTTGTGCGCAACCTTATGCATTGGAGCGTCTAAATACCTATTTCCAACCTCTAATTAGAATTTGAACAATCGATGTACAGGAAAATGACTGGCTTATTTGAAAAATAAATGTTTGGAAAATGGGAGAGAAGTTATTGGTCATAAAAAAAATCTTGCAGCGTATCTGCTAAATTTTTGGTATTTACACTTTTGTTCAAGATGCAATAGTTATCGAACTACATTTCTAAAAGCTCGGGTATTTTAGAAAAATTACAAGCTAGCTTATAAGACTTTCCTACAAACCAGTAAGATATGTGTTACCTTCATATTGTTTCTAAAAAACTACGAATATTTCTACTATCCTTTCCAAAATTGTGTAAAAGATTATAAGTAGTGTGTACCCGTCGAACGAAACTAACCTATTTATACATAAATCATTTTAAAAATCAGGGCTTTCTTGTTGGGCGGATGGGGTAGTAATATATAATGTCAAACAAAATAAGGAAGACAGTACTCACATTGTTTCATTTGTCATATTTTTGTTGGCCTTATCGTAAAGTATGAGCTTGTCAATATAGAGGCCATAAATGAAATTGCTACCGGGTCTTAATGCTCCTACCATAATGGCCGATATGGTTCCAATAGTTATTAAAATTTTGTCCCAACAACTTGAATATCTAAACTAAAAAATAAGAACGAATCAGATAATTATTTTCATTGTTAATATTTCTAACATAATTGGTCTAATTTGGTCATTTATTCTAAATACATAAATATATAATACAAGTTTTTTAAAAAAAGGGTGCAGATTATTTCCTTCCTTCTGCCTCTCCTTCCTCTCTCCTTTTTACAGTCTTTCAAATTCCGTTATGACAATCTGACTTTAAAATTTCTCGTTCTACCGGGAAGGTATGCCACCATAGATCTATATTTTATTCATTTTGCCACTGTGTTTGTACGTCCGTCTTTAATACTAGTTCTTTTGTCCATACCCCTTTCAAATTCCGTTATGTTTGTTCGTTAATTTTTTTATGTGGTTATTTAGTTGGACACGTAAATTTATTCATTCTTAACTAATTTACGTTAATTCAAATGGCAGTGGTTAATTATTTCATTGTTTACCTAAAATACAATCATTATTGTTACATAAAAAGGAAATTGTTTATTAAAATTTTAAAACATTTGTAATCTCTCTATATTAAAAAAAGTAAGCTTTTTTTGTACGACGCAATTTTTATAGTACAACTCCAATTTTTTTTACTGAATGTACTCAATTGGTCTAAGTTTCATGTCCAAAAAATATTTTAAAAAAAATCTAATTAGTTTTTTTAATTAAAAATTAAAAACTGGCGTTTTTTGCCGAAATTCGATATAAAAAAAAATTTGGTCTTACAAAAGTTTCTGAATTTTTAGTATTTTTTTTTATAGCTATTTTATAGATCAACAAATTAAAAAAATTGGGGAAAAAATCTCAGACAGAGGATTTTAAGTTATGGGTTATTTTATTTTTTTTAGTTTACAGTCACACTTTTTGATCTCTACGACACAATTTTTACCAATTTTCTCCAATTTTTTTACTGAATGTAGAAAGTAGTATAGATATCATGTCCACAAATTTTTAGAAAAAAATTCAAATTAGTTTTTAATTAAAAATCGTAATGAGGAGCCACCACCAAACCTTATCTCGCCAACCAATTCAAAAACCAACCAAACCAAACCTTATCTCGCCAACCAATTCAAAAACCAACCAAACCAAATTGAGAACTCATTGTTTTTCGGCTTTTGGAGAAAAAAAAAGTCTCCCAGTTATGTTGTGGTTAAAATGTACAACTTTGTAGCTAAAATTAAAAATCCTGCTTGTGTTTAATAGTTAAATGTTCCTCAATCAATCTGCAAATTAAAGAATGTCAATTTTTTTTGCTGGCAACAGCTTTTCAAAGTAAATATTCTATTCGAGCATGGATGAAACCGTTATGTACGGGATTTTTGTTGGCAGCAGTGTGTTAAGTTAGTCGTTTAGTGATAAATAGTGTTATATGTCTCTGGCTTTTTTTTTGAAATTGAATCTAATTAATCTTTAGGAAACTAATTGTTTAAAGACTGACGTGTTGGAATGTTGTAAATTAACTCAATTAAAGGTGTCCGTGGAAAGTTTTGGGAGCACATGTCTCCGCTTGAGCGTCGGTACCACGTATCAGCTGCCTCTGTATCTTTATTTTCTTGTTTTTCTTTTACTTGCCTAAGTCAGGCAGTCTTCCCGTCTTCAACGCGGTCTAAGCAGGCTGCACTCACTGTAAGTTCTTTTTACTCTTATTTTCTCTGGTTGCCGCTGACTTCATCTACGCTGGCCCAGGAACTGCTTCGGCCACCTCCCCTTGACATTACCCGCAAGGATGATACCGTCATAATGGCGCAACTCACCTTCACTAAGGACCTAACTGTGCAAGAAATCGTAGCTAACGTGTCTGAGAATGGATCCAAAAACTTCGTCATATTTATTGAAAACAAGTTTAAACTAAAAATTGAGTTTGAACTGAAAATTGAACCCTAAAAACAAACCCTTACTTTTAAAAAAGGATCTCGAACACTGAGAAAAAAATACTGTAAACATACACAAAATGTTTTTGTAACTTTACAGAAATAACCAATTTTACAAAAAAAGTTTTTGTAATTCTGAACAGAAATCTTCATTTCTACAGTTACAGGAAATATTCTAGTATTCGCAATTTCTTTCAACCAATCATCTTCGACTTGAAGTTGCGCGCGCATCGCTTCTAAAGTTTCGTTTGTGATCTGGATCAATTCATCGCCATTTAAAAATGATTATAAGTTTTAAATTTGATACAAGTGTGAGTAACTTTTATTTCTTTCTATTATACTATTTATAATTCTTATTTTTGTATTCGGCATTGTTCCGATTGTTTAATGTTTTATGTTCATGAACATTTCGTTAACATGTAATGAAAATTGTTCTGTTTTGCTAGATAGTATTATAAAAGCGTATAGAATTTGCCGTTTGTTAGAAAAGTCTGACTTGAGGTCAATCTTTCATACTTGTGTCCGTTTAAACTGTATTAAAAGTATTTGAAGCCACATTTATTTCTGTCATAAATCAATTTGGAATGACATTTTAAAATGAAGCATAATATGTGATTCATTGATTGTCCAGTGTTTACTTAAGAAAGCAACAAGACATTTTTTGCATAAAAATCTGGTCGGGTTTAATTTCCATTTCTACTTTTTTTTTAGTGCAATTTGGAGTAGTTTCATGTATTTTTATTGAAAAAAAATGTCTTCGAAAGGAAAATAAATAATATTAATTTAATATGAGAAAGAAAATTAACATTACTAGTTCACTTTTGCTTTTAAAAATTTAAAATATAAACCTGGATGGCTGGGATTTTTTTCGACTTGTTTTAAGGTTAATGTTAAACATATTGATGAATATATTTGTTAGTTTTTATACTAAAGAGGTACTGATAAACGTTGTTTTGATCGAATATATTCTTTGGTACGAATTTTTTCGTTTTAAACTAAATTTTGGAACATAAGTTTTGTTTCTTTATAATTATAAAAATAGCTTTTTGAGTTATATGTATTTTAATTTTGTAAAACGAAATCTTAGTGACACAAATAAATTTTCCGAAATTTTTTTTTTAGGTAACATATCTGTGTTTGTGAAGTTGGTGTGGTTCAAAAGTGATAAAGGTTTTAGAATATGTAAATTGTGATTTATTTCTAAAATTCTAACACCTTTTTTTGTGTAACTTTTTATTCATAGATTATCTGAATATTAACAGGCCTCGCAATGCTCCTATATTCTCTTATTTTTTTTTTTAGGCTTTCATTTTCGATTTCTAAACCCCCCCCCCCCCCCCCCCCACCGTTCGCTTTTTGCCGCCATTCCCGACATCATCGTATGTTTTTGTTTTTTTTGCGATCCGATTTGTTTGGTCTTCGATTTGTTTTCAAGGCCATTCTGCGATTTTCTCGTAAAACACACTTGCTTTCTCTGCTTTGCTTGTATTTAACAGTGTAAAGCCCATTTCACACCTTGTCACAACTACTTGCAACTCCCATAGGACACCATGCATTTAAAAGTTGCCTCAAGTTCGTGAGATTTTTTCATGCGAGCACGAAAAAATCTCAAGTTGCATGTACCGTTAGCCAATCAGAATTCAGTATTTGTTTGGCTACATTGTGACAAACTAGTTTTCGCCAACTGGTTGTTTATTTACTTTTAAAGACGCCAACTTTACATGCTTGCAAAAAAATTCAAAAATCTGCGTAATTAAAAATGGGTTGATTGATTGGGTTAAAATGCAATAATAAAAATACACAATGATTTAATTTTAAATAATTATCCATGCAATATAACTTAAAACGTTTAATGTGGAAAAAATGCGATTTAAATTTTTATATAAAAGTAACCCAATCTAATTGATAAAATAAAAATAACAAATCCGATAATATACTTACTTCGAATGCTAGTTCCCTCACCAAATTATCAAAGCAACCTAATTGCTTTCTTCTAAGAATCCATTTTCTAGCCCATAATTTCTTTTTAGAAGACTTCAACACGTTCAACACTCTCTGGCTGATGACTCCATTATACAAACGAAACAAATTACTTTTAGGGACAACGAAAATTTCACGCTCAAGAGCATGCAATGTTTTCAATGAGATAAGAGCGAGTCTATGGTTTGAAAAAAGTTTTACAAAAAGATAAAACTTGCCAAATTGTGAGATAAATAATTTTTTGTGGAAACCCGAAGAACCAGGTTACCACAAGTTACGAGTTGCAGTTGCATTTAGTTGCAACGGAATTGCAAGTAGTTGTGCAGGTGTGAAATGGGCTTAACTTACAGGTTCGTCGTGTAAAAATAAGAGTTATAAGTTTATCTGGCGAGGCAGTAAACCAGCTACAAAAATCTAATATCCAAACTACAATGGTCTGAATAAATAATTTTAGCACTATGATTTCCGTTTTTCACTAAAATTCTCTTGGTCATATAATAATAAAGGTAAGTGTTTTCTTTTATTATTTTTATATCATTAACGTATCGTATGTAATTTTAGATAACAAAGTTAGTGTTTTTGTTAACTTGCGGGAAATGTTAATAAAAAATTCTATTATAATTTTTTTCCTGATCTTTTATAAAGTTTACAAATTAAATAAAAAAATAATTGGTATATTTTTATTTAAAAGACCGATTAGTCATGTTTAATTTAAAAAAAAAAATTGTTTTGATTTATCCGGCCCGGACTTTTTTTTTTATAAACTCTTAAGTTTTGGTTTTATAAAGGGATTTTAGAAAATTGAGAAGAAATCTGTTGGTATGAAATAACCTCTGGCATCATGAAGAAAGGCACTTTTATATTATTTTTATAACTTTTTATACGATCATGTGTTTAAAAACTAAATCAGGGTCCATATGTTTTCCATTATTTTTTCTTCGTTAAAAACATATGGATAAATATTGTTACTTTTATAAAAATATTTCCATATTTATTTGATAAATTTCCTTATTTACTTGAAAATAATCCTATAAATCCCTATATTTTCTTTAAAAATTCCTTCCTTCCTGAAATTTAACTAGTGTCAGTAATCAGTATAGTTAGGAATTTTAGTTGGGTTTTGCATATTTTCGTGTGTGGGAAAGCAGTGACTGCCACAAGACTGTTAATGTTTAAAGACAGGAAAATCGCTTGTATAGCGATCATTAGGTATGGTTATGAAAACAATTAAATTATATATACATTTATATTTCTTTTTTAGGTATTAAAAAGGTGGATTGTCTCTGTATAATTATATAAATGTCTCTGTATAATTATGTGTGTAGTAATAATAAATAGTACTAATTTTTGTAGATGTAGTACTTTTGTAGTTTTAATTTGTTTTCTTCATAACTTACAATCTGAACAAAAAATAGATTTTTAAAAAATGTATCTTCTAAGTGCCTCTATTACTTATGTAAATGCAGAATATAAACAGACAGTTCCTCTTGTAAACATTTGTAAAAATAATGTCCATACACACAAATAAAATTCTGTATTTGGCGGGTTGAAATTTACTGAAAACAAAAATATAGGATTAAACCATTTTTTTTTTGTTATTGAATCTAGTTAGGTCCAAAAAAAGTCATTCTAAATTATAATTCTAAAATATTTTTATGATCACAATAATTTTGTGGTAGTAAACATGTTTGTGAATAACAATAAATTTTTTTAACATTACATGCTGAATTATTTAGCATATAGCAAAAGCAAACTATAACAAACTAAAGTAGTACAGCGGGAGGTAGAGCCACCATGAATGTCTACTTGTGTGCTATAATTTAGGGAGACATTCTATTGGTCTTTACAAGTAGGCACCTCTATTAATTATCTATCTATCAAAGTGGCAGATGTTCTGGGGATGTAGCAGGTACAGTAATTACAGTAATTGCAAAGAATGCAATGAAGTAATTGCAAAGAAACTTCATTAGTATTGTGTTTACTGAATAATAATTTCATCTAATTTCCAGAATCTATGTTACAGCAAACAACAGTTAACAATAATATTAAGTACATCTATTTATATTGAATACTATATACTAGACATCAACTCCAAAGCGAGTTAATTCTAGAAACTGGCCTGTCAACTTTTACACTGTTTAAATGTGCAATCGGTCATAAGCAATTCATAAAATATTCCATTTATCTTAAATGATATTTTTTAAAATGAGCTTTCCATATGAAATAACTATATCTGCAAATATTGATGAATGTTGTAATTTCATTTTTTTCAAAGACATTAAAAATATTGGCTAATATTGCTACCAGTACCTGGGTAGTGTAGGCTGCATAATTTCGTCTTGTAAAGTTACAAAAACACTACAAGACCATTTTATGCATCCTACAAAAGAAAAGTTACAAAAACTTTGCTTGTATATGATACATAAAAAAGTCTTGTAAAATTACAAAAACATTACTTGGTTAGGATTCATAAAAGAGTCTTGTAAAATTACAAAAACATTACTTGTATAGGTTACATAAAAAAGTCTTGTAAAATTACAAAAACATTACTTGTATAGGATTCATAAAAGAGTCTTGTAAAATTACAAAAATATTCCTTGTATAGGATACATAAAAAAGTCTTGTAAATATACAAGATATATATATGTATTGTTCACACAAAGATATTAAGTGTTTTTACAGTACTGTTTTTAGTAGTTATTTACTAGAAATTTTCTAGGAAAAGTTTTTTACAAAAATTTTTTTTGTTATGGTTACAGATTTTTTTCACAGTGAATCACCCACAAAAGAATCGCGAACTTGAAATACACCCGTGCCAACAAGATAGTAGTCGAAACCTCTGACTACGAGTGTGCCGCTCAAGTATGCAAACTAACAAATCTCCTCAACGTCCCTGTGGTGTGCACCCTGCAACGTGAGTGTGTCTCCAAAAGATTTCTACTCAGGAACATCCCCACCGATATATCTTCTTGAGGTCATAGAAGAGATTGAATCTTCGAACCCCGTAACCATCATCGAGGCTAGACGCTTTACCAAAAAAATCGGCGAAATCATCCAACCCTCCGAGCTCGTACTCGTCACCATAGCAGGGTCCCAAATCCCAAGGACAATCAAGTTGTGGTACGAAAGTCACAAAATCTCCCCATTTTTCGACAGACCTCGGCAATGTGGTCGCTGCTTTTGATTCAACCACTCAACGGCCACCTGCAACAAAGACATTTGTATTAACTGCGGCTGCGAAGGCTCCCACCCCAACTACCAGTACCCCGCCGCGTGTGTCAATTGTAAAAAAAACCCATCCTGCCAACTTCGCCGGGTGTGAAGCCAGGGCCAAAGAAGCAAATTTTCTAAAATTCAAAGAGGAGAACAACCTTTCATTCTCAGAAGTTAGAAGCCGCTATAATAAGTCAGTTCTTGACACATCATCCTATGCCAAAGTGGCGAGCCTTGACAGGCACGAAAAAACCGACTTACAAAGCGAAATCCATAAGGTGGTCGATAAAGTAATCGCCCCCATTCTTCAAAGACTTGACCAGGCCTTAGAGAAATTTGCTGCCGCACAACTGCAAACACTATCGAACGTAGCAGAAATTGCTCAGCGGGTGGAAGCTCTTGCCACTCCAAGTCCTCAACAACCGAGCGCTGTAATCCTTGAAAGGCTCGTGCATAAGGTAGACAGTCTTAACAAACAGTCCACACTTCAACAAGCAGCCAGTGACAATCTCAAGTCGCTCCAAAACAAAGTGTTTGCAAACTCTTCCACTTCGGTCAAAATCCCTCCGCACAGCGCAAAAAGCGTGCCATCCCTTAGGAAAGAACTGGACGAGACCCCCCTTACCACTACAGATAACAAAAAAGCAAAGCTGAACAACAGTCAACATAGCTCTAGTAGAAACGTTTCACACGATGACCAATCCGTTATGGAATTCTCCCCAACCCCCCGGACCCGAATCTTGCCCTACAAACCTTCCCGTCATAAAGCACCCTGTTTCCTGTGGCAATCTCTTGTTATTAAATCCCGAGTCGGGACCCATGCCTCGAAACTTCATTTCTTCCATTTCGTCTTATTTCTTCTCTTGACTATAGCGTTCAACCATTTAAAAATTGTTTCGTGGAATTTCCACAGTATCATTAATAAGAGACATTGGGTCTGTCATCCTTCATTTCCATCCTCTGATATCCTCATCCTTCAAGAAACCCACCTTAAAAACACCCGAACTGTGTCGATACCAGACAAAATTATTTTTCGCGAAGTCAGACCAGGCACTCAAGCTGATGGCGGTCTTCTAATTGCTGTCAGTAAAAAAGTTCAGGCAGCTGCAATTAATTTTTCAAATCTTTCAGACCCCCTTAACAAAGTCATGGGTATCAAAATGCAATACAAAAATAAATATCTGTCCATCGTCAATATCTATTCCCCCAGAGGTAGGTTTAGCCACAAGTGGCTCCAAGATATCATTACCGTCACATCCCCTCCACTTCTTATATGCGGTGATTTTAACTCTAAACACACATTATGGGCTGGCGACAGAAACTCTCCAGGTGCGGACATCCTGGTCGACTGGATCGAATCTAACGACTTAATCCTCATAAACGACAAAGAACCTACTCACATTTCACCTAACGGGTCCTTCTACTTAATCGACCTGACCCTCTGCTCAGCTAGCCTATTCCATGATATCAGCGCTAAGGTTCTTTGTGACAGTTTCGAAAGTGATCATCTCCCGATTTCCTTTACAATCGGTAGCCACAGCGATTCCGATGCTTTTCAGTACCGGCACAACTGGCGCAACAAAGAGATCGACCTCCGTCTTACCAATACCGACAATAATGTCAACTTGGGCCTCTTTCTCGATATGTGCAAATCCACTATGTCAAGGAATGTCTACAAATTTAGGGCACCACCAAACCATCAGTGTCCGTGGTGGACCCCCAAGTGCTCCTATCTCCTCCAAAAAAAGCGTAGATTTCTAAAAATTGCTAGGACAAATATGTCAAGAGACGATCACATCCATTTCAAAAAAGCGAGCGCACAACTCAGTAGGCACATCAAAGATCTAAAGAGAAGTTACTGGGACAAAGTCTGCGACGAGGCGGGCAACTCTGCCACGATCTTCCGCATTCTCAAAAGTTTTAGCAACAGATCCCCAGACAGCCCGTTGTCCGTTAACACACTCAAAGTGGGCGGCATTCTTATCACCTCTCCTCTATCGGTGATTATTGTAACTATTTCTTTTTTAATGTAATGTAATCGATTCCGGCTGCCTATTTCTAGCCTCCTTTAGGAGCTTTAACACAGCCAATTACGCCTCGTAATTTGGAACCCTTGTCAAGTGACGAGGTGGGTTTTTTTATGATTGCATTCTTTTTCCCCCTTCTTGATTAGTAAGTGTCTCGAAGTTTGTTGCATTCGGATTATTCGTTCAAGCTACAGACCTCTCCGAATAGCGAGCGTTATTTTATAACCACCCTGTACATATTATGTATTATAATTAACAAAAACATCAATTTATACAGGGTGGCCCAAAAGTAGCCTAACAGAGTTAATGTTGTACCATTGGGGCACTTCTACTTGAGGTGAAACTGAACTGGTACTTGAGGTGAAACTGAACTGGTATTTGAGGTGAAACTGAACAACTACTTGAAGCAATTCCATGCTAATATGACTTCTGTTAAACTCTAATATAACTCCGTCTTACAGTTTGTCTGTGCGTCACTCAATTCCGCTGCCCAAAATACAAGTGCTACCCACCAGTGTTATGTGCCGCAAAATTCAACGCATCAAAATTAAAAGTCGACGAAAATCTCATAAAAATGGAATTCAAAGTATACTACAATTTTTTAAACAAACCTACAAAATTAAATACTTTTTAAAAACATGAGGCCATTTCCAATTATTTAAATAGCCATTACCACTCAATTAGTGTGTGAGTTTAGTGGTGTGTTTTTATTTTCAAAGCAATTTTTTAAAATTTAATTTTAAGTATTTACTCATGAGTAAGGGCGTTCATACTATTTATTCGTTATGATGAAGTCTTTTTTTGTTGCTTTTTGTTTTTTAAATGGTAAATTAATTCGGTTTATTTAGGTTGTTATAGGTAATATATTGTTTTGACTTCAACACGTTTTGAAGGTTGACGATACTGTAAAAGCTGTTCTCTAACATTGTCCGTCTGTCTGTCAGTTTTTATGTGTTCATTTTCCGTTTAAAGTGTAGTTATATAATTATTTTTTAAAAAATTACCAAGGAAAAAAATCCAATCGGTGGTAATTCATTCTTGTTTTCTTGCTTAACTTTCTCTGGATCTTTGCTGAAAGACAAATAAAATGATATGAAAGCTATCAAGAATACTTCAAAATGCATACAAATTTAGATAGTAAAGTAAATGGGTGAACATGAAATATTTTCTGAAGAATAATTGCGTCTGCACATGTTTTTGTTAATTTTTATTATATCAGAAGCTAGAATTTTTTACATTCCGCTCTATACTAAACAAAAATGTTACTGTCGTTGTCAGAATAATTTTTCAATGCTAATGTAAATTAGTTAGTGGTGATAACGGTAGTTTTTGAGATATATTTGGTCAAAGCTGATTTTTTGCGCATTCACCACAAGGTACAGTAAAAGTCATTTAACTCGTAGTTTTTGCAGGAAACATGGTATTTGCCATGCAAAAAAGATATATAGTAAATGCATCTGGCTAACGGAACTCTATATAATGCCACTTTTTGAGGTTGGTTCGATTATTACTAGTATTATTTTTAATTTTTAATAAATAATTTTACAGCAAAATATTTGAACCAATTTCAAAAAGTGGTATTATCTGAACCCTGTTAGCCAGCTACATTTATCATAGGCTGTGTCCTGACTACGACATCAAATGCAACAAATGCAACAAAAACAAATACAACAACCGCAATTTGTACATGCATGCGTCAGCGAAAACATTGACGCACGGTTACTGCACCTCAACTGTGACGCACTGTGTTTTAGCTTATTAACGCATGCCTCAAAAGTCTACGAGAATACTCTGATTCGGTGTATCTTGCGCTATGATAACTTGAGAGAGAAAAACCAGCGTTTGAAAAAAAAACCCTACGATTTGGCGAAAAAACGGCCGCTATTGCATCGCTTGGCGGTCGCCAAGTTTTGTTGCATTTGATGTCTTAGTCAGGACACAGCCATATAAAAACAATTTGTAAAAAAGATTTATGCATCCGGAGTAATTTGGATTGGAGAATTATTATTTCTTTATTGGGCTAATGAAGAGATACTTCCGTTTGAAGACCTGCTTCCATTCCCCCTTAAGGGGAAATTGGATGAAGTCGTCTTTCCTTACCGAAGATTGATTCTTTCTGCGTTAATACAATGAGTAAAAATGATTTTTGAAGCTTACTTTCCTCCCATGTATTAAATTTTTTTAACATAATGCTTTTATGTGATACATATAGGTAGCTTAAATGTACTCAATTAAATCGGTCGCATATTTTATTGTAAAATTATGTATTCAAAATAAAAAAAAAAACTATTCAAACTAATTTCAAAGCTTAGAATTATAGAGGCATTTAAAACAGCGACATTTATAAGTTAAAAAAGATTTAATCTAAAATATTTTCCAGATAGCTGGAGTAAATAAATATCCAAAATTATTCTTCCACTTGGGATTAACTTAGGGAGAAGACATCATTTAAGAAATGTACTGGAATTTAATAATGTACTGGAAGTCGGCTTTCTAGCCGACTTCCAGTACATTTGACGCATAACGGAAAGTCATATTTAACAAATAAGTAAGTCTAAGCACATTTAGAAAGGATCATACCGGTAGAACCATAAAAAAAAATCTATTGAAGTTGTAGTTTTTGAGATAGTAATGTAAAGTGTTTTTTTTAAATATTTCTTAAAATCTTTTGAGAAATTGCGCCAATAAGCCCAAAGATTAAGTATGAGAAAAAAGTTTCACACTTTGTTCTATTATTCTAAAAAAAATACTGTTTATTTCAAATATAATGTGGGAATTAGTAATGTTAAAACGTAATAAAATACCTTCAAACAGTAGTAATAAATTTTTAAAAAAAAACTATATACATATTTTTTATTTTCTATTTGCTCTAACTGGAAACAATTTCTTCAAAAATTTACCAAATTATAATGTCCTAATCAAATATGTCATTCAATATAATAGTTTTAGAATGTATGCGGGTAACAACCATACAGTTCTTGCCCATTTACGTTCGGAAAGAAAGTGTCATATGGGGAATATTCATTTTTCAAAAAGTACAATATATTCAAATCATACCTATATTTTGAAATTTTTTTAAAATAAATTTTTAACTGCCTAATAATATATATATAATTCCAATTATTAATGCCCAAATTACTTACGCTTTAACATGGGTTCCGTACAGTGGAATCCTTTCTGTATCTTCATACCCATAATTATCGCATGAATTGTATGCACTAATCAAAATGGCCTCCTTGAAATCCGAACTACTGTAGGCAGTATGAGTCGAATTCAAATCTTTAACTTTAGTACACATAGTTTTATTTTCCTCTATTTAAACATGAACAATCTGATAGAAACTTTAGTTAGAAGTTAGAAGTTTTTTAAGAAATATGAAAACTTGAATAACGCTGTTCAATGAACTCTTCGGCAATTCTTTTTCAAAGTTTACTAACTCGAACATTATACGCGCGACCAACGACAGATTATAATCAAAGCGAGTGGAGAAAGATCTGTCAATATCTGATCTCTATCTATTTAATCCGACGAAAAACATAAACAAACCTTTCAAACGAAGGAGGAAAATAAATCATAGTTGGTTTCTTTTTCAAGTAAACGAAGTTTGATTGCTGTTTAATGTTATAGTATAAAGGTCATTCCTCTGAAAACGTACAATTTGAGGCGAAAACTTTCAACAAAAAAAGAATATATTTTTTAATATAATATAATTTTTAAAATAAATTTAAGTCAGCTGTATTTATCACATAAAAATATTTTAAAGTTTTTTTTGGGATTTTTTACATCAGCAGTAATGAAGCTTCGGAAATTATTGATATCCCACAGCACAGCTTTAGCCAGCATTTGCACAGAGTTAGTTAGGGAAGTCAGTCTCATTCCTCCTTAAGGGGAGAATCACAAATTATTGTTATTTGAACAGAAAACTCATAGCTAAGAATAAAATACAAGAAGATACTGCACACATTTGGGAATGCAATGTAGATTCAAATAATAGTTATTCAGATTATATGTTTTGCTTCTCGACTGCATTATATTTTAAATCTTGTAGAACACGCACGGGGTATTTTATACCCTAAGGATTTTTTTTGAACTAATATCTTTATGTAAGTGATTTTCTTAGTGTGCTACACCTTTAGATTTGATTAGAAAATCACTCAATCAATTGATGTCCTAAATTTATCTATAGCAGAGATACCCCTAAAAAAATAAGCATTATTAAATATGTCGTTAACTACCCGTTTGAGCTCCAGGGTTAAAATATTGTTTCTAAAATGATCCTTCTCTAAATCTTATGTCTTGGAATATGTTTTTTTTTTGTTATTTATGTTGGCCCTAATCAATAAAGTTGAGCAATTATTAAATTAAGTTAGTTGTTGATGTTTCTTTCCATTCTTGAAAGTGTTTAAGCTAAACTAAAAAGTTAATGGTTTAACTTCTAAACGTAAAAATTTACAACCGCGTGTTTTGATTGTAATTTACCGTATTCAATATAGTCACTTTAAAAACGTAAATTTGAAGGTGAGTATCTTAAATTTTCATGCACAAGTGGAAATATGTAACTTTTTAATTTTACTAAATCAAGAAAAAATTCTATTAATTCGACTCATTTTCGGTTTGTGAAATACTGGCGGATAAAGATGAGGCGTGCACTATTTTAATTGAGCACTAAGTTGTCCTCATTTCATTGTGAGAACCATGTTTCCCCCCAAATCTTTGCATTCCATATTTAAGCGTCGTTAAGCATGATAATATCAAAAATGGGTACTAAGATGGTTTCGCATTATTGTAAGAATAATGTTCTGAAAAAACCTTAACACAAACTTGAAACACATACAACTACTTGAAATATCATCAACACATACCGGCATGTGGACGACAAAGTTGGATTTCATCCTATATTAGGTTTATTGCGAATCCTCAATAGGCCTGTTATATTTTTAAAAAAATATTTTGGATTTTTTTTTAAATTTTGGAATTTCATCACGCATACCCTGCTACATACCCTGCTATATACGAAAGGTGAATAAGAGTCTCTGCAGAAAATAATAATAACAGAAAAGCTCATTGGAGGATTAGTTGGATAGTCGAATACAGCGTGACGTGCGTGAGCAAACAAAGAAACATGGTACAAACTATAAAAGCTGAACTTTTCAACGTTACAAAATTTATGATCGGAATAACCATTTGATTTGATTAATTATGTTAATATGATTACGAGACAAACATATCATAACGAAGCCAATATACCCTCGTTTAGTAAACTTGATCTCGTAATCAGTTATAATGTTATTAATCCTTGTTTGTGAAGATTTTAGATATTTATTTTTAGGTAGGTCATTTGAGCAAAAACATCTGAAATACGCGGCCATTTTTAGCCGATTTTTTTTAATTCGAAAGAATTTAAAAAATAAAAAAGTATGTATTGACAGGCTGACGATGTCCGTACCTCCCTTCTAAAATCGGTTCCATCCGTCAGATCTTGAAAATAATTTTTTGTTAGATAGGTAGGACCTCAGTGATCCAACTACTTTTGGTCGACCTGTCTGTACGTCTGGACGGACGTAAGTCTACTATCTGTCGGTGAATTATCCCTTGAAATAGCATTAAAATTCAATTTTGAGCATTTAAATCGCTGTTGCCAAATCGACAATGGCATGAGAAACTGTATTTATTTAAAAATATTTGAAGCAAAATTTAATTTTGTCACTAGGCAGTTTGGAATGACGTCATAAAAAGTAGCACAGTGTGATTTTTTGATTGTTCATTAATTGTTTACTAAGAAAGCAGCAAGGCATCATATTTTTTGCTTACAATTCTGCTTAGTTTTAATTTAGGAGTAGTTACATGTTTTTCGTTATTAATAAATATTTAATTATTCTTCGAACTACAAATAAATCAAGCAGACGATAAATAATATTAAATTAATTTGCGAAAGAATATTAACGAAAATAGATGATCATGGCTTTTAGAAGTTTAAATTATAGCTGGATGCTATGTTTAGCATTTTTTTTTTCCTAATGCGTATAAATTTGCTGCAGAAACAGCTTCCCGATAAGAATTTTAGTACGTACTTAAGTAGCAGGAAAATTGGCCATGTTAGTTCTTTTAGAACTTCTTTTTTTAATTTTCCAAGATCTTGTTAAGAAGTTGGCTGTTAGGATTCTCGAATTTAGAACCCATTTTTTAGAATGTGATGAGACGTTTGTTACAACAGGACGCAGTATAGCGAATAAGTACTTATAAAAAAAACTATATTTCGAGTTTTCTAAAGTAATGATATAAAACACAAGTTAATGAAGGTGATTAAACGTCAGTTGCTTTTTTAATTCTTTTGAAATGATAGTTCAGAAAGATAAACAAAAATAATTTAGCTAAAGGTATTGAAATAATATTATAAAAATATTTTTATGCATTTTATAAAGCAAATTTATTTTGCTCTAAACATTACGTAACTCTACGCATATTAGTGTTATCTGCAACTAAATTGCATAAAAAAAGATAGATATCTGTAACTTGTAATGAGTTTATTTAATATTTCGTTTAGAGCTCAAACTCCGATTCCTTTACAACTAATGAGATATTTATCTAATGAGTCGAATGACATCGGTAACCTTCACAAAATTAAGATTAATCTGCTGAGAGATTATTGAACAGATAAGTTGAAGTAAATGTATTGATTTGGCTGCAATAGCTTTAGCATCATTTTGTTGCCCTATGGTAAACCTTTTCAGGAATGTATCTTAAGTCATTCTTAACTCCAGTCACAATTTATTTTGTGTCGATTACTGGAGACTATTAAATTTAAAAAAAAAAGAATAGCCGTTTTAATGAAGTATTTCTTTAAACTTGCCGATCCATCGATCGAGTTTCTTGTCTCAAAATATGTCTTCTGTGTGCTAAACAGGAAGACATCCATGAGAGTAACATGGCCTTAAAAATGTGAAGGAAAAGTTTAAATCGCTAAAATTAATTTAAATGAGTCAGTGAAAATTAAAGATGATATCTTATAAGCCCCAGGAGATTTTATATAGACATTTATTTACTCTGCACATTTTATATACTTTCCAAACTTGAAAGCTGTTTTTCCCTTTGATTGTTTTTTAATGATTTTCTGATTTTAATGATTATAACACAAAACATATTTCATGTAAAGTGTTAAAATTTGCCACATACATTTTGCAAACAGATTTTTAAAATCTGTTTAAAAGAGTTGGGGAATTGTTTTATTCAGCCATTTTTATTGAAATGATTTAGTTCTCCAACCTACGAGTTTTATGTAGATTTCGCAAAAATATCTCTCGTGTGATGTTAATTCAACTCAAACTTGTCTGAAAACGCGTACTGTGTCGCTACAAGAGTTCTTCGAATGCCCGCTCATGTGCAGACCTTATCACATGGTTCAAAGCAACGAGGTTGATTCCCGTTCCTGGTTGGTTGGTTGGTAGACATATCCCACACAGCCACTACTGTCTACAAGATATCTATTGGTAATCTACATGATCCATTAGCCGTTCGAGATGTCTTTTGGACATCTATTGCATATCCGTCCACAAAATCTATTTTTTGGATATCTATAAGATATCTATGTGTAGACTAATTTAGACTTAGACATTTGGGACTTCTAATGGATGTTCATCAACTCCTATTTATTTGACTTCGATATTATGGATAGCTAATAGATGCGCATGTCGTTATATTTTTCGACTTACCAAAATTATATTTCTATTGGACGTCTAAATCAAGGAGTTCCAAGATATTTGGTCTTTGTGTTACATTCTTCATAAAAAGATAGATTTTCGGGAGCTTCAATTTTCTCACCTTTTCTTCACAAGAGCATATCCACGTTTATCCGATACTATCATGTCTAATGATGTCTAAAAACGATGATGTCTGAAACATTTTTACTGCATTTTAAACCTATGACCAGATGAGAAAGGCTATTTTTTTTCTAATGAAAATTTCATTTTTTAAATCCGGCAATAAAAGAAATAATAAAAATATGAGTATTTGAGAATTGTTTTTAATGCAAAATCCCTATTTTTATTTTGGATATCAATTGGTGAACGTTTTTATCTATTTTTAAAAAAATGATTACGGGTAAGAGACCAAAAAAGTTTGCTCAAAAATACAGAAAGGCAATGATAGATTAATAACTAATATTTTAATTATTAATGCTTGAACAAATCACTTACTAACATACAGATGGCAGCACTGTTACCTCTTTACAGTACAAAATAAAAAGTTTCTTTATATGAGCCAAAACATGCCTATCCGAGACAAAAAAGCGCCAAATGTGTTTTTGGCAACCCTGTAACATCTCGCTTGTAACATGCTTAGAACCATTTTGGACGGACATGGACAATACAGCATACTGGATTGAGATTGATTGATAAGATGGGGTCTCAGCAGTCAGCAGGCTCGCAGCCAGGATTATTTCAAGGTGGGGGCAAAAAAGGGAGGATCTTCTCTTTTCGGAAAAAAGAGTGTTTTTCAAGTGACACTAGACAGCGCCGTTTAGGCCAGGGGCATAATGACCCTACCCTACCATATGTTAACTACAGATAAGTGAGCTGAAGGGAGGTAGCTTCCTTTTGTATATTCGTACAATTCGCGAAACGCGAAAGGCAGTCTTGGTACACCAAAGGGAGAATGGAGGATGAATTTGTTCTAACTTCGTCAAGCCACTGTGGTCTGGAAACGGCCAAAATAATAAATTCCGAGGTGTTCGCAAAATTTAAAATAGAATTTTTTTTAATTAATGGATAGTTGAATTGAAAGCTTAAAAATCATTTTTTGATGCATTTATAGTTACGAAAAGTCAACAACAGATGAAAAATATCACGTTTTGAGGGCAGTATACCGGAATTAAAAATTCTCGCTATAATTATTTAATTATGTTTTTTCATTTATTCGTGTAATTTTAAAAAATATATTTTAGTTTTATAAATTTTAAAAAACAAAACTTTAAATATGTTTTTGACTCAGGTTTCTAAAATATAGTTAAAATATAGTTATTACTTAAAAGAGTGCAACTATTAAGGGCCAAGGTATTGCTAATTTAAAAAGTTTTTGAAACAATATATATTTAAGATACAACTAAACACCAGTTGCCACCATCTGTCAGCACAGCCATAGTTATAAGAAAAATCGTCAAAAACCTGCTGTTAAAAAGCAGTCGAGAAACAAAGCGCTATTAACGCTCAGTGATCTGGGAGATCGAAAATCTTAATTTTAAAGCTATTCAAAAGCATGAAATCAACTATTTTTAATTAAAAGAATACTACAATGTACGAATTACAGTTATCTATGGTATTAAGTATTTAAACCAGTATCCGGAATCTGATTAAACCTGTTGATTCAATAGATTGGTATAAATATTTTTCATTAACAATTTTATAACATATAGTATTAAGAAATATAGAATAGAAAATTTATACTACTATTAAATGTTAGTTGTATAATATTATTAATAATATTCTCTGTAGTCAGAATGTAATATCTCTTTTGAATCTTTTCTTCTTGATGTAAACAATAAATCCCAAAATTTTAATAAAATTTTTACAAATTGGATTCTTTTTATGCAATAAAAAATTTAGCAGTTAGATGACAAATGCGACTTGTTTCAAAGGTTTTTGGTGTTTTTCAAATTGGATTCTTTTCAAGCAATAAAAATATTAAGTCTCTCGTATTTTAATCCTGAGTTTAAAAACATTAGTGCCAGCAGGTGGTCAGTCAGCTGCCGGGACTTATGAAATAAACTTAAATATTATGAAAATAAACTCAAATATTAACACTTTATTTCTAAAACAGAAAGTTTAAACTATCAAAAATATAAATGCATAGCTTATTTATTAAGAACTTATTCTCATTATATTTTTTTCTCTGATTATTCGGGCTTAGAACGGTAGTCTTGGAACAGCTCTTAATTATTTATTACTTTTGAATTAAGTTTTTAGTTGTACAGTGCAAGTCAATAAGTGATTTTAACTGTTTCAAAATGCTTTAGTTTCTCTGTTTGTAATCAAAGTTCAACTCAAAAAAAACATTTTATCATGCAGCTTAAATCCCACAAACTTCAATTTCAAGCCGCGGATGTTCTTGGATGACCCCTCTCCTAACGTTCAAAGTTCTAAGAAGTGTTTCTTTTTTTAAAAAAAAAACTATTTGATTTAAATAATTAAACTACCAATTAAAGTAAACATAAAATGATTTTTTAATCGTTTTTAAGTGTAAAAACACAAATGTCATATTACTCGATAATGATTTTATATGGTATATTTTCATAAACTCAATTGTAACTTAAAATTGGATAATTCTACAAACTAAATTATGGTCTCGATCGACTCAGAAGAGTATAATGCCAAATTTTGAAACGTTTTCATTGAGAAATAAAAATATGCAAGAATTTTGGCCGTTTTCAGGTCTTTTCCGACCTTGTGGGTGGTCCTTATGTCTTTGAAAATTTACTTTTCTTGGATTAAAATACATTTTTGTCGATTTTTAAAAATTTGTAAAATTGCATAAATTTGAGAAATTTAATGTGGACGAAATATAATTTGTCACAGTCAAGGAAAGGGGATCTCTAGCCTCCTGAGCAATAAAGAAAGCCGTCTAAAAATAGAAATAGCAAAATCCGTATATAAGCAGTAAAACTCGTAAATGAAATAACGGAGAGAGAGGAGTGAAGTTAATTGAAGAATTAAACTATTAGTTTACGAAGGATGAATCTAAAAAAATAATAATAACAGACTATGACATTACTAATACTGTGTTTTCGTTTAGCTGAAATAAAAGAAAAATTCCTGCCAATTTAAAACTGAGTTTTATTCTGCTAAAAATATTTTTTTTTCGCTTTCAATTGATCTGATTGGCATAATGAAATTAATTACCATTTACTTATATTGTATTCCTTTAAAGACCAAATTATTTTTTGTTAAATATTGCTGAATATTTAACAAAATATTGTTGTATTATTGTTGTTTCTATTTTTATTGTTAAATATTAAGATTTATAAACCGATCCCCTACCCACAGTGCGGAGCAATGGACAAAAATCGAAAAAGACTTTTTATTTGAGAAGTTTAGTGAATGTAATATTGATCTAGGATAGTGATACCTGCGATAGTATCGTAAAACGGTATTTTTAAGTCCAAAGTAATTATAATAAAAGCATTAGAATTACTTAAAGTAAGATTTTATGGAGCGGTAAAAAATAGTGTTACGATCTATATATATAAAAGGCAAAGTCCTGACTGACTCACTCACTCATTCATTCTATTCATTCATTCACGTATCAACGCCCATCCCAAACTACTGGAGGTAGAGCTACCAAATTTTAGGAAAATATTCTTTTTATATGGTAGGCGTCATTTAAGAAGCGATTTTTCGAAATTCGAACCCGAACGGGCGTAGGAAGGCAAAACGTGAGCCGTTTTCTCCATAGGAATAGCATTGTTATGAACTTTTAATTTATAAATTTCGTTTTTTAATTTGAAAAAAATTTCAACGCGTTCAGCGTGAGCGAAAATTAAGTATAAACACGTCAAAGCACGTGAGTTTAATTTGTAGGATTGTTATTTGAATATCATTATTTTATTTTATTTATAAAATTTAAATCTTTTGATTTTTTTTTGTTACCGAATTTAATTTAATTGACGTTTACAAATAGTAAGAAATAAAGATATTGCTACAATGTCTGATGGCGGTAAAGGCGATAACTATTCTAGATATAATGAATACTTCGAAGAAATGTCGATTCTTTCTGTTTGTCTTTCATGTTTGAATGTTTATGAAACTGTAAATTTGGTACAGATGATATAATGGCCGATTGAATTTTGGCATTGGCGGCTTTTGGCGAAGTTGAAAATTTAACGTAAGGGAGGCTATTTGCATCCAGTTGTATGGGTTAGGGTTAGTTTGAATTATTGTCTCACTAGAGCTATACACGAGGGCTATTGGCCACGGGCGTCTTAATTTAGAACCACAGTCAAGTGACGAGCCGACACCTAAGTGGGCACCCAATGCAACTTTTAAGGGCAATATCGTACGTAGCGTACGGGACTTCGAAAAATATTTAACGAGAACTCCCACCACACTTGGTATTGTGCGGGACACAGGGCATTTTTGGCTGCATGGGCCGTTTATAGGTCAGCAGTTATTTTGACGAAGCCCGGACCCGAGTCTGGGACCTATCGCATGCAAGTCGAATGCCTTTACCCACTGGGCTCCCCAGCCCTGTCGAGTGGTCGAATATGGAGTTTAATGGTCATCACATTTTGGGCATTTTCGGGTGTAGGTGGGCAAATAGAAAATGTCCATTATATCATAGCTATATTCTGTCAATTTAAACAGGGCCTATGGGAAAGCCCTCTAACTTCTAGAAGGGCCTGGATACAATCAATTTTTTTTTAATTAATGCTGAGAGTAGAATGGGAGGAAATTATAGTATACCGATGGAGTGCTGACCAGTGGAGAAGGGATCAATTGGTATGAAATAAATGTTTACATAAAAAGAAACAATCCCCGTTTTTAAGGGTACACCCGTGCAAAGCCGGGTTTATAAAGATAGTATTAATATAGTTTGGGCATTTTTAATAATCTATGAATAAATTTATTGGTTAAAAGAGATACATTAAATATGAACTTTTCAGGGAATATAACAAATTTTATATTTATGCGATTTGTATACTTAAAAATGAAGTTTCAAAAACCCGTTAAAAATTGTCATCTTTAAAGTGACTTACAAAAAATCCCTTACTGACCCCCACGTAGCCACCTTGTATATAACGTCTTTAAATTATTTTAATTTGAAATATATATATTTTTAGCTGCGACCCTAGTTTGGGAGAGGAGAGGACCCTCTGAAAGGGTCCAGGGGAGGGGGGAAGGGGGGGGGGGGTCAACATGAACCACCCCATGGTTTAAATAAAAGAAGTCGGCTTGAAAAAATATGTCCATGTGGTTTCCTAGCAGTCGGGTGACAGCGGCCGCACGAAACTGGTCGTGACGTCACATTTTGACGTCACGCTCTATGACCAGAATAAGACTGTGGACTGTGGTCAAAAAAAAAAAAAGTGTTAACATAGGGAAACTGTTGACGGTCGACAGAAAGTGTCAAACATTCTGTTATTCGGACTTCAGAATGGATCCGCGTGCGTCGTATTTTGGCCCTTGCATCGCTATCTTTATGAAGATGAATTATTATCGGAAAAAAGTTCAGAGGATGAAATGTAAAAAAAAAAAACAGAGAGAGCATAATATTTTGGTTTGGCGACATTTAAAGTCAAATGACGAAGAGTTACGGCAATATTTTCGATTGAAGCCCAGCCTCTTTGAATATGTGCTTGTGTATATCAAACAAGATATATATTTGAAATTAAATACTTGAAACGATGTATACATGAATAAATGAAATTAATAATAATTTTTTTCGATATGTACTTGTATTGCAGCTAATATACTTGAACTTGTCTATACAATAAAACTATCATTCAAAATTCTTTAATTTTGAATATGAATATTGTTATAACTAGACAATGTTATTAAGCTCCGAAATAAATGTTCCAATTAAAATAAAATTTAAAAAAAAACTAAAGCTTAACTTGTTGAGGAATTAAATTGCGCAGTTAAAAAATATTGCCCAAAGGGTTTCTATCTCTAGAAGATACAAAACAGACTAACAGAGTTACAATAAAACATATGTTACAACATTTTAGCCGAAATCCGATTTATATCCATTTTCGTTTCTTTAATTAATGATTTTTTGTAATTAAAATTATCTCTATTTTGAATGATCTTGTTGTTCCTTACAAAATCAATGAAGATCTCATCCTCCTCCATTGAAAAAATGAATTTTCGGGTTCCGCATTTGACATCCTGACCACTTTTGTTACCCACAAAGCAAAAAAAACCAACTAAAAATCACCGCCGTTCAGCAACAGACGACTGATAAAAACGTTGGAGCCACCGTTCCCCGCCGAACTTCAGGCGACTGAAGCCCTACTATAGCGGAGGTGGACGGACAACGCTCCCTAGGAAATTCGTCAAAGGAATACGAGGATCAGTTGACCTCTAGATCCCCCCCCCCCCCCCTAGATACGCGCCTAGAAACAAGCATAATACCGCGACCTGATCTATTTGATCATTTACTTTACGTTGCCACGTAATGAAAGCAAACAAATCAGATAAATATTCCACTTCAACTGAAGCCTGATTTCCGGCAGGACAAACGTGCACGTGGCCTGAACCCTCACTTCGAGGGGGCTTACAAATTTGCTTTAAAAAAATAATATTGTGGGGAAAATGTGCAAAAATTCGTTGCCACAAAAAAAATCAATTGAATTAAGTGCAATTAATTTTTTCAAAGGCGATCTCTATAATTATTATTTTCTTTGTTATTTTTAAATATTCTGTAATATCCATTAGTACAAATTTAAAATGAATAAAATCAAGTTCATAGATATATCGATGTATATTGGGGGGGGGGGGGGGCATAAACTTGCTTGTGTCATGGGCCCCAAAAGTTCAACAAAACTTTCATACGTAGGGGAGAGCGGGGCTATACCGTACATAGAAAGGGAGATTCGTCGATACATAGCAAATAACAAAGTAAAGGTTATATGAACAAAAAGCAATATATAATTGGATTATTGGGCTAATGATCATACATAATTTTTGAACTATTCCACTTTTTACGTATAAAAATTGATGATTAAAAAAATTATCTTAGTAGAATGGGCTATACCGTACAGTTTAAAGTGCAATAGCAATTACTTAAAAAAGCACTTCGCCCATTAATGAATAAATATTCATAAATATATTTTTATTTGTTAACTTAAAAAAATTAATCACTTTAAGTAAATCTGGCGAAGCATAAAAATCTTTTTTAAAAATAATCGTTGCAAAAATAATGTTTTTAACAAGCTTTGCAAGCATTTAACGAAATCGTGTTAATAAGTTACTTTTACGCATTAATGCGACAAAGTAAATAATAGCAATTGATTAGTGGAAATTCCATTTTAACGTGATACTTTATTAGGCGGCTTTCTGATTAGTGGGAATTTCTTAGTTTGTACAATATTCTTCATTTTGAGTTTAATTTCTTATGCCAATCGAAAAATACTTCTTAATTTGAATGTGAATTTATTACAACTTACAAAATTATTTTAACAATTTTATTAACTCGTACAAAAAAAGCTTTACTTTTAGCACTAAATGCATAAATGTTATACCACTAGTTCAAAAAGTAAGGTTTTGTTTAACGAGTTGAATAAATTTTTTTGTGAGTGTGATAGCGATTAATTCGCGAGTTGAAAAAATAACCATATAAGAAAGAATAAAAAGAATTTCGTAAAGAAAGTCAGGCATCAAACATCATAATGAACAAATTAAACTGTACTGTATCTCTACATAAAACAGAATACAGTAATTTGATTTTCCAACACGTTGATTATTTTAGCACATATGAGTATGTTAAAATAGGAAAATAGTAATTGTAGTTTAATAAAATATTGTTAAATAAATAGGGCAATAATGATACCTATTGGCAAAAACTGGCCTTAAGAGGATTCATCAGACGCCACCTACCGGTCGCCTCTCAATAGTAATTCTATGGTAAAAACGCGATAGTTTTCGGATTGATATTACAAGTAATTATTGGAATATTTTCACGCGGTTTGTGTCTTTAGACAGATTTTGACTTGAAGATGCATTACTTAATTGTTATTTTTGTTTAAATTTTTGTTAAAAAAAATTACATTAAAAGTTAACTTTAACTTCATTTTAAAAAAATTGAGTAGAAGATATTAAAAAAATTAATTTACAAGTACCGAGATTGAACATTTTTGTCTTAAACTTGCCTTTAAACTTTGAAATTGGGTAATTTAAAGTTGAGATATCAATTAAAATGTGAAGACAAGTGATAGAAATTTGTACATCGACACGCCTCCCACAGGTCACGCCTACTCAAAGTTCATTAGTCTTGGATAGTTCTTATCGTATACGGGGGACACCATCTTTTCTACCCGCCAGGTGTTCGCATGGGGTATGTTCGCAAGGGGGGGGGATCTTTTTCTTCTTTTGAAAAGGGAATTTCTTAGAAATCCGCAGACGCTGGAGGGAGGGTGCGTGCGATACGAGTCGCATTGAATAGAAGACGACTTTGGATTGAGGTGACGGATGCAAAATATTGTTTTATGGACAGATAAATTAGGGAGTTTTGCTGCGTTGGAGTAGTGAAAAGTTGGTGGTGTATTTTAAATCCGAACTTTCACAAGTATCTTTGTCTACCAATTTATTTTAACAATTTCAATATAGTAAAATATTTAACCAAGTACTCTCAAGTATATTACATTGGGAGAGCTATTTTTAATGTAAATAAACGAGCAATTCAATTTATGTTTTAAATAAATTGTGAATTGCGTTGTCTTGCTGTCGAATGCCGATGCTTTTTATTTAAAATTTTAAGTTTTCACGCGCTTTGTGAGTGATCCCGCGAACAAATTATTAAAAGTTCTTCTTGTTAATTGTCCTAGGTCCTCCTAAATAAGTTCCTCCCAATTTAACTTCCCTCCTAGTCCTCCATTTTAAACAAATCTCGTCGGGGCGAGTGTAGCCCACGAAACTACAAAACGCCAAAAATAAAAATAAAACTATTTTTTTTAGTATTTTCAATGAAAAGGTTACCAACCACTCGGGTAGACTGTTGACAAAAAGGTAGATAGATGTCCGGGCGTACAGACCGAAAGACAAAATGTATATAGATAAGTCTTTAATTTCACACCTCACAAAAAACAAATTAACGTATCCCATTGAGAACCGAATTTGGAAGGAGGAGAAGGTACAGACAGATAGACATCACCTTGTCAATACCTACTTTCGATTTTTTTTTTAAGAAACTTTTTTTTTTGTTTAAAGTAGCAAAATTGCCAACATAACATATAGCTGCGTAGGATTATATAAAATCATAAAACTAACGGAAAGTGGGTTTCGCAACTCTACATGAAAAATTCTTTTGTATCTAATATGCACCTGGCAAAATGCAAATATATCAGCTCTTGTCATAGTATATTTATTTTGTTTTTACGATATACTATAAAGATCTGCCTTGTAAAAATTTTCAATTTTTATTTTCACAAACCTAATAATATGAAATATAAGGTAATGAAAGCATTTTTTCTATAGGGTTGAACATCCAAAAGGAAGATTTTATATTTTCTATAGGTTTTTTGGAAGGTGCCGATTCTAAAAAAGTAGTTTTCGAATGTTGGTACGTCAGTTAGACTGCTATCTAAAACCAGTCTACTGCTCAAACTAAAAGAACTAAGGACTTCATGGTTGTACGAGTTTCGTTTCGCAAAGGTAGCCGCCATAGGACTTTTTTAGGTTTTTAAAGTAATAGTAATTCAAATTCGTATAAGATAAAATTATTGTTACCAGATAAGTAATAAAAAATGTAAAACGTCTTGTTTTTTAGATATGTACCGTAACATTTCTTGCAGTTTTCGTGATTTTTTCACATTTTTCGTGATTTTTTCACCTGTACAACACAACAAATAAAGCTGTGTAGGAGTGTGAGATTTATAGTTTCTTTTTCCAAACATTAAAAACAACAATTTGGTTTTTTTAAGTGTAAATCTATGATAATAAACATGTTATATGAAAATAGATCCAGATAACATATAAATTATACATTTGTTAATTTGATAAAGGCTAACATATCAGCTCTTATACACTGTCTAATATTTATTTTGTGTTTCTGGGCAAAGATCAGAATTGTAAGAATTTTTAATTTTATTTTCAAAATATGAAGTACAAGGTAATGAAAGTAATGCGATGGCAAATTAAAAGTGATTTAATGTTTTCTAGACGGTCTGGAAGGTGCTGAATCTGGTGGTTATCTGGTAAAATGGTTTTCGAACATTAGTTAGTCACCCAGACTGCTGTCTAAAGCCAATCTACAGATCAAACAAACATCAGAGCTACGGACTTTAAATTTGTGACACGAGTTCCAAGTATCTGTCGGATGTGATAATGTGGTTCTTGAGAAAATCGCGCGTGCGCAAAGGGTAGCTGCCATAGATTTGTGTAAGGTTTTAAAGTTATTAAAATTTGCGCATAAGATATAATTTAGGGAACCAGACGTACTGCATTTAGCAGTGCAATACTTCTTTTTTAGGTTTTGTCCTATCTTTTTCGAAGAATCCTAAAATATGTAAAAATGTCCTGGTTTTTGAATTTGATTTACAAAATGTCGTGCATTTTCCGTGATTATTAAAATTTCTCCATTAGAACCATAAGCATGAGACTTTCTTTGTCAACAATCCAACCAGAATATAATGAGAAAACGTTATATACTTTCAAATTCTTCAATCAATCATCAGAAGTGGTTTGCACTACTTTACAAAAATGAGTTGATTACAAGACAAAAACTACAATACTATAAAATAAACATGATGCCTATGTTTTTTGCTTTTGTAACATTTTACTACACTGTTGTTAAGAATATCTCTTCACCCTAGGTATAATATCACTTCTAAATGTATTGATTTATTGAGTAGTAATTTAAAGTCGTGTGGTGCTACATACCCCTAGTTTTAGTGTGTCCTTCCATCCCTAGTCCCCCTAATTGTGTGCTAATGATTATCTGCTGTATGATGTGAGTTAAATCAATCTACCAATTCGATTAATTATTAATGGTATTTTCAAATATCTATAGCCTGTCCAGTAACTTTTTAAACAAAAAAGTCAAAATATTCCTTTTTATGAAAGAAAACAACAGAAATGATTTTGTTTCATTCCTTTTTAAGGGAGACGAAAAAATAGCTTTTTGATGAAAACGATCCAAACAAATTATCGAAGAAAAAAAACCCACATATTTTGTTGTGAAATTTCTAATCCAACAGGGACCGACGACTGAGGTTTTGCTCAGGCTCTCATATCTCTAGCCAGTATGCAAAAAACCCCAAGACCAAGAACAGGTTTTGTTATCTTTTTCAGATGCTTGAAGGAATGAAAGAGGGGTGAAAGAGCCATATGTTCAGCCTGCGGATAAGCCCCCCACTATTTCTTGGAGTACGGAAGGTTGAAATCGCCATGTCCACTAGCATGTTTGATTGACGTAGTCAATCTTGATGTTCAAATATGTGGTTGGTTGGATTTGGGAAAGGTTGGGTCTTAGTGAGGTTAGTAAGCTCCACCCCTGAAAGCCAGCTTATGCTTGACTAGCGGTGATATCTCAGTTTCGAAATCACTAGATACGAACCTTAAAAGTTTAAATGGGGCCCATTGAATTTTTAAAAGAAAAAAAAATAGTTATTTTGGCAACTTTTGAAATAAGTTTATTTTCAAATAATTTATCGCGTAAAGATCCGACATAGGAAATCCAGACGACTAGATAATGTCTTGACTAATCTAATCACTTCCTTGACCCCCTGCGATGCGTCTTGGACCGCGGCCATCTGAACCCTCGGGGAAGCAGTCCCACGAAGTTCTCCCCGTAATAAGAGATAGAGGGGGTCTATGAGATGTGTTTGCTGTGAGTGTTTTAATCTTCCTTCAAAAAGTATTTATTCGGGAGCGAATAAAGCCAAATGATAAACATTCTTTTATCATAAGGATAGCATTACCATGAACGATTTTATTGCACAAACTTTCCATATAATTTCATTAAAGAAATAATACTCTAGGAAATCTATAGAAACGGTTGACTTTTTTACATTACTGCACGTTATCAGCTTATTTTATAGTCCATCAATATAAACTCTCCATCGGCAACCTGCGGCCCTTTTACAATTTTGTGTGGCTCTTCGCTCTTTTCAAAAACCCAAAACTATAAATAAAAATCTTTGAAAAATAAAAGCCTTACAATTTTAATAAAAAAAAACTTTCCCGTGGATTTATTTTGCTAATGGATAATTATGTATTGTAACACAAACTTAGTGGTAGTTAAGTCACCTAAATAAGCAGTTATCGCAATGAGAGATAAATGAAAGAGAATGAAGGGAGTTATGACTCATGATTTTCAAAATTTTCTAAGCTTATTTCAATAATGCGAAACCTTTTTAATATTCAAACAATGTTTTAATTACTTTGTTATCACTTTTTAACATCTTTCGAATGATGAATTCAGTTCAAAATTTTATTATTTTTCCCAAATGTGTAGTTATCTATTAAGGATCTTATTCTCGAACTATTTGTGGTGCAATCGATATTTTTTACTAAAACAACAAATATATATTATTTTCGTTGAAAATTTGAATTTAAAACCTATGTTTATTGTTTCTTTGCAATCTCTATGCATTCAAAACTTTTCTAATGCAGTTTCGTTTAAGCGGGGCGATGCATGTAACCGCCCGAATGTTGACCATGTTTCAGAGTCAAAGTTTATTTAAAAGGGAAGGAATTAATGAATGGTTTTGAAATTCATTATGTTTATTCATTATGTATTAAAATACAAGAATCAGATTATTTTTGTTTTTATTTTTCAAAATGGCCACCGTAGTAACTAATCTCCTGAGACCTTCAAGGCGAAAGGCATCAATCGGCGGGATTTTTTGCTTCTCCATCGGAATTCAAAATTTATTGGCAAGCTTCAGAATAAAAGAGGTTCGATTTTTACCGGGTATTTTTTCAGTAGTTTTTTTTTTGTAAAAAAAAAAACAGTAATTTTTTTATTTGGCATTCAGCAAATTTTGGCATTTTTGAGGTTCAACTAGAATCTAATACTATAGAGAATACGCATACCAAATTTCATACGAATCCAGCCATTATTGTCAGCCAATTAAAAAAACAGTAGTTTTGAGATAAACGTGTTTTAAGTTTTGACAGACAGAAAATGAGTTTGACTAAGGTCTGTCTTTTTGTGCGCTATCGTAGCACTAGTTTTTGTTCTTAAGTTCTGTATAAGTTCACCATACAATATAATAGACCCCAAGTGTCAGAAATTTGAAAAGCAGGTAGATATGCAACTTTTACTCCAATTTTTTTCAGTGAAGTGTAAAAGTAGATCAGTTTATGCATAGGGAGATGGTATAGTGAGCATCCGTAATTGTCCATATCTAGATTTATAGGTGGACAATACATTCTCTTATCTAACATGTGAAAGAGAATTAAAAACCCAACAAGTAGAATTACAACAGTGGTTGTCTCCTAGAAGAGTTTCCACTTCTACACACAATATATAAACCTTACAAATAAAAATAAATAAAATCACCAAACACTGCAATTTGGTTTTTGATTTAAACATTTAATCGCCATAAATGCCTATTTTCATTTACTTTCTTTCGCAAAATAAATTGATATTCTTTATTGTTCGCTGAATTAATTTGCAGTTCAAAGAAGAAAAATATATAGTACAACTAGCTTTATAAATCCGGAGTAGAGTGGGTTACCCTTAATAACGGGGACTTGTATATTATGAAAAAACTTTTACTTTAGGCCAATCGATCTCCCTACTAACTGGATCTCTTCCATCAGGATATTATGAGCACACCAACCCAACAACTGCTCACTGCTGATGTCAGCATTATTTTGTTTTACTTGAATGTCCGACTGAATTTCGGATTTTATTTTTATGAAGTAACTGTACAGTTGTTCATAAATATTTATAGATATTTTCATATATTTTTATTTGTAAACAGCAAAATTAAACAACGATCTCTAGCATAGCATTAAATAAATTGGGAAATATTATTAGAATCAAGTAGAATAAATGTGACCAATTAGCTTTCACAACAATACCCAATGCAATTCTCAAGGAGAAATCGTCTCACGTTTTGTCCTCCTAGACCCGATCGAATTTCGAAAAAATGCTTTTTTAGAAGATGCCTTCAGTACAAAAGTAATAATAAGCTCCTAAAATTTGGATTGTGTACCTCAAATAGTTTCGGCTGGGTGTTGATACGCGATTCAGTCAGGTCTTATTTCTTTATTGATATAGATTGGCTTGTTTCATGTGACGAAATTCCTTCTAGCTTTCATTCCTGCATTTCCTTCGATCGGTGCTCTGTTCCTATGTGACATTGATTCCCTAATCGTGGCTCGAAAACAAATTATTTTCATCCAGTATTTCGGTTGACACTGAACGCCTGAAACATGCCCATTAATACATGCCCCATGATCTAAAAATAAAAGCGAAACTTAACATCGTTCATTACATTCCCTGGAACTAAACAACAAATGAGAGGGAGACTAAAATATTTATGCAAAAAAAATCTTTCTCTACCGCTTTCTTAATCCACTTATTATGACCCATCAAAAAAAATATTGTGTTATATACTATGACGTTATACATTATCTAAACTGGATTTATGTCACAAATAAATATTTTTTAATAAAAAACTTACATTTTAAATTTCTCGTTCGTTTGACGAAATGGCAACAGAGGACATATTGCATAAAAATGGTTTTTTTTCGTGTAATCTCTTAAATGGAGGTTAAATATTTAGTTTTAAAGTTTTAAATATACTTCTAATTTTAAGTATTTTTAAATGGAATTTGGGATATAGCCTCGTCGGATTCTTTTTTGCCTCAATATGACGTAACCCATTTGCCTGGAAACTTGTGATTCGTACTATGAATTTAGGTGACGGACAGATAAACAGACCGAAAAATGATAATACGTTCCACTTTTTAAGTTATAAACGTAGTGTGGAAGCAAAAATCAAAACACTTCCCTCCCTACCCCAATTTTTATACAATGCCCCTCCTCTTCAAATTTCAAACAAACGTTAAATTACCGTTATCCTGATTAATAAGATATTAAATTAAATTACTACCATTATAATTTTAAGATCATTTGAACGTTTTTTAAAGAATATTCACAAAAAAATATATATATTGTTGATATTTCCCTAATTTTCATGACTTTGCGGGACTGTAACAGGAATACGGACATTTTTTGGCGGGATAGTGAGACATAAAGCAGGAATGTCTCACCAAAAACGGGACACCTGGTCCAAATATCCTGACGTGATATCTCTCACCTTTCCCAATTCTTTCCATAATAAAACACATTCAGCAAGAGAGAAATTGCTTTTTAGAAATGTGATTAATATCAGTATTCAGTAGCTACTGAAAGTTATAGAATGTTTGTCATATCCTCTTCTTTTCAAGCACAAATTTTATTTGAGATATCAGCCTCTATCTCAGATCTGTGGTTTTTACAAACTTTAGCGGGAACTGATAAATTTTTAATATTTTTATCATATTGCTCAAAATTTGACTAACTTATTATTTTAGTTTAGTTTCTGATAATAAATGTGTATCTCTCTTCTCTTTAAAAGAGGAAGATGAAAATGTAAACAGAATTCAAACAGGTTCTTACAAAATTGCTCAACCAACTGCTAAACAAACCACCAAACCATAAAGGCCAAATATCTGCCTTTGTAATACCGGCCCCGCTGATAGCCCCAGTAAATTCCCCTCGTCCCTTGGAGGTAAAGGGGAGGCGGGGTTTTCTTGGAAGAACGCTCAGGCCAGGACATTGACAATAAAGGCGGGGCGGAGTGGCAAGATGGATTGATGGATAGATAGAAGGGAGTTATGTGTAAGGGTGTGATTACCAGATTTTGAAATATATCTCTTTCTAACGATCGCCAAATTGTCAAAAATCGCAGCGCTATCTAGCGTATGATAATCAAAATAAAAACATCATTTGAAAATATTTGTTTGTAGTTAAAACATTTTTAAAAGTAGTTAGTGATTGTCTATTTTTTTGTTTTAAATTTTTTAATTAGGTATTCAACTATTTTGGAGGAGAAATCGTACTTTATTTTTATTATGTAACTGCAAAAAAAGTTACTTCGAACATCTATAAACAAATGTTCGAAAAATTTAAACTAAAAACTTAAAATAAATATAATAACTAATAAATAAAATTAAAAGCGATACAAAGGTATTGATAAGTTTGAATATTTAGATTCATTCTAAATTTGATTAGTTCCGTGTATTTTTCGTCAAGATGTTTCATAATATTAAAAAAGTGGACAAAAAAAAAACCAAAAAATCGATAGCCTTTAACTAAGAATTTTTTTAATATATAGTCAAATCTGAAGTTTTTTACATTCTAATGTTATTTTTCCTGAAATTTGTTTCCGGATTTTTTTAAAAAAGTATTTCAATTTATAAATAATGCAATGCGTCTAAAATTAAATTTAAAAAAATACAATGAAACAATGAAAATTTACACAAAGAAAGTTACTCTAAATTATAACAAATGTCAATATGGTTAATTTTAATGAAACTTTCATTGAAAATAGTAATAACTATGAGATGACTATAGACACATGGTTTCATTTCATTACGCCAATTTTTTTAGAAATAAAATTTAAATTTTCAAAATAGCAGCAAAATATAAAAAAGTGTATACTAATTTCTCTAGGAAACTTTCGAGGACTTTCTTGTTTGAAACAAAAACCGCGCAAGTTAAAACGTAGTTGACTTTTCTTTAAAAACTATACTGTACCAGTAATTGTAACGACAAATTGGCGCAATCGTTAGGATGACGGACTCAAGATCGGTAGGTTTAAAAGAGCGTAGGTTCGATTCCCGCTTACCCTCGACCGCAACAACCGAAATAGCGAAAATAAAACCTGTTCACACATAAATCGTGTTATTTAATTTTTTTTTTACTTTCTTAAGTGGCGCCCTCTATCTGTAAAACTTTCAAAATTTAGCCATGATATCTAGAATTCGTAGATTTAATAGATATTGTAGACCTCGGTCGACAAATGTTTTGTTTTTACGGATGTCTAATAGATATCCACACAGTACATACGGCTACTTATGGAATTTGTGGACCTCTAATAGACGTTTACCATATCGCGAATTCGTCCAGAAAGTCTAAAACATGTCCGCAATGTCTATAATTTCGATGTTAAATGGACTTGCTATAGACGTAAGTCGACGGAACTCGTGTGTAGATTTAGTGTCACTAATCTTAACCTCCAAACTAAGTGTGACTTCCTAACTTTTCGAAGGAACTCAGCTAAAAATGTTCTACAAAAAATCTACAGAATATAAAGATCTACAGATTTTTTTTTTCATAAATCTTCAAATACTCGGCAGAATAAAACTTCAGATTTCAATAACTGCAAATTTCTTCAGATATTTTTGACATACTTTTTTCAACTTGAAAGCTTCGCTTACATTCTGCAGATTTCTGTCAAGTTTTCAAAATGTTAAAAAATAAAAATGTCTTTTTTATAATTGAACTAGCTTTATAAACCCGGCGTTGCACGGGTGCACCCTTAATAACATTAATTAGTAGGGTTTTTTATGTAAACTTTTATTTTATACCAATTGATCCATCCACTGTGGTCCACTCCATCAGGATATTTTAATCTCCTCCCATTCTGATATGAGGGGTTGATTTTATCCCGGCCCTTCCGGAGTTTCAGGGCTTTCCCATAGGCCCCTATTCAAATTGCCAGAACAGCTATATGATATAATGGCCTGTTTCTATTTTACAATTAGCGCAAAACGAAACTGCCCAAATGAGGTAAACATTCCACTTCGTATTTCATACAACTCGATAGGGTTGGGGGACCCAATCGGTAAAGACTTTCGTCTTGCCTGCGATAGGTCCCAGGTTCAGGTCCGGGAATCGCCAAAATTACTGCCGACCCATAAACGGCTCGTGCAGCCAAAAAATGTCCGACGAATAATACCCCGTGTAGAGGAAAGGCACTTTAAATATCCTCCAAATTCCCAACGCTGCGTACGATGTTGCCTTTAAAAGTTCCATTGGATACCTACTCACGTGTCGGCTCGTAACTTGACTGTGGTTCTAAATTACCACTCCCGTTTCCAATAGAACTCGTGTGTAGCTTTAATGCGACGATAATTCAAACTAACCCTAACACATACAATTGGATGGGAATAGCTAACCTACGTTAAATTTTCAACTTCGCCAAAAGCCGCCAATGCCAAAATTCAATCGACCATTACGCCATATTAACATCAGAAAAAAAAACAGACATTCATCCTCTTGTATGGTTGGAAAAGTTTTATTAAGTACAAATTCCTTATTTATGCCGAATATATTCCGGTTAACCTAAAGAATCGTGGCCGGCAATTTTACGGAAAACCCCGATGGCAATCTTTGGCGAAATTAGCAATTGCATTGACAATTTCTAAATGTTAATCTATTTAAATCTTAAACGCATATAATTTATTCTGAAGTTTTCTTATACTAATATTTTATTAATTAGATGCTTACTGATTTTAAATAATTATTTACTTTTTTTTTAAATCAATTCTTCGTCATTTTAAAAATTCACTTTTTTTTATAAATCTGGTCTGCAATTTAATGAATCTTTCCGCTGTTTTAAGTCGGCCATTTTGAAATTAGGTAGTATTTTTGGTCATTTCGAGATGGTAACCATCTCGGCAAGTGCCGGGATTTGTTATCACTTCGACTTGGCGACATTTTTGAAAATTCGCCAAATCCGGCAACGATTCTTTAGGTTAACCTATATTCCTCCATATCATCATTTCTTACCATTTGTAAACATCAATTAAATTAAATTCGGAAACGTAATTAAAATCTACTTGGGAAAATCTGATCCATTATAAAAAAAATAAAGAGATTTAAAATCAACAAATAAAATACTATATTCAAATAACAATCCAGCAAATTAAACCGACGTGCTCTTTTTTTCTTTTTTAATTTTCGTTCACGCTGAACGCGCTGAAATTTCTTATAAATTGAAGTAAAAAATATAAATTCTAATCTTACAATGTTATTCCTATGGGGAAATTGGCTCACGTTTTGCACTCCTACAACCGTTTGAGTTCGAATAAAAAGTATCGTATAGCCTATTCCTGGTTCTAAGCTATCTCCCCACCAATTTTCAGCCAAATCCGTTTAGCCGTTCTTGAGTTATAAATGGTCTTACTAACACGACTTTCTTTTATATATATAGATATTTAGTACTAGAGACAATTTTTGGATAGTGTAAGCATTGTGATTGTTTGGATTTTACCATTTTGATTAAATCAATGCTTTTTGTTAATGAATCAGTTTCTACTTTCTTTTTGAGTTCTTTTAAAAAAGAAACAAAACAGTAAACTGTTAGAAATATATTTCTTCTGTAAAAACTTAAATAAATTACATTTGAATTCATAATTGCTTAACATTACCCTCAACCAGTATTGAAACATTTAAAATAACTGTGGAATTAGTTATTTTAGTTATTAAAATATTACCCCAATTTTGGGTTTGTAGAACATTTCCTCATTACACTGCAAGAGTGATGCAGAGCTTCGCATTAATTTTTAAAGTAGTTTTTAACAATGTGGGTAGTTTATGTTGTTTAGTTTATGTATTTTCCCCCTTGTAATTGAAGGTTGATGGATGAATATCTTATTTTATGACTTTAACCAAAGATGGCAAATGAGTGTGCAGTATATAAAACTGTCCCTATTCGACATTTTGTGTTAAAGTTGCAGTTTCATCGAAATAGTCATTGGTATATCAAATTTCTGGAGCACAATTAGAGCAGTAATGGATAAAAAAAATTACTTGAATCTTGAAAAGTATGAATCCATACATTATATAGTCATAGTAAAATTTAATGTTAACTTCTAACCTGGACCATCAGGCGTTTTTTTTTTAAATGTGGCATTTGAACAAGACTGTAAAGCAAATTTATAAACCCATTCATAATTGAGCATTTGAGTAACTAAATTTTCATCACATACATAAGATAGATAGAAAAAAAGATTGTCGATTTTTTCTGTCGAACTTCTCGTGTATAACTTTTGAGCCAATTTATAGACAAATTAACATTTTTTTTAACCTGATATTGTAAAGAGTTAACACAACATGACATGATTAACAATTACATGATTAAATTATATTTTGTGCAAACCCTGTTAAAGTCAATGAAATAAATTCTTAAAAATGCAATAAACCTCCTCGTTGGTAAGTCGTATCTTGCTCAAGTTCAAAAAAATAATTTCCTTCAGCAGTTATGGCAAAATTTAATATTTTAGGACAAGTGACGTGGGTTAGGCAAATACCCAGTGGGTAAGGTACTTAGAAACGGGTATTTGGGCAATTCTACCATAATTTTTAATTTTATGTCCCTTGGGCATAACTTTTGAAAAAATTAATATTTCTTTTCAATATTTTCTTATTATACTAATAGACTGGTCCTTATATAATTGCAAAATGGAATTTTAAAGCAAAGAAACTCCAAATAATTTTTAGGACACAAAACAATGCAGAAAATTCCTTACCGTCCCATGTCCTGAATGTCAAATATTTAGTTTAGTACTCAAAGTAACGCATTTTGATCTAAAAATTACATTCATTTGGATTTTAAATTGAACTAATACTATATCTTAACAAATTCCTTCCAAGAAATTTTGGCTTTTAATATTTGTAATGTGTGTATTTCTCTTCTAACTTTGTCCCTGGCTTTTGGTACCTCCACTGACCTCATTGCTAAAGTGGTGAAGAGAGGCACTGGATGGACCTACAGTGATTCTCCAATCATGAAAACTGTATTGCAGAAAACTCACATTTCAGTTAGTAGCCGCATTTTTTTTGCTATACTTCACTAATAAGCCCAAAAGTTTAAAAAAAAAAAACCAGTAAAATGAGCTACTTGGATTTATTGCTTTTCTTACAGTCCCCCAGGGTTAAGGTTAATTTTTGCTTGATAATTGGAATTTTTTTCTATAAATAAGTTTAAGTGGAGTATAAGGAGTAAAAAATCAATTTTTATTAAACTGGAGTTAGTTTAAACACAAAAAAGACCAGAAAACATCGTGAATTTCCTTACCATCCGTTCCTTACCTTCCGTTCCTTACCATCACAATGATCTAAGGATGGAAGACCGAAACCAGTTTTAAGACTAACCGGTTTGTTCAAGACTTCGGTTTCATTGAAAATTAGTTATTTTCATAAGACCAGTTTAAACCGATTTCATTGATACCGGTTTTTTATTAAAGTGCCTTCGCTAATTTTTTTAAAAATTTCAAATGAGCTTTGCTGGTTTTTTTTGTAATTCTAGAACCCTTTTAAACCTTTTTACAAACGTTTAAAGTAATTTTAAAAAAATAAATTTCACAAGTTTTTTATACCTGAAATTAAAAATTATGGTAGAACTGCCCATTTACCATTGACCTGGGTAAATACTCAAAATCAGGATGTTTTTACTTTGAATTATTTCTGTGCATATAATATTGTTTTAAAATTTAATAATGTTATAAACACTCTTACAAACACATAATTCACCTCACAAATTCTGTATTTAATTATAAAATTATTATTCCAAAAGTGTTCAAAAATGTATATATTTAAATTTTAAATTCTCAGGCCAGAAGCTAATGACAAGCTAAATTCTAAATAGTACATATGTTTGAATATTAATGTTATAAACATATAATGCTGTTTGAATGTTACTGCTTTATAAAAACTTATGCACCTATGCTACATTGCTATACAACTTATCTTGACACGTGAAAATCTGTTGAAAAATATAATTACAAATCCAAAAGAAAGAAAATACTAAAAGAACTTTTCCAAATGTATTTGTTTTAAATATTTAAAGTGATGCAGATAACTCTTCAAAAATGTAATAACAAAGTTGTTGTTAGACATATGTGTCCTAAAGTATATTTTACCAGTAAATCGAGAGATGGAAAAGGCATAAAAAATATTAGGTATACTAATAAATATATATATATAATTTTTTTGATGCATACCAATAGCAAATAAAAGACCTTATAACTAACAAGATGTAATAACTAATTGTAAAAATAAATCTAAGATTCAAGTGATTCAAATAATTCTAAGATAAAAATACTTAAAATACATTTTCACCATCTTTAGTATGCGTTGTTCCAAGCTGAAATAAAACATTATTAATGAAAAAGTTGAAAAATTATATTTACATTTTCAGAAAATGACTGTTTCGTTGACGCATCGTCAACAGAAAACAGAATCGTCAACAGAGTTGATTCAAGTATTGATTCAAGAAAGTATTGATTCAAGTAAGCCTTTGGTCCTAATATATGAATGATCAACGACTTTTGTTATCGATAACGCAAAAGAAAAATGAATTATTTTTATTAAATATATAAATATTTTGCAATATTTGGAAATTTCGGAACATTTTTCAAAATATATATATATAAAAGAAAGTCGTGTTAGTTACACTATTTATAACTCAAGAACAGATTAACTGATTTGGCTAAAAATTGATGGGGAGATAGCTTAGAACCGGGAATAGGCTATAGGATAGTTTTTATTCGAAACCAAACGGGTGTAGGAGTGCAAAACGTGAGCCGATTTCCCCATAGGAATAGCATTGTAAGATTAGAATTTATACTTTTTTTTTAATTTCAATTTAAAGAAATTTCAGCACGTACAGCGTGAACGAAAACTAAGAAAAAAAGAAAACAAGTAGGTTTGTTACAGAATCTGTTACTTAAACCGCTTCCACAGAACATTTATGCTCAACAGGAAACAAACTATTTATACACTTCAGAAAGAAATTCGCCAAACAGAGCATTTAGCTAGTTGTAATACAAACATTTAAACGCCAAAAGTAACTATTTTCATCAATCTTCTTTCTCAGATTTAATAATTAGACTTTATCGTTGGCTACATTTGTGTGAAGTTCGAAGAATAAGGATGTAATCTTTTTTAATAAATATCTTTGTGTCGCCACAATTTCCCATTTACATTTCTTTCGAAAATTCAGTTATTTATCGTTTGTTAAATTAATTTACAGTTCGAAAAAGATATAATTAGTACAATTGATGCTTTAAAAATAAAAGTGAAACTTTGCATATTTTTTATGCCAAGTTAGAATTCTCTATCTATCTTTCTTCATACATATGTAATGAACCATCAAAAGAACTCTATTGTGATATTACAACAATCCAAACTGAATTATATCGCATAAATAAATATTCTTTCAAGAGTTTTTATCTTTATTTTAAATAAAGTTTCTCGTACGTTTAACTAAATGGCAACAGTGAAAATATTGAATAAAAAAGGAATTTGCATGTTATTTCAATGTAGATTAAATTTTTAGTTATTTAAATTTTAAATAAACTTCTAATTAAATTTTTTGAATGAAATCTGGAATGTAGCCTAATCTGATTTTAGCTTCCACACTACGTTTATAACGTAAAAAGTGGAAGGTTTTATATTCGTTCAGTCCGTCTGTCTGTCCGTCTGTCACCCACTTTCACAGAAAGAACCACAAGTCCCACAGACAAGTGGGATACGTCATTTTAAAGAAAAAATTAGATTAGGCTACATTCCAAATTTCATTAAAAAATTTAAATTAGAAGTTTATTTAAAATTTAAATAACTAAATTTTTTTATCAACATTAAAATAACATGCAAATTCTATTTTTATTCATATTTTCACTGTTGTCATCCACAAGTCCCACAGACAAGTGGGATACGTCATTTTGAAGCAAAAAATCAGATTAGGCTACATGCCAAATTTCATTAAAAAATTTAAACTAGAAGCTTATTTAAAATTTAAATAACTAAAAATGTAATCTACATTGAAATAACATGCAAATTCCATTTTTATTCAATATTTTCACTGTTGCCATTTCGTTAAACGTACGAGAAACTTTTGTTAAAATAAAAATAAACTTTTTTGAAATATAGTTATATATATACAAAACTAAACACTTTTGAAAAAATATTTATTTATGTAATATAATTCGGTTTGGATTGTTGTATTATCACATCAGAGTTCTTTTAATGGTTCTATATATATGTGTGAAGAAAGGTGCATAGAGAATTCTAACTTGGCATAAAAAATATGCAAAGTTTTGATTTATTTTTAAAGCATCAATTGTACAAATTATATATTTTTTGAACTGTAAATTAATTTAACAAACTATAAATAAGTGAATTTTCGAAAGAAATGTAAATGGGAAATTGTGGCGACAAAAATATTTATTAAAAAAGATTACATCGTTATTCTTCAAACTTCAAACAAATTAAGCAAACGATAAAGTCTAATTATTAAATCTGAGAAAGAAGATTAATGAAAATAATTAATTTTATCGTTTAAATGTTTAATTACAACTAGCTAAAGGCTCTGTTTGGCGAATTTCTTTCTGAGGTGTATAAATAGTTTGTTTCCTGTTGAGCACAAATGTTGTGTGGAAGCGGTTTAAGTGACAGATTCTGTAACAAACCTACTTGTTTACGTTATAAGCGTAGTGTGGAAGCTAAAAGCGAAACTTGCGTTTTTTTTAATGCCAAGTTAGAATTCTCTATGCATCTTCCCTCATACATAGAAAATGAACCATCAAAATAACTCTATTGTGCAATTACAACAATCCAAAATAAATTAAATCACAAAAATAAATATTTTTCAAGAGTTTTATTTTTATTTTAAATAAAGTTTCTAATACAATTGACGAAATGGCAACAATGAAAATATTGGATAAAAATGGAATTTGCATGTTATTTCAATGTGGATTAAATGTTTAGTTTTTTAAATATTAAATATAAATATACTTCTAATTTAAATTTTTTGATGAAGTTTGGGATGTAGCCTAACCTGATTTTTTGCTTCAAAATGACGTATCCCACTTGTTTGTGCGACTTGGGGTTCGTTCTGTGAAAGTGGGTGACAGACGGACTCAAACGATTATAATACTTTCCACTTTTTACGTTATAAACGTAGTGTGGAGGCTAAAATAGGAATGCACACTAGATAGCATGGAAATATCAATTGACTGTTTGATTAGCAAGATATCATGTCATATAAAATAATGTTTTCTTTCATTAGAAAATTTGTTGTAGGATAACTTTTTTTGAAATAATAAGCAATAAAGCCACGCAGAAAAAGCCAATTATTTAAGTAGTTTTTGTTAGTTAAAACATATATTATAATACAATTTTACTTTTAAGTAGAGAAACTAAGCCAAATAAATTCTTTTCGAGGGTTTGGAAATGGCCGCATTTTTTTTTAATTCTTGAGCAGTCCATCCAGTTATATCATATATCGTTGTTACGTTGGCTCTTTAAATGGGCGGACATATTCAATTTTTTTTTAGTATACTTGGCATTATGAAAATTTTGGATTGGATTTTTGAATTCTACAAGTTTACGACAACGGCTTAAGTCATGATTTAAACAAGTTCATCCATAATTTTTTTTCCTGATTTACGGCAATGGAAATCTGGAAAACATTTGTGGTAAATTTGTTTAAATCATGACTTCAATTTTCTAACATTTGTAATAACTTAATAATCTATTTTAAAAAATTCCAAACGCCACACATTTCACTAGCCTCAGCTACGAGCTTGTGGACGATTTGTTGAACTAATTTCGAATGTTAATTAAGAATGTTAGTTAATTTCAACCATATTAATTTAAGTTATAAAAATAACAATTTAACTGAATATAAGAGACTAGGGGGCACGCCCCCTTCTCGCTATCGCTCGTCAACCCCCGGGAACTGCTTGCGCAGTTCCCTTTGGATCGCTTCGCTCGCTCACCGTTCATTGAAATATTTTAGTCTAGCCTTAAAGGCTAACCTTAAGGAACAAGTTCGGCAACTTTTTTCGCCAAATTGGTATTATGGCAGCCATTGGCTACAAAAATCACCACAGATCGTATTTTAAGCGAATAATTATCAAATAGTTCAATTTTTTTTCTATGTATTCCGTTTGCATTAGAGAATTTATTTTGCTACTTTCTTTATAAGTTGATCCTGTCCATTTCTTTCATCGTTAGGAATTCTTAAATCGTATTAATACATTTAAAAAATTAGTAATCATTAATTATTAAAATAACTCATTTTTTAAAATTATTTTTTGTGCACATTATTTTGAACTTGCAGCAAACTGTTGAGTTCTGATTTTCTTATTTTAAAATATCGCTACTATCTACGATCGCAAATGCCACGATAATTTTTAATAAGGAGATCTTTCATGTTCTCTCAGCAAACATTCAGTTTTGAGCAGCATTTTAAGTAATTATTTGTTGTCATTTCACAGACTTGGCAAACACTCGGTTTGTTGTCATTTTGACTTGGCGACATTTTTCAACTGGCGCCAAATCCGGAAATTGTCCTTTAGGTTAACCGCCTTTAGTATCCTTTTAAAATAAAATAATTATAAATTAATGCTTATAAATTAATGGTTATTATTTCGAAAATATTTTGCTGCTTGACTAAGATCCATTTGTAAAAAACTTAGAAACCGTGGTAGCCGTCAACGCTTAGAAACTATATTTAAAAACAATTTGAATTTTTCCTTTTTTATTAACAATAGTGTTCAGTCAATCGAAATTATAATTTAAATTTTCAAACATTTAACGTACCTAATATTATGCATGTTTAAATTTAAACTTACTGATTCATCCTAAAGGGTTTTTTTAAAACTAACAAGTAGGTTTGTAACAGAATCTGTCACTTAACTCGCTTCCACATATTTGTGTTGAACAGGAAAAAACGCGCCAAACACAACATTAATTCTATATTTAACATTTACAAGCTAAATTTGGCTAGTTTCATTTATTTTATTTCGAAAATTTAATAATTATTACTTATCGTTTGCAAAAATTAATTTATATTTTAAAGAATAAATATGTCATATTCCTCGCTTTTAAATAGAATGAAAACATTTCATATCACCATACAAGGATTCCGTAGTGAAATATATTGACGTCATTTCAAACTGATCGATATTGCAAAAATAAATTTATTTTAATTTATTGTCTAAAAGAATTAAAGTTTCTCGAGCGATTGTTGCGAATGGCAAATGTGATTTAATTCTAATAAAAACAGGGCCTTTAGCTATTTGTAATTCAAACTTTTAAACGCCAAAATTAACTATTTTCATTAATCTTCTTTCTCAGATTTAATAATTAGACTTTATCGTTTGCTAAATTTGTTTGAAGTTCGAAGAATAATGATGTAATCTTTTTTAATAAATATTTTTGTCGCCACAATTTCCCATTTACATTTCTTTCGAAAATTCACTTATTTATAATTTGTTAAATTAATTTACAGTTCAAAAAATTTATAATTTGTACAATTGATGCTTTAAAAATAAAAGCGAAACTTAGCATATTTTTTTTATGCCAAGTTAGAATTCTCTAGGCATCTTTCTACATACATATATATAGAACCATTAAAAGAACTCTATTGTGATAATACAACAATCCAAACCGAATTATATCACATAAATAAATATTTTTTCAAAAGTGTATTTTTATTTTAACAAAAGTTTCTCGTACGTTTAACGAAATGGCAACAGTGAAAATATTGAATAAAAATGGAATTTGCATGTTATTTCAATGTAGATTAAATTTTTAGTTATTTAAATTTTAAATAAGCTTCTAGTTTAAAATTTTTCATGAAATTTGGCATGTAGCCTAATCTGATTTTTTGCTTCAAAATGACGTATCCCACTTGTCTGTGGGACTTGTGGATGACAACAGTGAAAATATGAATAAAAATAGAATTTGCATGTTATTTCAATGTAGATAAAAAAAATTTAGTTATTTAAATTTTAAATAAACTTCTAATTTAAATTTTTTAATGAAATTTGGAATGTAGCCTAATCTGATTTTTTGCTTTAAAATGACGTATCCCACTTGTCTGTGGGACTTGTGGTTCTTTCTGTGAAAGTGGGTGACAGACAGACAGACAGACAGACGGACGGACAGACGGACTGAACGATTATAAAACCTTCCACTTTTTACGTTATAAACGTAGTGTGGAAGCTAAAAGAGCACTTGGGTTTAATTTTCTGGATTGTTATTTGAATATCAGTATTTTATTTTATTTGTTGATTTTAAATCTTTTGATTTTTTTTTATGGTGGATCAGATTTCCTCAACTAGATTTTAATTATGTTTCCGAATTTAATTCAACTGATGTTTACAAATGCTAAGAAATGAAGATATAGAGGAATATAGGTTAACCTAAAGAATCGTGGCCAGATTTGGCGAGTTTTCAAAAATGTCGAAAAGTCGAAATGATAACAAACCCCGGCACTTGCCGAGATGGTTGCCATCTCGAAATGACCAAAAATACTACCTTATTTCAAAATGGCCGACTTAAAACAAAGGAAAAATTCATTAAATTGCAGACCAGATTTATAAAAAAAAGTGGAACTTTGAAATGCCGAAGAATTGATTTTAAAAAAGTAAATAATTATTTAAAATCATTAAAAATCTAATTAATAAAATATTAATATTAGAAAACTTCAGAATAAGTTAAATGCGTTTCAGATTTAAATAGGTTATCATTTAGAAATTGCCAATGCAATTGCTAATTTCGCCAAAGGTTGCCATATTTGGCGTTACCAGATTTGGCGTAAAATTGCCGGCCACGATTCTTTAGGTTAACCGGAATATATTTGGCATAAATAAGGGATTTATCTATATATATAAAAGAAAGTCGTGTTAGTTAAACCATTTATAACCATACTACTAATTAGGGTTATTAAGGGTACACCCGTGCAACGCCGGGTTTATAAAGCTAGTACTTTATAAAACTTTTCCAACCATACAAGAGGATGAATGTCTGTTTTGTTTTCTGATGTTAAGATGGAGTAATGGTCAATTGAATTTTGGCATTGGCGGCTTTTGGCGAAGTTGAAAATTTAACGTAGGGTAGTTATTCCCATCCAGTTGTATGGGTTAGGGTTAGTTTGAATTATCGTCGCATTAAAGCTACATACGAGTGCTATAGGAAGCGGGAGTCGTAATTTAGAACCACAGTCAAGTTACGAGCCGACACATATGGAAGTACCCAATGCAACTCTTAAGGGCGACATCGTACGCAGCGTTGGGAATTTAAAAGGATATTTAAAGTGCCCTTCCTCTATTCGGGGTATTATTCGTCGGACATTTTTTGGCTGCACGAGCCGTTTATAGGTCGGCAGTTATTTTGGCGATGCCGGACCTGAACCTGGGACCTACCGCATGCAAGATGAAAGTCTTTACCGACTGGGTCTCCCAACCCTATCGAGTTTGAAATATGAAGTGGAATGTTTACCACATTTGGGTAGTTTCGTTTTGTGCTAATCGTGAAATAGAAACAGGCTATTATATAATGTAGCTGTTCTGGCAATTTGAACAGGGACCTATGGGAAGGCCCTCAAACTACTGGTAGGGCCGGGATAAAATCAACCCCTCATATCAGAATGGGAGGAGATTATAATATCCTGATGTAGTGGACCAGTTGAGGGATCAATTGGTATAAAATAAGTTTACATAAAAAAAACTACTAGTTAGGGATATTAAGGGTACACCCGTGCAACGCCGGGTTTATAAAGCTAGTACTTGGATAAAAACACTTGGACTTGTGATTGATAAAAACACTTCACCTCCATTGCCGAGATACATTGATTGGGTGTTGGCAATTCTTGCAACGAAGCCTTTTATCGTCAGGAGATCGCACATGTCCTTTTTGTGTTTGTTTTGCTGCATACATTCTAACTTGCTTGGTCTTCCTGTAGATGTTTCGATAATCTGTCTTTCATCTAACGGAGTTTTCATAAGTGCTTTAGTTATTTCTCTGCGAAAGGTCAGATGATACTTTTTTTTTCTTCGGATAAACCAATCTCCAAATCTTTCAAGCATTGGCCAAACTGATATCTATATCTATATATATAAAAGGCATAATTTATAAAAATAGGCCACCACTACTTATTACCGCGTTTTTTTTATTCTATATATTGCAACCAAGTTATCTCATAATAAATTGCACAGTTCAAAATATTTCATATTTACTTTTTCATTTGACAAAGAAAAAGAAAATCAAGAGCAATTTATATGAATGAAGTTGCATTTCCTGTAAAATTTGTCAGTCAAAGAATCACCATTGTATAGACTTTGGTATTGTATAGTCCAGCAGCAGAAGATTTCTTTCCCATAAAATAATTCCATTTTCTTATTACTTAAAATTTATATTTGTTAAAATAATTCAAAAAGTTTTTAATGTTCTCTATTCTATAGTTTCAACTAAAGAGCACATATAATCAATAGAATTACAAAAAGAATTCTTTTTGTAATTCTATTCAAATCATATTGTACAATTAAGCTGCTTTCAGCGCTGTTTTCATTATGACTTTTAGCTTCCACACTATGTTTATAACGTAAAAAGTGGAAGGTATTAAAATCGTCCAGTCCGTCCGTCTGTCCGTCAACCACTTTCATAGCCCGAACTACAAATGCTACGGACAAGTGTGATACGTCAAAAAAATTCAGCGCATCGAAATTAGAATACATTGAAAATTTCAGAAAAAAAAATCGAATTCGAAGTACTTCAATTATGTTTAAAATAACTGCAAAATTTAATGCTCATTTAAAAAGCATAAAATATGAAGCCACTTTTATTAGAATTATATCACCATTGCCATTCGCAACAATCGCTCGAAAAAACTAATTCTTTTAGACAATAAATTAAAATAAATTTATTTTTGCGACATCGATCAGTTTGAAATGACGTCAAATATATTTCACTACGAGATACTTTGTACGTTGATATGAAATGTTTTCATTCTATTTAAAAGCGAGGAACAATGCATATTTATTCTTTGAAATATAAATTAATTTTTGCAAACGATAAGTAATAATTATTGAATTTTCGAAATAAAATAAATGAAACTAGCCAAATTTAGCATGTAAATGTTTAATATTGAATTAATGCTGTGTTTAGCGGCTTTTTATTTATTCAATATTTTCACTGTTGCTATTTCGTCAAACGTACGAGAAACTTTATTTAAAATAAAACTCTTGAAAGAATATTTATTTATAAGATATAATTTAGTTTGGATTGCTGTAATATCACAATAGAGTTCTTTTGGTGGTTCATTATATATGTATGAGGAAGGATGCATAGAGAATTTTAACTTTGAATAAAAAAAAGCGAAAGTTCGCTTTTATTTATAAAGCATCAATTTTACTAATTATTTATTATCCTTTCTCGAAAGAAAGTTAATGAATATGGGAACTTGTGGCAACTAAAAGATTTTTATTACAAAAAGTTGCATCATTGTTTTTCGAATTTCAAACAAATTCAGCAAATGATAATGATTAATTATTAATTTGCGAAAGAAGATTAATGAGAATAGTTGACTTATGACTTGAGTGGGGTGGCCCGTCAGGGCCAAGCACCGCGACCACCTGTCTATTGTACTAAAATGAGAATAGTTAATTCTGGCGTTTAAAAGTTTGAATTAGAAATAAATTATAAGCTGAAGGCCCTGTTTAGCTAATATTTTTCAGAGGGGTATAAATAGTGCGTTTTTTGTTGAGCACAAATACTGTGTGGAAGCGGTTTAACTGACAGATTCTGTAACAAACCCCTACTTGCTTGTTTTTTTATTTCATTAAAATTACTACTTGTTTTTACACATATAATCAATCTTGTACAACCACCCCAAACCCTCACCAAATTAAGTAGACGCAGATAATTCTATTAGACCACCGCTCAACGGTGCTAAGCTGATTTCGGTTAGGTAAGTTTAAATTATCGTCGCACTAGAGCTACACGAGGGTCGTCATAATTTAGGCTCCCTCTACGCGGGTTATTATTCGTCGGACATTTTTATCTGCACGGGCCGTTTATAGGTCGGCAGTTATATTGGCGATACCTAGACCCAAACTTCCGCATTTGATAAAATGCGATTATGACCTTCCGCATGCAAGGCGAACGCCTTGACCGACTGGGCTCGAAACTGATTTCGGAATTAGCTAAGAGTAAATAAATTGTTTATAGAAATATTAATTTGATATATATCTTTAACATTTTTCAAAAACTCATTTTTTAATTTTTATTAACTAAGCATATACGAGATATTTTTTTTTTCAAACGACTTTCTTGAATCCTGACTAGTTTCCACGTAGACAGCCTGTACCATTTTTCCCTCATACATTATATTAATTGATAATTCATCCGTCGATAAACATGACTATCCAGTAAGAAGAGCCGTTAAAAAATATTGAATGCATTTTATATTATTTTTTCATATCTCTATTTCTATTCAATAATTTCTTTGAATATTACTTTAATAATTTTGATTTGTTTCTGTAAGATAAGAACAAAATTGTATTATTTCAAACAAATGTACTTCCACAAGGACCAAAAATGAAAATAATAGCACTTTAACTGTTGCTATTCACGACGAGAAACATGCCCATTCATCAATGTACCGTATATATAAACATTTAAGAGTTCGAGGTTATTAATTAAAGCATATGAAGGGTAATTAAAAACCGTATGCTTAAAATTACACTATTAGCAGGAAATTCAAGGTATTCAATTTTAAATGTACGACGATAAGATGCTTAATCAGCGATTTACTATTTCTAATTATCAGTAAACGAAAACTATTTTAATATGTATTATTAATTTGTAATTAGCCATAATCAACATAATTTTATAACTTTGCTTAGTTTCAGTATATTATAAAAGTGTTTCAAGTTTTTATTTTAGAGGGTTATTTCTGGTTTACTTTATATTTTCATAATCGACATTTTGCGAGCTATTACCCGATATGTCCAACAGCCTGGGCCGAAACCGGGGGGTCAAAACCAAAATATTTTGTTTTTGCTTAGCGATAGTGCGGAAAAGTTGCCTTTTTCTTTCAAATTTAAGATTGTAAAATTTAAAAGCGATAAAAAAATAATTTCATGGGGCGCCATCGACAAGAAAATTGGGGGTCATATGACCGGGGGTCAAAAATACAATTTATTTTTTTCGCTTAGCGATAGTGCGGAAAAGGTATAATTCTCCTTCAAATATAATTCCTTCAAGAATTTAGAAGCAATAAATTAATGCCTTCATGGGGTACTTTACTGATCTCTCAACAGCCTTTGTATGATATGAATATTTTGGAAATTCTACGAAGACCATCGCTCATTGTTGGTAGATGACTCTTCAATTAATTGCTTGAGTTCTTCGTCTTTAGTTTCCAATTAACTACTTCCTTATGTGCATTATGTGACTTTCACCATGAAATCATTTCCACATAATCTGTAGCTTAGAAGTTTATGGCAGGGATGACAACTTTTTATATTTATTGTTGACTGAATCTTTACTGTTCCTTACTTTAAGTATTCTTCGTAACTAATTTTCGAATAAGTTTTCATTCCTCGGTTAATTTTAGCGGGAAAATAATTTCTGGAGAGGCAAAATATCCATTAATCTATATAAAAGAATCAACTAGTTCTTGGAGTAGTACTGGAAGGTAACGAGAAAGTTATATCAGTTTAAATAGATGCTTGGAACCATCGACACAAGAAGGCTTTAATTTAATATGAAACCATATTGTTGCATATTCCTTTATTACATACGTCGACAATATCTTAAGACTTTGAGTAGGATATTTTTCGCTGATGTAAAGCCGAAGTACGAGGTTTGTTGTTGTGAGTCATCTTGCATGGGACAGCTTACAAGGGTTCCACGCAGCTAAATCAGGGGTGCAAATACCGCTTGATACTGCCAGAGACACACACACATATATCAAGAAGATAATAATTTTGATCACTACTGAGGTCTGGAAGTGCTCGCAATTGATCAGGAAAATTTCCTTGACCGTTGAAAATCAATAACTGGTTGATTTTCACAGTTTTGCAAAGCTTTCCAAAGCCTATTTTGAATGTTCCAAATACAAAATTGTTATTGATTGTTATGCAACAGAAATTTCCCAACTTGGCACAATCCTTAAAAAATGTACTTTACCCAATATGCCCACATCATTACATTTAACAGAATGTCAGCCATATTCAAATGTGCAAGGGCAGACATCTGTTGGGTCATTGACCACTGAGTCTCAGTTTGTCAACAGTGATCCACGTGTGTCTGACTTGCTACAAAATTTTAAATATAGCTTTGCTAATACCGCAGTTACACTGCCTTGGGCAGCGCCTTGAGCGATGCCTTGGTCGCTGCCCAAGGCACCGCTCTAACTAAGTTTTGAAATCGCAACTTTTGCAAAATATATGCTTAGCCATGTTATACCATTTTCACTAGGTATGGGAATCATCATAACATCAACTTAAAACAAAAATAAAAAGATAACATCCGTTTATTTAATTATTATATGATAAAAGTTTTTAAAATAGTGTCGCCGTATCTGCTGTATATTTTTGGCATTTAAAATTTTTTTAAAATATATAATTAAATAACTAGAAAACATTTTTGTGTTTCAAATTTGTTTCATTTCAATGTTATGTTTACCTATATGGAAAAAGCGCTAACATGGCAAAGCAATATATCTGCGGAAGTTGTGATTCCAAAACTAATGCATTAGCTCTATGGGACTGACAATCCCTCTTATGTACACTTATTCTATACTGAACGTCTAAATAACACAGATACTCATTTTGTAGACACGCATAGTTACTTTAATATTTTTCTACTTTCATATTCTATTTTATCTATTTCATTTCATTCGTCGGACCCCAGTGGGAAAACGATCAAATGATCCTCCTGTTCTTCATCTTCGGAGTCAACTTAAGAGACCCCATTGAGGCAAGTCCCCTGGCAATTTTGGCATGCTGAGGAACATTTGAGACTTGATTTTTTGCAGTAACACTTTGGAATATCGTCAGGTGCTGCTGCTAAATCACTGTGCACTTGGATCAGGCAGTTGTTCTCAATCTTCCACCCATATATCTGAGGAGGCTGGTCATTTCCCAGCCACAGCTGAACTTGGTGGAATGTTCGGAGGGAATGCTGTTTTACTGCTCCCTCGGGAGGAGGAAGACAAGACATATCAGGCTTGATGGTGGCCACTGATCTTAAGAATGACTTATACCTGTACGCAGGGCCTGTTCTTCCATAAAGCCCGTTAGACCCGGGCCTACCCAGGTAGCACAACAATGTTGGCCGACATTCTACCGACATCGGCCAACATTGCGAAAGTCGAGGAATGTTGAACGTTGTAATCGCGACATCTGTCGACATTCACAGGCATTGGGAATTTTTTAAAATTAGTATGACTTTAAATTCATTTTATTTTGATGTTGGAAGAATGAAACAATAATGTTAATAATAATGCAGATAAGTTTTAGTCATTATTTAAAAAAATAATAATTTTTAAAAATATTCGAATATTGTGGGGACATCTGGCGACATTGTGGATACAACGTCGATGAAACAACATTGGCCAACATTGATCGATGTTTACTAGGTACTCGATTCACGTGAGTGTTAAGCCTACTAAGAAAACGCGGAAATAGGACTTCTTCGAGTGCTTTAGGGATGTGAGGTTTTTTAAAAACGGGTTTTAGGTTTATCGGTGGCGCTGAGATCACCATGGTTGGTTGGTATACATATATATTCAGGTTTGTGTGCTTGGTCAGCGACCCGCTTATAAACGAGATCAACATAAAAACGTTAGCTTTATGGTTTGTTTACATCAGGAAGGAGAGTACGAGTACGATCAAGGCTGTATTCTTTTAAGTTTTCGATTATTTTAGTCGTTTAAATCTATAGTAATACGCCAGCTTTAATGAAAAAAAATCAAAAACTATTTTATAATGAGTTGTCATAGAAAAACGAGAAACAAACAGTATCATTGTTTTGTTCCTGGCTACAGATCGAACAGTAAGAAACTCGTTGTTTTCTGTGCCAAAAAATGCAGAAGTTCTTGAAACTTGGATGAAGGCAATCTTGTGAAGTGCACTTTGAAGAGGATTTTATTGAGAGCCATTATAAATGCATAATTAACAATGAAGTTTTAATGCCTAGAGGTAAGACTGTTATAAACAGAGTCAATTCCAACCAAATTCTCTGACTTTCCCCATTATTTATCAAAGAAAGTTCCTGTAAAACGTAAAACAAAAAATTCGGTTGAAGGAGGAGAAAAATCTTGAAGATTAGTGAACCAGAAATTGATTTTAACACTTAAAACATCACAGAAGAAAAAAATATCGAGGACATTTACAACATAGCTTTGCCTTCAAAATGTGGATCAAAGTTACGAGAAAAATCCAAATGTCATAAGTTTCTGTTCATGGAGAGAGGCAAATCTGTGTGCTTTGCCCTGCAAACAAATTGATGTTGAGAAGCTTCGGGATACATATACCTGCACTGGATACGTGAAGAACATTTCTATTTTTACAAAACCGGTAGAAGCCAAGACATTAGAAGGCCTTATCAAAAAACTCGACAAGTGTATGTGAAGGAGTTGGAACTGTAATTGAATTTAGATCCGATATTCAGATGGAAACTTTAAAATTGATGGAGAGGTCCTTCGCTTAAAAAAGTGCAAAGGGACAGTAGAAAGTGACTTTTATTTCGTATTTGTATGACTGGGAAATCCATGCTCTTAATGAAGGTGGTTTTATTATCAACAGTTTTATCACTTGTCTAGTATTTGACCAAAAGTTTAAATTTCAAATATCTTATGATTTCATGTATAAGCCAAGATAAAATTGAAAGTTTATTTGCAGTGATTCGTCAATGTAAAGACTGCAACGATTATCTTGCATCTTTTGAGTTTTTCACAATTGTAGAATGTCTAAGTTTTTACAATTTAGCACGGCCACCTTAAGTATACAATGTAGAAAGAAACCGATATCATTAATTTTTTATTAACAGAACAGGATAATCAAACTGTAAGTAGCAACACTTTCGGCACTGTCTGTGACGTAGCACGTAAAGTGACATTTTCGCAACGATTTATGAATGAATATGATATAAAAAAGTGAACTTTTTTGCACGTTGTTATAAAAAGATTGTGAAGATAATGCTTGATTTAAAATAAATTTCTATTTTTTTTAATATGTATATTTCATAATTGTGTAAGATGTTTTAGTGAATTATCTGTCATAAAATTAATTATGGACTATTTGATCAATTTTATTCTTGGTAAAGTGTAAATATCAAATCCCTCGTATTGTATTCAGTGCTACAGTAAATATAGACATGAATATATATGTACTTGAATAAATATAGAACAGTCTAATTAGTTATTAATTTTATGATTTGTTTTTTGTGAAACATTTCGTACAGAAGCATTAGCAATATTTCTAAAGCTTCTGTACTCATTAATAATTGTTTTTTTTAATATATTAAAGTAGAAAATACATAACTATCTAAAACATGAAATTTAATAAAATTACATGTAAAAAATAGTTTAATTGAAGTTTGTGCATAAGATTTACAGATTTTGTCAAGAATTTAACAGTTTCTCTACACTTAAATTATATGAAATAACACCTATACCCAATGGAGGTACGTAAACATATTTTTATTCAACTCTACCTACAGTAATTTTTCGTCTTTTAATGGTATCGACCATCCCTATATAAATACATCCAGCGATGTTGTGTAGTTAACTTTAAACAATCTGGGAAAAATATGTGCTATGTATCAGATATTTAATATCTGAATAATAATACATAAAATTTGTTTTAATTTGACTCTGAAGCAGTACAGAAAAAAAAAGCTATGTCGTAATGTAGTGTTTATATAGCTGTCTGAATTACTAGTTTTTAAAATTACAATAGTACTAATAATACAATATTTCTTGATTAATTTTGATTTATTTAACCTATTGTTAATTGTTTTACAACATCGCATATTGACATTGGCTGACATAAAAATGACACCCTTGCGAATATTGTACAACATCGGTTTACGACATTGATCAACATTAGTCGTACCACATTCATGGACGTTCTTTTACAGTACTTCTCAATTATACATTTGTACTTCGCACAACTTTTTAACTCATCTGTTTGTTGAGTAGAAAAAAAATTATTTACAAAGGTAATTTTCTTTATATTTTTCTAATTAACAAAATTTTGTTAATTAGAAAAATATAAAGAAAATTACCTTTGAAAATAATTTTTTTTCTACTCAACAAACAGATGAGTTAAAAAGTTATGCGAAGGAAATGGAAAAATGTATAGTTGAGAAGTACTGTAAAAGAACGCCCATGAATGTGGTACGACTAACGTTGATCAATGTCGTAAACCGACGTCGGAATTTCCTAGAATAGGCCCTGCCTGTAGGCATTGAGGGAGGCCTCTTTCGTTCGAGCCCCATACCACCTCAAGATGCAGGTTTTGCCTGCCTTTTGTACCTAATCGGTGGTTAATGAAGGGTCTGAAAAGACCGCTGCTGCTTTCTGGACCTCTGGCGATTTCATATACAACTTCGCAAATGCGACCTTGCTTTTTCGAAATACAGTTATGTTATGCCGCATCCAGCTAATGTGTGCAAAAATAGCATGTCCTTTAAACCCAGTTGCTGAAGCTCTTTGGACGAAAATTAAAAAAAAATCCTTTGTCTTCCCACGTCCAGGCTTTATGAAAGTAATGTCCTTATGCGCATCAGCTGTAGCCATCAAGAGGACTATGAGGTCAACATAAAATATTTAAGTAACAGCGTGCCTACAAAATGAGTATCTGTGTTGTTTTCGGCATTACCACAGCCGTATCCACAATCAGAACGTCAGCATCACTTTATTCTTGAAAGGTCCTAATCCAATTGTCCTCAAGCTACACCTTAAGTATGTTGATGACCCTACTTTTATTGAAATTTTTCGACAGAAAATCTTTTTGTTTGAAGTTTATCTTGGTGTCTTTGGTGAAATGGATATCAACCGACTTCTTAAGTCCATAGCGCTTCTGCTGGTCCCAGTGCACAGTGATTTAGCCGCAGCACCTGACGGTATTCTGAAAATAATTTTCTGAAGATGCATGAAAGATTGTGCCAACTCAAAGTGTAGAGGTGTAAAAAAGCAAGTCTCAAACGTTCCTTAGCATGCCAAAATTACCAGGGGATTTGTTTCAATGGGGTCTCTCAAGTTGACTCCGAAGATGAAGAAGAACATGAGGATCATCTGACCGTTTTCCTACTGGGATCCAACGAATGAAATGAAATAGATAAAATAGAATATGAAAATAGATACAATATTAAAGTAACAGCGTGCCTACAAAATGAGTATCTGGGTTTTATTTAAACATTCAGTATAGAATAAATGTACATAAGAGGGATTGTCAGTTCCATAGAGCTAATGCATTAGTTTTGGAATCACAAATTCCACAGATGTATTGCTTTGCCATGTTACTCCTTTATCCCCAGGTACGGGAATCAACATCACATGGAAATGAAACATATTTGAAAAGACATTGTTATCTAGTTATTTGATTGGTTTTTTTTAAATTTTGAAATGCCAAACATATTATACAGCAGATACGGCGATACTATTTTAAAACTTCATCAATTAATAAAATAACCGGATGTTATTTTCTTTTCAATTTGGTTTTAAATTGATGTTATGATGATACCCATACCTAGTGAAAATGGGATAACATATCAAAGCAATTTTTTGCAAAAGTTGCGATTTCAAAACTAATGCATTAGCTTTATGGGACTGACAGTCCCTCTTCACTCAACACTGAAATTGCTTTAAAATTTGAAGAAAAATAGATGAAATAGTAAAGTAAGATATATTATTGAAAAGAATTAGATTCTCTACCACTTAAGGGTCAACATTTAATTTTTCGGTGCATTATTGAAGAGTTATCCGGTCAAAAAAAAGGAAAAATTTGGAAATAAAAATGTTTTCTTCAAAATTAGACTTTCAGTACCGGATATCTCGAAAACTATACAAGATATTAAAACACTTGAGGGGTGAAACTTGTAGCAAATTTAATATGATTTCATTTTGTGTATTACAATTTTATCGGTAGGACGCATAGTTTTCGAGATATAAGCAAAAACACGAAAAATGGGACATTCAACTCCCCTCCGCCCTTCGGCTCAGGGGTGGGGACTTTTGATATGTTCACCTCCTAACTAGTCCAAACAAAGTTATGAAGTCAAAAATTTTGTTCCAAAACTGTCCCTCTATACCCTTTATTCAGCCTTCGTTCTCTGGACTAATACGTTGACTGACTAATTTCCAATTAGTCAGTCAACGAACAAGTTTAGTTTAGTTTGAATTATCGTCGCACTAGAGCTACACGAGGGCTAGTCAACGAACAAGAAATTCAAAATCAAGTAAATGGAATGTTAAAACACGGTATTATAAAACCCAGCCATTCTGCTTATAGTGCCCCCGTAACATTGGTGCAGAGAAGAGACAAGACAGAGAAGAAACAAGATTTTGCTGTGATTTTCGCAAGTTAAATTGAATCTGTAAAACAGACAGTGAACCACTGCCACGCATAGATGCTATATTAAATAAATTATTTAATGCTAAAGTTTACAGAACACTTGATTTAAACTCGGGTCATTAGCAAAATAAAATTCATAGTAATGACAATAAAAAGTTAGCTTTTGCTACCAATAATGGTTTGTTATTGTATGAATGTTGTCGCCTCCCCTTTGGCTTGCAATATGTACCAGACTACACATACAACATCTTGAAAAAAAATGTTTGAAATCCTGCAAAAAAAAACCGTTAAACTTAGGCTGTTTAAATGTGTTTTTGCTAAAAAATGTCAAAATAGTTTCGAATTACTTAAACAAACGTTGATAACCAAACCAATTCTTAAATTGTATAACCCAAATTTGTCCTGTCATGTTTTTGTTGATGCATCCCAAATTTCAATTGGTGCAGTTATCAAACAAGCCGACCCTGATGGTACTTTAGGCCCATAGCTTATTATTCCAGGACACTTAGAGATTACGAGAAAATTTATTTAACAGAACTTGAGTGCCTTTCTATAGTGGATACAATAGATAAATTCCATTATTACCTACATGGCACTAAATTTACCACTTATTCAGATCATATTGCTCGTGTTTGGCTTAAAAATATCAAAATTTTAAGACGTAGATTATTGAAATGGAGCTTAAAATTATCTATGTATTATTATACCATAGTCCATTTAAAAGGTAGTTACAATATTGAAGCAGAATGTTATCGCGTAACCCAACAGTGCACCTAATGCATCATACTTATTTGTTGGACTTAGAAGAAATTAAAACTAGACAACAAATTCATAATCTTAATGGACCTAAGTTTTTCACTAGAAATGGTATTGTTTTAATTAAAAAGAAAAAGTTTACTAAAATAGTAATTCCTTTCTCATTAAGAAGTAAATTGTTAAGTGAAGCTCATTTAAAATTTGGACATCCCGGTGTCAATAGAATGATAGAATTAATTACCCCTCATTACTACTGGCCCCAAATTAACGAAGACATAAATCGTTTTGTAAGGCACTGCCATGTATGTCAAATTAATAAAAAACCAAGGCAAAATATAAATTGGGTTTATTGTTAACTCTTCCTCATCCAGATCAGCCCTCCGAATTAATCTCTTTAGACACGATAGGATGATTCAATTATTATAATTCTACAAAAAAATACCTTCATGTTGTAATCGATCATGCTACCCGCTACGTTTGGGAATTTGTCACTAAAAATGAAACAGCTGAATCTTATACTAATTGCCTTAAGCAAATATTTAATAACCAAGTGCCTTCAAAATTATTAACTGATAGAATACCAGCGTTTACTTCTTCCCGACTTAAAACTTTTTTCAGAAACTACAATGTAAAACATTTATTTACAAGTGTTCACAATCCTAAATGCAATGGTAAATCGGAACGCGTTCAGCAATCTCTCTGTACTATGCTCAGGGCTAAAATTAATTCAACAACTGCTAAAATTCCCTGGCCTAAATTGCTAGAACACGTAGTAAATGAATATAACAATACCCCACATACTGTCACCAAATTTTCTCCCTTATACATGGTATTACCCCTTTAGAATCTCCAATTAATCAAAATGTTTATCCGCCAGTTGATGAAGCCCGTAAACTAGCAAAAAGCAGAACAGAAGAACACCACCAACGAAACAAAACATATTTTGATGCACGTTTTGTAAACAAAACGTTTAATGTAGGTTTTAAAGTTATTTATGAAGAGTTTTGTTATCCTAATACACGAAAATTAACAGCTCCTTTTTCTGGTCCATATGTAATTCGAAAACAATTAAGGGATGTAAATTATGAAATTAATAACATAAACAAATTAACTAAATCTAATGAAATTGTTCATATTTCTAAATACGCCCGTATTCGGCTCCCAAAGATCTTAAACTTTCACATGAACAATAAACTATTATAAAATGAAATCATAGATAAGTTACATGTGAATATTTTCCCGTTTTTTATAAAGCCTTCCTTTTCCACCGCCCCCCTCGAACCAGTTTTTAACAGCATCCTATAATTTATACAAACTTTTTTCCAACTTCCACATTTCAATAACAAGCTTTAAAATTAATCATATTAGGTAGAAAATATCAAACTTTACGGTTTTGCAACGCATTTCTCATCGAACATAAAAAGTAAGCTTATTTAAAACGCTGTATTCTTTTGAAAGAAACAATATTCTAAACATTGGTTTCGAAGCACTGTTAGTACAAGACTACATGTGAAAGAAAATAATTTTTTATTGGCTTTATTTCGTTTTTATTTTAGTATGCATCAAATTTACGGAATATTTTCATTTTGTGTCATATTCCTATACTTTTATTCCTAAAATAAGCAATAAAAATTCTCTTTAAGGTAACAGGGAACAAAACGGCCATTCAAAATATCGAATTTTTATTTAAACTTTAGCTACTGAATCGTGCCTTTACTAAAAAACTTCTATGATGCATATTTGAATATTGGGTTGGAGTTTGCAAATATGCCAGCCTTCAATGTCATAATTCTGAAACATCAATTTTCAGCCTTAAGGTACACTTTTCTCTTTTTCTATTTTACTAGAAGGGTTGAAATTTTCTGTGATGTCGTATACATGTCTATTTAACACAGTGAACCAAAAATATTCCAAAAAATATTAAGTGAGTAAAAATAAGACTATTTTTCAAATTTAAGAAATGCACAAAATTTCTATTTGGGTTAATCACTTAAAATTATGAATGTTTTACCGTCAAACTTGAGGTTCATTGCGTTGAATGGACTTTTTTATTTCTATAAAAAAATTATTTTCAGATACACGCAATAGTTGTACTGGAAAGTGTACCTAAAAGCTAAAAATCGGTGTTTTAAAATAATAATATATGAAACTGGAAACAGTTATATTAAAATTAACAACCAAATTTGTGAACTCCAACCCCATATTCAGATGCGTATTATATAAAATGTTTCGTAAATATTCATTTTAGTGATTAAAAGTTAAAATGAAAATTTGATATTTTGAAGCGTCGTTTTGTTCCCTGTCCCCTTAAAAAGAAACTATTGACCAGAATTGATTATTAGTTGTTGATCTTATCAAAGATATTTCCAATTAAATATTACAAAAATGAAATAGCGATGAATTTTTAGCTTCCACACTACGTTTATAACGTAAAAAGTGGAAGGTATTATAATCGTTCAGTCCGTCAGTCTGCCTGTCACCCACTTTCACAGAATGAACCGCAAGTTGCACTGACAAGTGGAATACGTCATTTTGAAGCAAAAAATCAAGACTAAGGTTACATCCCAAATTTCATTAAAAAAATCTAAATTAGAAGTATATTTAAAATTTAAATAACTAAAAATTTAGTCTTTATTGAAATAACATGCAAATTCCATTTTCATTCAATATTTTCACTGTTGCCATTTCGTATGAGAAACTTTATTTAAATAAAAGGAAAACTCTTGAAAAAATATTTATTTATGAGATATGATTCAATTTGGATTGATGTCATATCACAATAGAGTTCTTTTGATGGTTCATTATATATGTATGAGGAAAGATGCATAGCGAATTGTAACTTTGAATAAAAATATACAAAAGTTTTATTTTTAAAGCATCAATTTTACAAATTATTCATTCTTCTCTTTTTAATGAACACGGGAAATTGTGGCAACTAAAAGATATTTATTAAAAGAAATTGCATCATTATTCTTCGAATTTCAAACTAATTTAACAAACTATAATGAGTAATTATTAATTTGCGAATGAAGATTAATGAAAATAATTAATTTTGGCGTTTAAGTTTAGTTTAGTTTGAATTATCGTCACACTAGAGCTACACGAATTTTGGCGTTTAAAAGTTTGAATTAGAAATAAATTATTAGCTAAAGGCCCTGTTTGGCGGAATTTCTTTTTGACGTGTATAAATAGTGAGTTTTTTGTTGAGCGCAAGGTTTGTGTGGAAGCGGTTTAGTGACAAGTTCTGTAACAAAACTTCCTGTTATATAACAATATCTCAAAAGAGCATACATCGGTCCCCAAAGAAAACAACAATATCACTGAATAAATACATGTACTAATGCAACAAGAAAAAAATTCGTGAAGAATCTTGCGGTTTTTTAATAATTAGTTTTTTTTTTAAAGTGCACAATTATCTCTTCTATTGGTTCGTTCGTTATCCAGTCTCAGCGCCATAAGAAACAGTGTAAACATCCGAATTGAACAGGAAAAGTGAGAATCCTTGACTGCTTTACTTCTAACAGTTAAAATATAATGTAGTTTTATTCCGTTTTTACTAAGAGAATCTTTTACAGAATATAAATCATTTCACAGAATATAAATCATTTCACAGAATATAAATCATTTCACAGAATATAAATCATTTCACAGAATATGTATTTACACATTAAGCGCTACTGCTGCGTTGACGCAACGCTTGAAAACATCCTTCAAAAATATATTAAAACGATGTTCATCACCTATTTATTGCTTAGCATGGGATATAAGATAATTTAATTTCAAAACGATTTTCTTTCTGGATAATTTTACTATTGCGTAGGTTGTTCTTTAAATATAACATATTTCAATAAGCATTACATGCTCTGGTTACTATATTCCTTTAAAAACAAGGAAGTCGCTTATGATAAAATAGACATAACAAATTTCTAATGAACAGTTCAAGTATTCAACATCTGCACAAACATTATAAATTGTTTCATTTATCATGGTTCCTGAGCTTGTGAAACACAGGCGTTGTGTTCGCGCAACGTCAGCGTAAAACAATGTATCCTTTGGTTCCGCCTTTTTAATCAAAGGGTATATTTGAGATCTATTTTTTGAATCATGCGCGCGTGTTTTTAGACCTCTTCGCTTTTATTCGCCATGTCTCGAAATAGATAGCTAACCCTCAATGAAGCTCTTGATAATTTTTATACCATTGATTCAGATGTATCCGATAGTGAAGTTTGATCCAGCAGTATAACACTAAAATGGGGTAGGGGGGAGTAGATTTATGTGATAACTTGGTTGCAACATATACAGGCGATTTTTATAAACTATATTGATGTCAGTTTTGTCAATGCTTGGAAGATTTGGAGATTGGTTCATGCAGATGAAAAAAAGTCTCTTCTGATCTTTCGCAGAGAAATAAGTATGGCACTTACGAAACTTAGATAGAAGAGATAATATCAAAACATCTACAGGAAGACCAAGCAAATTAGTTTAGGATAGTTCGAATTATTGTCACACTAGAGCTACACAAGGGCTATTGGCGACGGGCGTCATAATTTAGAACCACATTCAAGTGACAAGTCGACACCTGACCAAGCAAATTAGGACTTCAATTGGCAAAAATGAATGTGAAGTGGCTTAGCACCATCACTGTAGTCAGGCGTCTCATACAAAATAAAAATGAAATCAAATTATGAAGTTCCAAGTATTTTCAAATGTTCCGAAATTTCCAAATGTTGCAATATATTTATATATTTAATGAAAATCATCATTTTTTTGTGTTATCGATAACAAAGTCGTAGATCATTTATAAAAAGGGAACAAAAGCTTACGAATCTAAACTATTGCCGTTTACTTTACGAGTCAACGCCAACAGTCATATTTTATTTTTTTATGTGTTATTTAGCTTTAAACATACTAAGGTGGTGAAAATAGGTTTAGTATTTGAGTTTTGCCGTAATGGTAAAAATATTATTTTTCTTATTTTTTAATGAATGAAATGTTTTTCAAAGCGCGTGCAATGCCGTGTGAGAACTCACGTTCAAACGCATCTACTAATATATGCAATCGGATTTTTCAATCCATCCATCGCATTGACCCGGGCTAGAAGGTATCTTTGACACTGCCATCATATTAGATGTGCAGAAAAACATCACCAAAACATAATATTCAGTAATAGAGTCATCACGTCAGTGGGAAATGTGTGACCGCTTCTACGTACGTCTACGATGTCACAGAGAAGAGTTGCATTTCCACCCAGGCGTTGACCGCGAATCTAAATAACGAAGCCCATATACAATAGTCTACGTGTAACTCTAAAATGTGCGACTATACAACTTAAAATAAAAGTTTCTTACGCTGCGTCACTTTCCCACACAATATCCGAAATTAAGTACAGCGTATGCATTCCTTTTCTAATTGTAAAGGTCAAAAAAATTAAAACTTCTTGACTAAACTTCTGAAGAAGCCAAACGCCTATCTGTAATAAATTTTGTCAGTGTCGTTCATTGGTGTGTCATGATTGCAAGTTTAATCGACTGATATAATGAATAAATCGAAGAATAAAATAAATTCATTTTAGGTGAAAGAATAAAAAACTGAGGAGTTTATATTCTTATCTTTCCGTTCGTCGATCAACATTCTGCACCCCGTTTCAGTTCGTTCAAACTCCGGTTTTTTTAATTTTTTGTTAAAAGCTGTGACTTCAAGATTATCTACTACGCCTCATGTGAATAAATGACAGTAAAACAGAGCACCAATTGGAGCACCGATTGAAGAAAATTCAGAAATGATAGCTGAAAAGAAATACGTCACCTGAAACCAGTGTTCGAAATTTAACTCCTTAGTTAGTCCAATTTTAGAATATAATTGTTATTAAATTGAATACAATGTTATTTATTTGAATCAGACATAACAAAACGTCATAGAAAAAATTAAATAAGTGATCCGCTATATTTCTTTGAATCTAATAACCATTTATTCCTCTAGTTGCAGAAAAGACACCGGAATGTCGTACAATTTAACGATATTTAATAATACATTGACTGCCGTCTTTAGTACCATTATAAATTTTATGCTCCTCACAATAGCGTAAAAATGTCTTAAGTAAAACCGCTATTTAAAAAATATATCTAAAACCAACCATTTCTCATTCATTGACCTAGTTAATAATCTGCCCCTCATAGCGATATTTTCTTTGATTTTCCAAGTTTAAAATGACATCATTATCTATTTTTAATTGATATTGTATGTATTACACTGTCTTTGTGTAGTGATTCTATTCCTTATGTAAAAATATTTCTTTTTTTCTTACATGTAAATAAAAAATTGGATCGAATTTAGGCATGTGCTTAACTTAATAATGTTCCTATGGTCGTTTTTTGCAGCGATCTTAAAATACCCAATAGTATTGAGCACCGAACACAAAAGCACCAATAGGTGATTTAAGATCCCGATATGTGCTATGATCACAAACGCTTTTACACAAAGTCCCTATTTAGAATAATGAGTCAATTATAGAAAGTTAAAATTACTTAACTTGGAGTTAGTTGGAATATCGAACTGAGTAATTTGCAGGTTCATTTATAATCAATACAGCACAATTCAATTTGGTATGATGCAAATAATGAAGTGTTTCGAATTTAAGATGCGGTTCAAACTGTTCGAACTTTAACGTCGAATATTTTTGATATTTTTATTGATACAAATGGTTGACAATTTTAAGATTTGTGAATTCAAAATAACTATTTTTATCGAAATTATTCTAAACCACGATAAAAAAAAGGATAGTATTAACGATTTTGGGTAACTAGCCACGATAACTGCGACTAATTTATTTTGTTGTCGCAAAATTGAAAGATCTGGACCCTGCCCCTTATTCTCTTAGCAAATAAATTTAGTACATTCTTAGCGAATAAATTTATTAGCAAACACTGCTCCGGAAGGAGTTTAATTTGATAGCATACTAACTTGAAGTTTTAGTATTTTGCGAGGAGAACCGCAGTAAGGCGCAATTGAAAACCTTAGTGGAAGAACGTACTAAGTGACATTTTTGAAAAAATTGAGATTTTCGTGTCAATCAACACGTTATTAACTTCTTAAAAGATAACTTAAAGTTAGTGATAAAGGAGAAATTTGTTAAATATGATTTTTATTGTTTGCAAGTTCCGATTTTATCGGATCTAAATGCAAACTAAAAAAAAATAAAGCTTATTTTCTCGGTTTCATCTTTTTGTTCTTCCACTAAGCTCTTCAATTGTGCTTTAGTTCCGGTTAGTTGTTTACCGGAAACGCAAAAGGCCGTCCAATTTCCGCCTTGATGCCAAAAAGAGTGCATGCGAATTGAATAAAAATAATTGTCTTTCGTACTTTTTTCAAAATTAGTACACGAATTTTACTCTGGTGTGCTCAATGAATTTGTTCATAATAAGTAGAAATTAAGGATACTGTTTCCGAAAACTTTTTACAAACAATTCAAGTAAAATCTTACAAATTTTCTGGAAATTCTTTAAATAGACTGGTTTAAAACATATTGCGTTGTACCACTTGGAAAACATATTAGAATACTCATGAGGTCATGCACTCATGAGTTCATGTGTGATTTAATGCTTTACAACAAGCTAAATTTTAAGATGCCTTAAAAGATAGATTAAAAACAATGTAATGAAAAATTACCAATCGTCTATAAAATCAGAGTCGCTTTAAATTAATGAAGTACATTTTGAAAATTTATTTAGTTGTACATAGCAATTTGAAATCTGTTAAAATAAAAAAAAGTACGAACCACAGATTAAAATAAAAATTAAATATGGTTATTTTGTCATTTTATTCAGAGCATGAGGCCATGTGCGAAGGCCCATACTTAGTAGGGTGGTTCGAAAAAACAAAATTTTCGAGTATCAACTTCAAAAAGGGCTCAAAAGTTGCGTATTGTCAGGCTGATTAACGGGAAAAAAATTAAAAAATTCTAAATTTATAAATATAATGGGCCCCGTGGGTTTGAAGTTTCGAAAAAAAGGCAAAAAACGACTAACTTCGAAATATCACCCAAAATTTACAGATGAATTATTTAGCTTCCAAACTGAAATTTTTATGTATGAAATACTTCACACTTATTAAGAAAAAAAAATTCAAACGGTTTTTTTTGTAATTGTAAGTCTCACAAAAGATTGATCATGTACAAATTTGAAGAAATTATAGTATTTTCCTTGCTCCCCAAGCCTAAGTTATATTGCAGTCAACACCATAAAAAAACATACTACATTAAAATAAAAGATTTATAAAATATGAAGTCGATTTGAGCAGGAAATCGGCCTTATATTCCTAGAAAGTCATTACCGTCGCGTGGTGCGAGACTCGTTACCCCTTATTATGATGTCTCCAAATAACAGTGAAAAAAACTCAAATCAGCTTTGAATATGGATGATAATATTTAAATTAATCTTTATTTATCTATTTAAATTAAAAGAATTCCTGTTAATACTGCCCTTCGACCATTTTATTTATTTTTTATTTTATGAAATGACCAAGAACTCACCACGGGGAGGTGACTGCAATTCGAGTTATCCTGCAGGTATACTCAACCAACCATATTTTTTATCGAAGTTAAATACACAGATATGTAAGGTTATGTAAGTGTGCATAGATATTTTTCGTTAATGTTCCTTTTCTAAGTAAATGCGTTTAAAGATAGGTTTCTGTGGCATTTCTGCATATGGCTTCTAGAGACAAAAGAGTAGACCTTATGAAGCCATCTCGATATTAATGACCACATATTTTAGTTGAGGCCTGTTTTACAAGCTTAACACAACTCTCGACTGATTGAGTGTGGTGGGAAACTACTTACATTTACTCATTAGCTTATTATAACATTTAATAAGTGATAACATTTCAATGTTACTAACGTTCATCAGAATGGGTGGTGGATAAAATTCACATGCATCTCGATTTATTAATTCGGTATAATATGTAGCATTAAAGTTAATTTTGAGTCTTAAAATGTCTGATTTTTTTTATCCTTCGATATTACTTACCTTGCTTTTATTATTCCATTATAGCCCTGCCTTAGAATATCTTAGCCATCATCAACGTGCCTAGATAAAAACACATTTTCAGCACGTGCAAAATAGTTTTTTTTTTCTGGTTTCAGGATCGATAAATTTGCCCAAGTTTTCTGGCAAGTAACTTGAAGTTTTGCTTGCCTGAAACACGTGCTTTGGGCCCTCAGTAAAAGCTTTTCTTCTTCACATTTGCAATCTACCGCTGTAAGGCAAGTACAATTACTTGCATTTTTGCCACAACCTGCACAACTTACAGAAAAGGATATTTCCCACTTACATGCTGCAATATCAAAAAGTTTGTTTGAGCTTCATTTACGAATTCATTAACTTTATCATGATAACTTGCACGTTTATTGAAATGTTTGTAAGTTTTTTTTTTTCAATTTGCAATAATTATCGTTCAACAGTTTTATCGTGTGTACAACACGAGTGTGCGGCACTACTGGAATGAAAGCCTTGTGATAAATTTCTTCGACCTGAGTATAGCACCAGTATCTGCTTTTTTTAAAAATTCTACTTTATTTATTTGAATGAGATGAGATTTCTTCTAATCAATAAAATATCACATCTTGTTGTCAATAAAGTATCAATAAAATATCACATCTTGTATCTTATCACACATGTGTTGGTAACATACTTTGGAAAACCGAAAATTTCACAGCGATTTTTCTGTCTGGTACAAACTTCTTTTACTGAGATGACATTTCACAACAATTCTCACTAAACTCAATCGAAATCAATCCTTAGAACCGAATTTGTCACTTTTTTGATATGATATAAGCTCAATATTTTGGAGTATAACTTCATGCGTTCTCAAGTGGCCAGCCAGATTTATGCGTTATATCTGTTTTCAAGTGCCGAGACTGACGGACAAGAAAGTTGTTATATATGGTTAAAAAAATAAATCCCATTTTCCTTCTTCTATCGGTACCAGCAACGGAATCTTTCTTTGAAACATCATTACTTTATCATTTTTAATAATAAAGCAAGTAAAAAGAAAAATAACTGAATTTTAATTGTAAAAATTAAGTTTTCTGTCATTTCTAGTTTTAGAATTGTCATGACTGGTTAAAATAATAAGATTTTTAAATTATACTTCCCTTGCAAAATTTAAAAGTTATTCAAGGTTGATAACCGTTAATAATTGATATTTGTCGAATGAAGCATTGACGCTGGAACACGTATTTCGGCTGTCATACCAACCTTTGCCCAAATATCGGGCATTGATTACTTTTTTTCCCCCATACCAGTTTGAGTAGCCCAACCGTTGCATTAAAAGTACTTATTTTATAATTGATAAATATAGATTCATTTCGATGTTTTTATCCATTTTCCAAGCTGATTTGCATTTGTTTTCACTGTCATTTGGAGCCATCATAATAAAGGTTAACGAGCCCCGCACCACGCGACGGTCCTGACTTTCTAGGAATATAAGGCCGATTTCCTGCTCAAATGAACTTCATATTTTATAAATCTTTATTTAATGTAGTAAAAATTTTTTTATGGTGTTGACTGCAATATAGCTTAAGTTTGGGGAGCAAGGAAAATCCCAAAATTTCTTCAAATTTGTACATTTTCAATTTTTTGTGAGACTTAAAATTAAAAACAAATACGTTTGAAACATTTTTTTTCATAATAAGTGAAGTATTTCACACATAAAAAATGCAGTTTGGAAGCTAAATAATTTATCTGCAAATTTTGGGTGATATTTCGAAGTTAGTCGTTTTTTGCCTTTTTTTTTAAAAATTCAAACCCACGGGGCATATTACATTTAACTTTAGATTTTTTAAAATTTATTTTTTCGTTAATCAGCATGACGATACGCAACTTTTGAGACCTGTTTGAAGTTACTCGAAAATTGTTTTTTTACGAAAATTGTTTATACTCGAAAATTGATTTTTTTAACCACCCTAATACTTAGACACCTTTTTGGGTGTAGGTTATTAAATGCTACTCACTTGACAGACAGCAAGGATCCATTTTTCTTCGGGTTAGCTTCTGTTTTCCACTGATCGATCACGATTTCGTTTTGGCAAGGCGTAATCTTATCCATCTTGAAGGAGCTTGTTTAGTCTGTTAGCTACTGTTCTGAAGTCCAGTTGTTTCTCCACTGTTCCTCTGTGATCAACTTTTCCAGTCGTTATGGTTTGTCTACATTGAGACATTTTTGTGTTAAAAAAAGACAATCTTGATGTCACGTGTGACGTCACGAGTCTCATTTTGGTAACGCATGCGTCACTGAAAACATTGCATGCCTTTTAACTTGCCTTAAATATGACGCGCTGTTATTTAGCTTGCTCTCTGCGGGTTAAGAGTAAATTGGCTGAAGTGTAAACTTGTTTTCACTACATTAGATTAAATTTTAAAATTCAACTCAGATTAATTCCTTTAAATTTCTTAAAATTATATTTTTGTTGCAAATCAATGAAAATGACGCGTCTATAATTCAAATTTTTAAATTTAGATAAATAAAAAAAATGTAATATGTGTAAAATAAGTCGACAGGGAAACTTGGATGTAGTAAAGACTCTTTTATTTAACAGTTAGACATCGGGAGAAGTTTGATTTGTCGTCTGCAGTCGACGAGAGAGTGTGACCGAATGCTCACAATAATGGTGAAAAATCTCGAGCCTCGCTCCACTGACCAATCAGAGTCATGAGAAAGTTTGAAAGATCAACTTTAAAAATGTGATGACCAAACAGTTTCTGTGGGAAGGATTGATCTAGGCGACTATTTGTCGCCGACAGGGTGTGGTTGGGATGTTAAAGTACTAAGTGACATTAAAGATATATGAAAAAGATAATTTAAGTAATTAAGTTTAATTGAGGTACAAAATATAAGATTTTGAGGGGGTTAAGTTATAATATGTCATATTTTTTTATTATGTGTGGGAAAACGTGACAGCCAGGTGACGGTTTTATGTTTGTATCCCCCATTGGGGTATTGTACGTGCCAAATATCTGCAAGAACACGCTGATTCGGTTTGTTTGGCGCTATGGTCATCATAAGGAGAAAAACTTAATTTATAATTTGCAACTTTTTAAGTAACCAAATAGGAAGCCCAAAAAGTGAATAAAAAATCCACTTTTTCAAGTAACTGAAGAAAGAAGTTGCAAGAAAAAGTCGAAATTATTTAAATTTTTCTATTTGAACCCAAGTTAACTATAAATAGAGTACCTAATTCACTTAAATAATTAATAAAATAAATAGTTTAAAGTAGAAGTTAGTGTTCAAAGTTTCATTTCTGGAAAATTATATTAATATTATCACAAGGGATTCCCTGTGCTAATATAACCACGGTGCCCCTAAATTTGGTTTTCAAAAGTGCCTCATTCTCCCGATATTATGTTTAATGTGTATTGCTAAATAAAATATTAAACTTTTTTAACATTTTTGAATGAGTGAGAAGTCCTGTGCGATGACACCTTCTGCACATCCATAAGGTCGCCCTTGGGTGAATACTCTGAAAACGAACCATTTGACGCGAAAAATCTAGAAAAAAAATATTGATGGCAATTTTTGAAACTTAGGATTTGAGTTACAGTTACATACTACATTAGAAATATAGCAACGGTGCAGATCATACAATTAATATTAATTATTCTGATACTAAGTCTTAATTTAATAATGTTTCATTTAGAAAAGCCTTAACACCCAAATATAACATAAAAATATTTTATTCATGTGTCACACTTTATAAAAAATTCAGCTTTACTTTATTATATTAGTTAACGGCAAAATATAGTGTTACCATAATGCACTTCACTTATATTTTATCAATTTATTCTTGTATAATTAAAACGTCATGTCCGTGGTCCAAAAACCACGGATGTGATGTCGTGGACGTGACTGCAGTCATTGGGGACAAGCATTGAATACTCAGTAAAATATATAAAAATTAAAAAAAAATCATAAAATTGCTTTAATGTATTCCTAAAAGGTTTTTGTCTTCAATTCTCTGATCTAAAAAGTGAATACATTTCTTATAAGTCAGATATACTGCCAATCTCCACGGACATGACATATCACGCTCTGTGGACTAAATAAAACTATAATAAAATAGGTAATCTTGTATAATTCTTTCTGTCCTATACTCTATAAAATTTATTATCATTTTCCCCAAAGATATTTTGCTTTTAAATATTACTTTTAAAACTGGCAGCGGACAAGAATGGGCTATGGGTTCAATTTTACGAATAGTAGTCTGTCCAGTACCTCTACACATTAATACGTGTGTGTCTATTACAACCTCCCTCAATAGTCAATTCAATCGAACCATAAAAGTTTCCCTACACGGTTTAACTAGAGCCGACCGCTATTGCATCGCTTGGGGAGCGTGTTGTTTACTTTTTAGCTTCCACACTACGTTTATATCGTAAAAAGTGGAAGGTTTTATAATCGTTCAGTCCGTCCGTCTGTCTGTCACCCACTTTCATAGCCAAAACTACAAATGCTACAGGCAAGTGTGATACGTCAAAAAATTCAGCGTATCGAAATTAGAAGACATTGAAAATCTCAGAAAAAATTCGAATTCGAAGTACTTTAATTATTTAAAAAACTACAAAATTTAATGCTCATTTAAAAAGCATAGGAAACCATTTTTATGAAAATTATATCACCATTGCCATCGCAACAATCGCTCGAGAAACTTTAATTCTTTTAAATAATAAAATAAAAGAAATTTAATTTTGCGACATCTATCAGTTTGAAATGAAGTCATATATTTACCCAAGAGATTCTTTGTAGGTTGATATGAAATGTTTTGGTTATATTCTAAAGAAAGGAATATTATATATTTATTCTTTGAAATATAAATTAATTTTTGAAAACGATAATAATTATTGAAAAATTATTGAAGAAATAATTAGTGAATTTTCGAATTAAATGAAACTAGTTACATTTAGCGTGTAAATGTTTAATATAGCATAAATACTGTGTTTGGCGCGTTTTTCAATGTGTTCATCACTTAAATGTTGTGTGGAAGCGGGTTAAGTGACAGATTATGTTACAAGCCTACTTGTTTTCTAATATGTCGAGGAGTCAGTCGGCGAGACCATTTCCTTCCGTGCAGCCCAATAAAGATTAGCTTGTGATGAAAAGTTGGCGAGATAAAGAGTGTTGTTTACTAAAAACTATCGTAATCTAGACACACCATTATAAATGCATATAAGTGTCGAGGGTTGCCAGTTTGGCGAGATCATTACTCAAGGGTCGTTGTTATGCTTCATTGTACTAGTGTCTTCAGTTATCAAGCTTGATAAAAAAAATCAGTTTTACGCATACACACATTACTTAAAATATCTTTATTTGAATATTATGTTATCTTACGCATACAATACATGGATAAAAATAATTAAAGTTGCAAGAACAAAAAAACAAACACAATACTCTATACAATAAATACATAAATAATATCAGGTCTTGCAGCAATTTTTTATTTTGTAGGAATATAGGGAGGGGGGAAAATTGACTTAAAGGCCCAATTTTTCAAAAATAAATGTGTGCAAAATTAATGAAATAAAATTCATCATCATCAATAGTTCGACAGTCCTGGGTGGACCCTGGCTTTCTCAAGGAGATTTGCCCAGTCTCTCCTCCTGCGCGCAACAGCTTTCCAGTCTCTGACCTTTATCGAAACAAAGTCCTTTTGGAGGCAGTCTACCCACCTCAGTCTGGGTCTGCCTCTTTTTCGAGTTCCATTTGGTTAAGCAAAAAAAAAAATGTTCTGTCATCATTCATTCTAATAATGTGTCCGGCCCATTTCATGCGTTGGATTTTATGATATTTCAGGATGTCCGGCTCTTTGAATAGTCTATAAAGTTCAGAGTTAGTTCTTCTCCACTCTCCATTGTCACAGACACCACCAAAAATTGACCGGAGGATCTTCCTCTCAAAAGTAGCGAGGGACCTCTCATCAGCCTGGGACAAGGTCCAGGTTTCAGACGCGTAGGTGAGAACTGACCCGATTAGACTTTTATATATCAGCAACTATGTATCTCTTTTAATGTTGTTAGATTTGAGAAATTTTCTAATGCTATAGAAGCACCTGTTGGCTGCAGTTACTCTCTTTCTGACCTCTGGGGACAAAGAGTTTTCAGAGTTGATTTCAGAGCCAAGATAGGTAAACGAGTTCACCTTTTCAAATTTGTACTCTCTAATCTCGATGTGTGTGGAGATGTCAGTGTAGTTGACAAATTGCATATACTTTGTCTTATTCTGATTAATTGAGAGGTGCATTTTTTTTGGCCTCTCTTTCCAGATCCAGGAACGCCTGCTTAAGGTCTTTAGGAGTTCTTGCTATGATATCAATATCGTCAGCGTAAGCCACAATTTGAACAGATTTGGATAAAATAGTTTCCCCTGTATTAATTTTTGAATCTTATTATTTTCTCATGAGCGAGGTTGAAAAGAAAGCATGCTAGCGCGTCTCCCTGCCTGACGCCGTATGTTATTTCAGCAGGTTCAGATAAGCCTCCCTGGATCTTGACTCTCATTTTGGTGTCATTGTATGTGAGGGATATCAGTTTCACAAGTTGTTCAGGGATGTTGAACTGTCTAAGGGTGTCGGTGAGCAGTTCCCTATTGATGCTATCATATGCCGTTTTGAAATCAATGAGGAGATGGTGTGTATTGATTTGGAATTCTTTAGTCTTTTCAAGAATTTGCCATGAAATAAAATTAATGAAAATAAATATGTGCAATCCTAATGACTGATATTTTTTTAACTTCCATATTCATATGTTTGTTGAATTGTCGGAGAGCAATATATCAATTTTCATATTTTACTTCCACTAAAACTTCCAACAGAATACATCAACTAGTCCAAAAATAAATGCAATTTAAAAAACCTTTCCAAAATTCAAATTAATTTCATCTGGTCATCAGCATATTACAAGTAAATAAAAATTCTAATCCTGCAGAAATTCGCTCTTCGGCACAAAAAAGCTTAAATTAATATGAAGCTAAAAGTTAATTTACAAAAAAGCTGCGATGACTGCATCTTGAAAACTTTTAAATAAACCTTTATATCTCATTCTATTTATTTTAAGAAAAAATCCCTCAATACATAAAATCTTTAACTTATGCATTTTAAACAACATCAGATCTAAAAATACACTACATTAAATATTGTTTCTTCTTAAATAATAAAAAAACAAAGTCACCCCCCTTAAGTTTCACGCAAACTGTAATATATTTTTTCACAATTATAAACAAAATAGCTAACAAATTTCAATAATACAGGACAAAATCTTTAGCAAATACCTTTTCATTACAAATTGATCTAATCTTTATCTATAATAATAAAAGAAAGAGTCTGTCTGTCTGTGTGTGTATCTGTTATCGGATCGTAAAAGACCGACTTATACTGCCCACAGGAATTCGAAATTTTAAAGATAGATTCCCTTTAATACTAACGTGTGCACCTGAGGCTTAGTTTTTTCATATTTGTTCCATTTTTAGAGAAAATTCGAATTTTCTGAAAAAAATACACCACTTTCGCTCAAATCCGATCATTTTTTCTCTTTCCTGATGCCATCGGCTGAAAAAATTAAATAAAACTTTTAACGAAAACATTTAAAATTCAAAATGTTTATTTTTTATTCTTTTGCCGTTACTTTCAGAAACTAAATTCATTATTTGAAAAATAATTGACATGTTTCAAGTGACGTAATTCCGGCAGTCTTCATTCCCGGATTTTATTGTAGGTTTATTTGATGATTTTGTCATTGATTTTTCTGTTGACTGCATGTATGCATATTTAAGCAATAAATGTATAGTTAAGCTATTACTGAACCATGATGGTCAATAAAGGCCATCACACTAGAGCTATTAGTGTTTTTTGTCTTTATTTTTTCGCCAAATACGTTGCCAAGTTCGCCAAATTATTAACTAAAATTCGCCACATAGGCAATTTCTTTTATAAATAATTTATAAGCTGGTCGGTTGTTCGAAGGTCAATGTGTTAGAGCTGTATAATGGTGTGGGTAGCTATATCTATTTTCTCGCCAAATTATCTCCCAAAACGCGCCAAATGAGCTAAAAGGTTTTATGTATTTATGAGGGAATTGTGATGACATTTATGAGTGCATTTTATAGCGTATTTTTCATTTTGGAATTTTAAGGCAATGAAACGGGATTTTATAATTTATAACGAGCGGAAACAATAATAAGTTTATGATCCTATAACAGGTTATATGGTACACATATTTGGAATCTATTTGATATTTTTTTATTCCGTGCGAAGAACGGGTATAAATTTGCTAGTAATACATAAAATCTTTAGTTTATGTATTTTAAACAACATCAGACCTAAAAATACACTAGGGTCATTCCACGGAAACATAAACCTCAATCCCAAGAACCCATATTTAGAAAAAAATACTACTTATTTTAAGAATTTGCCATTCATCATTGATGTCAAATGATAAGAATCAACTTAAAAAATTGTATAAAAGTAGGAAAAATGTAAATTTATTAATAATATTTAATTAAAAACTAATCTTTTTTTCCTGCGTTACGTTGGTCACACTTTTTTTTACAGAGGTACCTAATATTATTATTTGTAATGACATGCTAGATTTGTCAACAAGATACTTGTGCTTCATAAAAACCTTAATTTTAGTTTATTGAGTAAATATTTTATTTAATAATGCAGAGAAATTGCTATAAAAGCATGGGTAAGTTTTAATGATGTTGATTTTTTGTTATGTTGGTCACATCACTTAATTTTGAGATTATTTCTAAAAATACAGATAATTTACTGCTTTACTTTATGGATAGTGTATTTCCTGATTGCATACTAACAAAACATAACAAAAATTCCAAAAATAAATAAGATTTTTATAGAAAAATAAGCTCAAATATGTGTGAAAAATGTTCGAAATGTTACGTTGGTCACCGTGGAATGACCCACTACACTAAATATTGTTTGTTAATAATAAAAAAACACCAAAAAAGTCACTTAAATTTCAAGCAAACTCTTTTTTAACAATTACAAACAAAATAGCTTACAAATTTCAATAACAATACAACTTCAAACAGAATACCTCAACTAGTTCCAAAAATAAAAATTCAATCCAAATTTCAAATTAATTTCATCCGGTTATATTAGTGTATTACAAGTAAAATTGATATAAAGTTAGTTACGCAAAAACTAATTATTCCAACTCTTAAAAAAATAATTAAAGTGCATTAAAAAAATACTTCACACTACGTGGTACTTCTTTCAAAGAACACTTTAAAAATAAATGTGTCGAAAAAAGATAAGCATTTAAGGCGATCTTTACTATATCCAACAGCTATTTCAAACACCCAAAACAACGTAAACCACAAAGTAATAGCGGTGAGAATATCATCAGCTTTACAGTTACATTAATACAGTTACATTAATTCTATTTAAAAATATTTCATAGCTAGAATTTTGGGATATATTTTTAGAATTCCTGTAAACTATCACAGGTTTGACCACAGAAATCTCAGTGTTTTCTTCTGCATAAAGAAATGGTGACTTTTCGTTCATTAGGCAAGTTAGCAACAAAGCCGAAAAAGCGAGTTCACTATCTGAAAAAATATCTATATAAAGAAATACAGTTCAATTAAAGTGTACAATCAAAGCACAGCCAATTTTTACAGGTAGATAAAAATAAAAAAAGAATGATTTAATTTTTTTTAAAGAAAGTATTCATGGTACTAATAATTTAATTTCATGACTTTACAAGAAAATTGTATAACCAATTGTATTTTTCCATGAAACCTTAAGAACAAACCATTAATATTATTAACCATATTTAGAAATTACAATACCCTGCAACATTTATAAAAATAGTTACAATATGTGTATGTTTTTAAACTTTAATGTTTAACACAAGTTAAAGTGAAAAAATTCAATCAATACACTAAAAACTATAGTACATAACTGTCTGAAGCAAGTTAAATGATGAAATATTGGCTTAAATAGAATTAAACAAATTAGTATAAGTTTCTTATATTGAGTGAAGTATTCACCAGTGTAGTGGGATTTATTGAAAAATGGTCAGAAAATACCCAGATACAAGAGAAATTAAAATTTAATAACAATATTTAAGAAGTAGAATAAATAAAAAAAACTTTTATCAAGGTAAAAAATATTTATTAAAATTGACTACAATTGGTATTTAAGTACACAAGCCAACACAGAATTAACCTGCCATAAATACAAAATTTCAATTAACCATTCAGAAATATTTAATATATATTTAAATAGGAAAGTTCGCTACACTTGTCACAAATCAGAAGCGATCACAAAAAATTTTGCATACCAAAAACTCAACTAAAATGTACTAAAATACTAATATATAATTTTAATTATAAGGAAGTATTTAAAAATATTAAGAAACTTAAATTGTACTTTAGTGCAAAAAAGGAACTTCTGGTTTTGATGAAATTAAATAATTTTGATCATTTTAAAGAATTTGAATATTAAAGAAATTTATTGAAGTAAAAATTAACTGTGAAACTAATTAGATGCACACCAGGAAAATAATTATGCCAACCTCCTTCTAACATTAAAACTGATTAAGTATTTGAATTTTAGGTTTCATAGTTTAAATACGAACACAGGCAATACTATAAAGAAACTTAATAGCCGAATTTTTATTGACTTTTTGCATTTTATAATTATAAATACTACAGATCTTTTCGAAGAATGAATCTTCCGAATTCTTGTGATACGAATGTTATGCATCCTCTTTGACATTAGACGTAAAAAAAAACATTTAAAATTCGAAAGCTTATAGAATGCTAATGCCGTTTTTTAAAAATTAAAACACAAGAAAATTCTTTAGAATTTTATTATTCAGCATTAAAACAAAAGTGCTTACTGGCATAGAATATAGAGAACCGAAATTTATATCAGAAATTTACTTAACACTAATAGCTACACAGAAAATTGACTGTCTAAAATAAATAATAATTTTAATCAAATAAAGAGTAACGTTGAAACAAAAATTACTTACCATATTTCTTTTGAAGCGACTCTATTCAGCTCGATCGTTACAGGCCACCATTGCTCTCTGATCGTCGACAACAACTTCTGCCCGCCAACAATAATGTCGCGATGCGCATGTCCAAGAAAACGGAATTATTCTGTTATTTTATAAAACAGAAAATTACTGTGAAAAAAGACGAAAAGTTTAGTGTATAAAGATGGATTTTTCTGAGAGTGCAGCGCGGTCACTTGTAAACACGTCAGAAGGTACGTATCTTGTGCGCATGCGCAAGTTTACAAGTCACCCTACGGGTGAAACGTTTGGAGATATTGGCACCCCAGAGATATTGGCCTCCCATATTGGCATCCCCACGATTCAAAACGTTGAGGTGCCAATTAGTACCGATTTGTCACATCCAGTTTCAACAGTGTATGGTAGCACTGCAGAAATATTATCAATAGTATGCAATTTACATAAAAAAACATTTAGATATCATTAAATTTATAAAATGTGTTACAAATAGGTATAAATAGGCAGCAAAATTTCAAAACTGACGCTTGTAATCGCCATGTAATAAAATTTGCAGATCTCTAATCTCGCTCGTAATGTTTTGGTATATCACAAATAAAACCAGAATTTGAAATAAACTGGATACATAAACATGGCGAAACAATACTGGTCACTGAAAACAGGGAAATTTGATCTCAAAAACTTATGCACTTTGTTATATGTCGAGGAAGATAACTAATGGATACTTTTGACAATAAAATTTTGCGAACCATAACTGAGTAAACATTTTGATTTCCTCCCTGATTATATGTACATATTTTTGTTATGTTGCCATTCCAACCATTACTTAACTTAAATATTGTGCTATCTGATTTTATAGAACGTGTGTATGTATCTGCATGATACATACGTTTGTTAATTATGACACGGTCATAAATATATACAGTTTCAGGAACATAGCCATCAAGCTGAAGAAATGCCACTTCTTGTGACGAGAGCACACACAGCTTCCCAATTCCAAGAGTGTAGATATCATCACCAAATAACAAAAAGTGCTTAATGGGGGCCTTTTAGTGCATGTTGTTACAAAAGACTTTACCTTTTCAGAGATATCTTTCTGTGTATCACAAATTTCATGCAGCTTTCTAGTAAAACTGTATCGATTTAAAATCGGCAGAAGGACTCCTTTTGCAGCGGTAACCATATTTAAGAGGGAGCCCATGTTACCTTCGAACACATTTGCAGAATGAGCCCAAAGGGGACCCAACATTAAGACACTGTTGGCAATGTGGAGAAGTTGGTGAACATTGGAGGTCATTGCAGCTTCTCCATCCAATTGCTGGGCTGTTACTACAAATTTGCTTAAGAGGTCGTCTGCTTGTGATACCTCACATTTTGACACAGATTCCTGCAGAAGTATAAATATACCTTCTACAAGAAGTTTAAAGTGCTGAAGGTAGCGATTTGGTAAAATACCATATAAACAGGGAATGCAGTAGTATAATGCCCACAGCTTTTTTTTCAGTTGCCTTCCAGAAGCGTCTTTCCTTAATCGAGCGAGGCAACCTGGTAAATAGATGGGGGGGGGTTGATTTCCAGCAGTCGAGCATCAATGGCCTGCAATTAAGCAGACGAGCCAATTTAATAATCTTTATTGGTATCGGAGAGCCACATCGATAGAAACTGTTATGTAACACCCAAATTGACTGAGTGCATATAATCAGGGGCAAAGCTATCAACAATGTGGAATTTATTTTAACAAAAAAACACTTTATTAACACAAAAAAAAAAATTACAGAAATTTTTTGTTGGTCACAAGGGGGTTAAAATAACCCCGTATATGTGACTATATAAACATAATTATAATTGAGAATTGAGAATTCTGGCATATTGATCAACGCTGATGGCCCCTTTACTCCATTGACGTTTAAACGACTTCCGGATAATACGAGAGAGGCAGCTTCTTCCATATCTTCAATCATCTGTTCAAGGGCCCTCTCCTTTGGAAGATCCCCTGGTTGCACTGGATACTTAACACATCCTAAAAAGAGGTAAATTTTTTTTTAAAGAACTATAAAAACCTCTGGTGGTAAGGGTGAATGGTCGAATGGCTAGTTAGACCTTGGACAACGGAAATGTAAGCACAATGTCGGTCAAGTCTTCCGAATAAATTATTTTACCAAGACAAATAACTTTTTCTATCCTAGTAAATTTTATTTTAAAAAACAAATTATAAATATGCATTTTTTCACATTTCAGAAACTGAGGGAAATGTTAAAATTTACTTTTTCTCTTTTAAGATAGGTGTGGGGGGGGAGTGCAGAAACTTGAAGTAATTTTAATAGGGGGGGGGGTGATCAAACATGACTCAACATGACATAGGGGGAGGGGTAAAAAAAGTCAAAATTTTGCATGACGCAATACGTACATTCCTATTTTAGCCAAAATTCAAGTCATCAAATGATCAAAATAATACATACCATTCACTTGACTTCCCTTTTGTAGACAGCAGCTACATTCAAAATATCCATTATATTCTACAGTATTCTGCAGCATGGCTCTTGCTGGGGAGTCAACGCATGCGCAGATGCAGAAGACACGGCTGCCAATGATGGTTTGCTTGTATTGCCATTGCACAGGACTCACTGACAATTCTTTGACATCTTCCACAAAGACATTTGTGAAAAGAATCATGTCAGGAACATGCCCTGCCCCAACCCAGAGTCCTGCAACAACGTCATTGGCCCATCTCATTTGAGGAGGTTGTTCGTTAACGACAAAATGAATCAGCCATATCGAACACCGTGAAGATTTGAAGACAGGGCTTGAAGACCATAATTGCATAATTGTCGCACTTTACTATAATGCATTCAGTCATAGATATTGTTTAGTTTACTACTGCTTCCATCTAACTTATTAATGACTTCCAAATTCTTTTGTAAGGCCGCTCCAACTTCTTTTTGTTCAAACAAGCTTTTAAGTAGGGACCTAACGTCCAAAGTAACAAAAACGTTGTTTTCTGTAGGCTCGATACATGATTTACTTTTTGGCAGGAAGTGCATGAAATTGACTGGTCTTTTGCAGCTCCAGACTTGAATACTCCTAAATAGTTTAGGCATTCTGTGCAATAGAAATGTAACATGAAGTTGGAATTCATGCCTCCAAATATTTTTGAGAATATATATTTCGTCGAAGGCAGAACCTGTTGGCCAAATAAGAAATTTATCAGTTCCAGAAACCCTTCTATTGTGCTCTATGGCAAATGATGCATCAAACCGAATTTCAGGATGACGATTAAAGCTTCGGCTTTTGATGTTGGGATACCATTAAATAATGGTATATTATATGAATCAAAAAACGAGTGTAGCTTCAGGGGGTTGGACCTTTAATAAAACAAGTGTTTCAGAGCGGAGGTCCAATTCAAAGATACTATTGTTTGAAAACTTAATTTTTAAAAATACAAGTTAGGATTAGCTACCATACACACGTTTTCTAAGAAAGGTTTTCGCTAATACGTATAAGAAATTGTAAGAAAATATGCACGTTTTTGGACAGTAATGTATTTTTCTATGTTGTTGCATTATGGTCTGGTCTGACGAATTTTTATGCACTGAAAAAAAAATTTAGTAACCATTACCAAATTGAGTAACCAGTACCAAATTATTTGGTCGTATACGAGTTAAGTAGGTATTTTGTACACGTTACCAAATGATTTGGTAACGAAAATATGGTACCAGCTACTATGTAATTTTGTAGCTAATACTAAATAAATTTGGTAACTATAACAATGTATTTGGTTTTCGTTACTAAATATTTAGTAAACCGTACCAAACGAGAAAAGTATACTTGCTATTAATTACCAAACATTTGTTTTCAAGGACCAAAAATTTGGTCGAATTTACCAAATGAACTAAAAGTATTAATTATATATTACCAAATATTTATTATCGAATACCAAATATTTGGTAAAAATTACCAAAACCAATTAAAATAATTGGTTATGTTATCAAATATTTTTTATCTAGTACCAAATATTTACCAAACGATTTTAACGCATGTTATATTCTACCAAATATTTGTTGTCAAGTACCAATTATTTACTATACAGAACCAAACGAATTAAAAGTATTTGTTATATATTACCAAATATTTAATCAAGTTAAAACGTGCCACATTAAAATAGATTGCTTAAAAACCCGTAATGAAGTAATTAAAATGGATGTTAAAACAGAGCTTTAAATTACCTTAAAAAAAGGTGTAGTCTAGTTGGACATCCGTCATAATATCTATAGGTACCTTCCAGCCCACCACACTAGGCAGTGTTAGCCTACTCATGACTGCCTAGTATGTTGGGCTCAAAGGTGCTATAAATATTATGACTAAGTCTAACTGAACTATATCTTGTTTTTAAAGTAATTTAAAGCTGTGTTTTCCATCCAATTTGGAATTACTTCATTTCTGGTTTTTAAGCAATCAATTTTAAAAATTGACAATTTTTTGGTACCTGCAGCAAAAAATTGTAAAAGTAGTTATTTAAACTAAATTTAGGTTTTGCATGTTATAAAAAATAAAGCATCATAAAACTGGCTTCCTATTTTGTTTCGATTGAGTTTATTAAGCTGGTGACGATACTTACCCAATATAGCATCCATGACTCAGTAAAAACTCGTGAAACTATATGAAGTTAGTTTTAAATTGAAGGGCAACATATGAAAAATTTAATTTTTTAAATATGAACTTTAAAATATATCTTTTACTAAAATTATCAGTCACTCATTAGCGCTGGAAAAACTAAAACAAAACCCAGAAAGTTCAAAAAGAGTATTTATTTCAGACATAATAAAGATACTAAAGGACAAAGATACTAAAACAAAAGTCAAAAGACCAAAAAAGTATTTATTTCAAAAATATAAAAACAAAGATACTAAAAGAAATGTCTTACATTAAAATACATTTTTTTTAAATTAGACATTTGACCTGAAATAGTGACCTCGGTACCAATTCAGCACATAAATCAGGCGTTAAGGACTTAAGACTCTTCATCCACATATTCATCTAAAAGCAAAACAACAACAAAAATCAGTTTCGATTTCATAATATACAATGTAAAAATTAAATATAATTTTAATCTTGATTCATTGTTATCTTTAGTAAACTCTATGAAAAATTTTAATATAAAAAAAACAATAAAGCTGTTCGAAAATATAATCACCAAAAGCATCTTTAAAATGAAGCATATAATAATTAAGTTTAAATAAAACACAAAATTGCTTTTGTCAAATTATAGGTAAATTGACTATTTTTATGCAATAATTTAGTACAATTTGCAAAAATTAAATTTCGTAAGAGTCACAAAATCGTTGAATTCCAACACAAGCGAAAATGTTTTTGTTTAGGAAATTCATATTAAAATTAAATTGTAGTCTGACTATTTTTTCAACCTTGGCAATATAAAATTTAAAAGAACTAAAATTTTACATTAAAAGTATTTAATATATTGAAATTTTCAAATGCCAAATATTACTGACAGAGAAATGTATAAAGAGTGGAATAATACATAAATTAAACATCAATAAATTCTTAAAATTTAAACGGAACTGCATACCTGCCAACATTCCTTAGAGGCATGTCCGTAGTCTCTTTGGCGGGGGGGGACGATTATTACCAATTATATTACGATTATTTCCCAATCACTCAAAAATTTCGATTGCCGGTTATTCTTATTTTCAATCGGCAGATCGATGGAGAAAAAATCAAATACCAAAGTCGGTCATTTTGTGGGAAATCAAACAAAAAATACGATTTCACCGCAAACCTTTCCGAATTTAAAAACTTCTTTAGTTTCAATTAAAAACACAATGAAATTCACTCAGCAACAAAAAAAATTCCAAAGTAGCGGGCCTTGGCACCACGGATCGTAATTTTTTAGAGTAACAAAGTACCTAAAATTTGGTTTACTGATCTATCCTGAACTAAAAAAGAAACGAAACCCTGATCATACGACGATTACGCTGCGAACCAGTAAATATTGCGAGGAGTTGTGGTTTGGTTAAGCGATTTTTTTCAGAGAGAAAACTTTAAAAAGAACACTAACCTTCTGCGATTACGCGGCTACTTAGCAAATGTTACAAGTCGTCGTGGGTAGGTTTACTTTCCGCACGAATAAGAAAAATACTTTGATACGCATTGGACATTTTATTTCCGCAAATGAAATATACATCGTTTAGATTTTTTTTTAAAAAAAATCCCATTAAAATCATCAGCCTTGTTTTTCTAGGCCGACGAACGATTGATTCATTAAATGCTAAAAAGTTACTAATACCAAGGCGAAACAAATCTCCAAAATAAATTTTGTATTTTTGATCAAAGCTTATCCGTAGTTTTGACTGTGTTTCCGTAACTCCGTAGTTTGATACCCTCGTCCGTAGAAACTACGGACAATCCGTAGTAGTTGACAGGTATGCGGAAGTAACCGAACAAAAGGAAAAAATACGAGACACACCGACTTTAAACCTAATGGCGTATTGAAAATATATATAACTATAATAATATATTTAAAAATAGGTATATTGAGATAAAACATTCAATAGCAAACTATAAATATAACAAATGATTATGAAAATGGAAACCTGAAAATATAAGAAACATCTTACGTTTCGAAGCACATGGAAAGTAGTGTACAGAGTATATTAATCTGATGTGACTAACTTAAAATTATAAAAGTTAAAAATATATTTAGCTAATATAAGCTACACATTTCATTATTTTACCTAAATATACACATTATAAAACACAATAAATTATCTCTTACCTTGAAACTTTTGTATTAGATCCGAAAATCCCCAAGCTTTTAGTAAATTCGCACACCCTGCGTCCGCCATTGTAAATGTTGTTTATTGCCGCCAAACACCCAGGATTCCAAGCTGCCAGCCAATCGGAGCGGTCTAGATTTTGAGCAAAGGATTTTGCTAGGGAGTAGCAAATGTTTTTGTTAACCGCGAGCATAATTTGGTAACCGCAAGTAAATACTGATCACCAAATATATTTGGTAACGGTTACATACCTTTTTTTCCGTGTGAAATTGTGAACATTTATTCTATAGAATGTTTTATCTCAAATTCAATTAAAATTTGTGACCAAACATAGGACATTATTTGAAAACTACGGGACTTAGCAACGCGTGTAGTAAAATGACAAAACGTAAAAAGCAAATAGTGTTTTTATAACATACAAAGACATATACGTTTAGAATAAAAGCTGAAATCTATATTATCCCAAAGAAATCGCCATTAAATTCAATAAGAAATGCGCTGCGAAGCAAATAATATCCAATGGAAGAAATTTCGAATATACAGAAACGGCTTATATACAATTTTTGTTGAGTCCAAAAAGTCGATTTTCTGCTTTTATTGTGGTTTTCGTTCATCTTCTCTCAACAAATGATTTTTAAACATGTTTATAAACTTGGGAATTTAAATTTCTACGATAATCGTCATCTAGCCCACTGTGTTACGTCTTTTAATCTTGATAGTTATAATTTTTTAAAACTATAATGGAATTTCGTGTACCTGTAACTGAATGTACATTGTACGATCATAAATAAACAAGAATTTCTATATTTTCAACGTGTTCGATTGCGAAATCAAAGTTTTTACAGTCTATAATAAAATAATTTTAATTGTTTTATTCATTTTATAATGTATGCGTACGTTAAATTTGAAGATGATGTAAAGACAATATCCGTCTGTTTAAGATATAAAGAATTTCGATCCGAAAAACGTGAATGATTTCCGCACCACTCAATGGTATAAAGTTAAATGGTCAGGAACTACCGTTGGACATTCAAGATGGCAGGACGTCATGACGCACGGGACTCTGAGGAGCCCTCGTCTGATAGCCTTCGTAACCGAATCAGCAAGGTTGGCGGAATCGATGCATTGGCTGACGAAAGCCCGGACCAAAGCCCCACTCCCGTTCTTCCAAGTCCTTGTTGTTCGAAAAGGGTAACTTCAAGGCAATCTATCAGCAGAGCAACCTCCTGGGCAAGAAGGTCTCCTTCGAGCCCTACAGGAAAGTTGCAAGAATCCCCCAGTGCTACAGATGCCAAAACTACGGCCACGTATGCACCCACTGCCATATGGAAGCCAGATGTCGGTATTGCGGCCTCGGCCACGATTCTCGCACCTGCCCCTCCAGAGACGACATTCAAACCCACCGCTGTGCCAACTGCGGTGGCCCCCACCCTAGCTCTTCGGCGACCTGCCCGGGTCGACCGAAGCCGCCCAAAAGGGAGCTTCCGGGAGCCTAGTTGGCTCTTCATATTTTTCGACAGGCCGTATGGCTTACTTTCATTCCATTGAAACATTATGCCCTCTGGGACTTTTTTCGATGTGCAGAAAGGACGCTTCGCGTCGATGCTGCGAATGTTATGATCCGATTTCCTACCGTTGGACCGGAGGGTGAAAAGGAAATAACTTCGAATTTCTAACAAAGCACAGATTTTGAAGTTAGGAGGTAAGTTCATTGAAACTACTTATTTTAGTAATGGGTGATTTTTCTCAAAATGTAAATTTTTAGTTTTGTCTGAACATCAATATCCCTTTATAAAAAACGGTGTATTTCTATATTTAATGTTTTTATTTAAATATTCAAATACTTATTGTAATAAAAATGTACCAAAAAAATAAAATATAGGGGAAATGTTATGCTCTTATGTCCGACTCTCTTGGCATGCATTTCACAAATTTAAGATAACTTAAATGTGTCACTGCGAGGTTTAATTTATTAGCATTATATCATATGACCTATTTATTTTATTATTTCTAATTAACAAAATACATAATTATAGCACTTTATGCATTTCCTCTAGTTTGACTGAAACAACATCCCATGAAACGAATTTCAATTAAAAAATGCAGAATACTCAAGTGGTTGAAAAGTAACTCATAGTGTACACAATACATTATTCTTGCAAAGCAGTATAATTTAGTTACATGAAGAGAATTTTTCACATTGTAAATTGGCTGAAGTTAACGTTTTAAGAAAACCACTGCACTATAAATGTGTTTTTGGTATTAATTGATTTTATTTAAAAAACTCTTGGTTTTAAAACCTGGCAACGAGATGTGTTGGAGGCGGTTGTTTTGATTACGGCTCAAAGTACTTTTTCTGATTATTTAATAATTAACACTATTTCCTACTTTATTATTGTTTTTTAATAAGTTTATTCTGCGATTGTGTCAGAAATTTAATATATTGTTAGTCCGAGTTAAATATTTTGTTTGAAAATGGCATCTGAAAAGTGTGTTGTCTGTTCGTTGGAAGTCAAAGCTGAATCTGATTCTATCCAGTGTACCGGATTATGTAAGGGCGTTTTTCATTTTACTGTGCCGGTTTCTCTGAGAAGTCGGTTTAGAATAACTGAAACAACGTAGACTTCACTGGAGATGTCTAAAATGTCAGCCTGCTAAAGCCCAAACTAATAAACCTAGCTCTTTGAAAGCATCGACCGAAGATAACATGATTGTTCACACTGAAGAAACGCTAAGTCCTACAAACTGTTGTGGTTCAAAAAATCATTAGTAGTGGAAACAGAGTCTTCCTCTAACAACCCTTGTAATTCGGGGGTTCCCAATACACCAGAAATTCAGTCTCCTTTTGTCAACAACTTTGTAACGATCCCTGAGAATCAATTTGACCTCAAGCAGTTCATCGCAGAACAATTCAAGGAATTTGCCAAAAATCTGAGTTCCACAACAACATCGTGAGTGATTTAAACCAAGTCTATAAATCAGCTAAAATCGGAAATAAAACTGAGAAGCTGGAAAGTGCTGATATCCTTAAGGAAAAATGCGTCTCTTAAAGCTGAAATTTCGGATCTAAGACTTGAGGGTCTGAACTCCAGCAGTACTCACGCCGATCAAACATAGAAATCTCCGGAAACCTGAAGTTGAACAAGAAAATGTTACCGATACAGTCAAGAGCGTTCTATCATGCCTGGAGGTAAATTTTGCAGAAAAAATAATCACTGCCCACCGCATCCCTACAAGTCGATCGGACAGACATAAATCGATCATTGTGCAGTTTATTCGAAAAACGTAAAAGAAGAATGTCTAAAAGCTGCTAAGAAAAAAAACACCTTCTCGCTTCTGATTTAAATGTAAGATTGAATACATCTCCTGTCTATATTAACGAACACTTGGCTCCTGCTATCAAGAAGCTTTTGTTCCTATGCAAGACCTTTAAAAAGAGAGAACAATTTTAAATTCTGTTGGATTAAAGTTGGTAAAATTTATATTAGAAAGGACCCCAAAACTCTAAAGTTTTTAAAATTAGACATGAAATGGATTTGTCTAAAATTATTGTTTAAAATTTAATGGCTAATATAATTGATTGTCCTGATTTTGATTTTAAGTTTGAAACACTGCAATCTATAGATCAATATAATAATTTTATAAGTTGTCCAAAACCTAAATTTACAGTACTAAATATTTTCCATCTGAATATTCATAGTTTAAGGTCAAATTTTTCCGAGTTAAAAGTGATTCTGGTGATGTATTGGCCAAAATAGATATAATTGTTCTCACTGAAACCTGGATCAATGAATGTGGGAAAATTTAAACTTTATTCTTTCGGAAAAAATTATTTTCTATAACTGTTCTAGAATCTATAACAGGTCTGGGGTATTTTTGTGTTATTAAAAACAATCTTGAGTTTTCTAGATTTGAAAATTGTATGGTTTCAGCCGAATTAATCGTTTTAAATTGTAAATCACTTGACTTTACTTTAATTTCAGTTTATCGTTCACACGCCTTTCTGTAGATGCATTAATAATGAATTATCGCAGCTTCTACCATTAATTTCTTCTAAAAATGTACTTTTAATTGGTGATATTAATATTGATATAATTCAAACCTCTTAATAATGCCAATGACTATATTGATTTACTACATGAACCATGGTTTCTTGTCCTTGTTCTCTGATATCACTAGCCAAGGTCCAAATACCTGTATAGATCATATGTTTTTTAGAACTACCCAATTTGAAAAGATAAGGTTTTTCCAGCTCGTATTATTAACAGCACAACTGACCATTTTCCCATAGTCTGCCAAATTTTTTTTTTAAAGTAAAAAGCTATAATTCTCAAAAAATCTAAAAAACACAATATGTTGACTATAAAGGCATTGAAAATTTCTTAACAGATATGATTTTAAATTTAAAGATATTAATTCTATCAATTTGTTTACGGAATTTCATGATAGGTTAACAGCTATCAAAAACAATTACTTTTTTTGAAAATACTAATGTAAAAAAAACAGCTGGATTACACCTGATCTTTTAAACATTATAAAAACTAAAGAAAAGCTTTATCAAAAGTACATAAAATACCAGGAGATTTATATTATTCAACTGCTTATAAATCAACAGTAAAATTTCTTAAAAAATAAAATTAGAACAGCAAAAAATGATTTTTACTTAAAATCTTTTAATGAGTGTACTACTTGCAAATCACAGTGGAATGTTGTTAATAATATATTAAACATGAAAAAGAAAGTTGTTCTTCCTAATTCTCCAAGTGATTACCAGTTAGCCAACTCTTTTAATTCGTATTTTGCATTCTATTCCAAGTTTTGTGTCCGATAACGAGCAATACCGACAGAGTTTTAAAAACTAATTCTCAATCATTTTTCTGCTCCCATATTGAACCTCAGGATATAGTTGATGTCATAAGATAATTAGACCCTAATAAAAGTTGTGGCATGACGACGTGAATGTTACTCTACTCAAAATTTTATTAAGTACTGACCATTTACAAACTTATACTGACATCTTCAATAACTTAATTAACACTGGTATTTATCCTGACAGTTTGAAAAATTCGATTATTGTTCATGTGTTTAAGCAGGGAGACCCAAATAATTTTACTAATTATAGACCCATTTCAATCCTACCAATTTTATCTAAAGTTTTTGAGAAAATAATTTATGAAAAAATGTTATCTTTCCTAAATAGTATAAACTTCTTTTCAAAAAACCAATTCGGTTTTCTCCCTGGTTCAAGCACCGAATCAGCCCTGCTTAATTTTAACAATTTTGTATATAATAGTATTAATAATAATAAAATTACGATTGGAATTTTTTTGGACATTGCAAAAGCTTTTGATACTGTAGATCATGATCTTTTATTGTTTAAATTATATTCAATTACAGTTTTCGTGGAAATTTTTTCGGTTTACTCAGGTCCTTTTTTGCAAATCGCTTTCAATATGTAAGAGTAAATGGTGTTTTAGATGATAGGCTCTCTATAAAAAATGAGTTTTCCAGGGTTCTCAGTTGGGCCCTCTGTTATTTCTTATTTATATTAATGATTTCTGTAATATGGATATAAATGGAAAAATTATTAGCTTCGCAGACAATACTGTTTTACTTTATTCATCCTCATATGAAGACTTAAACAGTTTAATTAATTCAGATCTATTTAAAATCCGAAATTGGTTCCTAAATAATAATTTAAGTATTAATGTTTCTAAAACTAAATATATGCTTTTCAGTCTGCAAAATAGCACCTATACTACTCCTCTCAATTTAAAATATCATGACAGAGTTTGTTCAGATTTGCTTTCCTGTAACTGTAATAACCTCGATCAAGTAAATACCATTAAGTATCTCGGTGTTTTTATAGACAATAACCTGAAATGGAAATCACACGCCAATTACGTATCAAACAAATTAAGATTCGTTTTAAGACAATTTTATTTTTTGAGAAATAAAATAAACCATGATTTCATGCGATTACTCTACAACGCTTTTGTACATCCTTTGTTTAATTATGGAATCCTTGCCTGGGGAGGGGATTATGTAACAAACCTCAAAAGAATTATAAAACATACAAAATAAATTTGTTAAATTTTTGTTAAAGGCAAATGTGATCATAAAGATTGAAAATTATAAATTGTTAAATATTCTACCTATTCGTTATATTTATTTCTTTAAAGTTTGTTTATATATTTTTAATAATTCTGATGTGTGCAATAAGCGCATATGTATTAATCCAAGAAGACTTAATGGTATTTACATCATTCCTAAACCTAAAAAGAACATTTTCTGTAAAAATTTTATTTATCTTGCACCAAAGTTTTTAATACTCTTCCGCTTCAAATACAATCTTTAGTTAATCTTACTTCCTTCAAAAACCAATTGAAAAATCTTTTGTTTGATATTCCCGATATAGGGAACTATGGATAACTATAGAACTATAGAAACTATGGATTCTTGTCCCAAGGCTTTTTCTCATATTAAAATAAGTTTTGCGAGTAGGAAATGGCAGGGTGCTTCTTTAATTTCTTAGAGGTTGAAAAAAACAGCAAAAGGGGAGGAAGGATGGACGGATGGATGTTCGGGTTTTATGGCGCAAGGGCATCTTAGGCCATACTGCGCCAAACACTAGGTAATCTAATTAAAAAGATAAAACAGGTTCATAAAAGCAACACACAACATTTAAAAATAATTAGAAATCTAAAGAAACACAAGCTATTCATAATATTTACACGTAACATTTAAAAACAGACATCTAAATCAAGGAATAAAAACCAATATCAATTAAAAAGGAAAACAGGGCATGATATGGGGGATGTGATAAAATGTGATGAATAGACGGGTTTAAAACATTAAAATATTTAAGTCTGCTCATTGTAAAAGCTGGACAGTCGACTAGTATATGATAAACACTCAATGAAACATCACACATGACACATATGGGCTGATCTTCTGCCACAAAAGGGGAGGAAGAGGGTTTTCCAAATGCATTTGTACTGCACAACTGATGTTCATCTGATTTTTTTTATATTGTTCTATAGAACAAAAATAAGCAAAAACAGTCAAAGGCTACCTCCGATAAGAACATAATGGAGATGTTTTTAAAGAAACGTAACATGGATCATGAAGGTTTTGCAACTCAACAAGAAGTGGAGCACCTGAAATTGGAGGAAGCAAAATTAAAAAAAAAAATTAAGGTTAAAGGAAGAATAATGCCAGACCTTAAGGAGACATAGCTTTAAATTCCAAGAGATTTTGTTTAAAGGTCTGTATATTTTCTTTGTCATTAGTGAAAAAACGATTTTTCCATCTTTTTTTACCTTTTTTTAATAACATCAACAGCTTATTTTTTTTATCTAAGTATTATTATCTACAAAATATAGTACGTAAAGACATAATATCTTGGTCATTCAAATTTTTTAAGAAATAGTCAATCTATTTTAGATTGTATAAAACTAGATGTTATTGGTATATCTAATGTGTTACATCAAGAAATTTTCAAAGTGTTCTGAATTTTTTTTACAGAAAAGTTTTCTGCGGAAACGGCCCTTCCTCCTATTCCCAATAATGTGGCACATATGGCAATTCCTTCTTCTGAGCGTGAGCAGGGATTCTGCGAGTTTTCTGCAACATCTCTGTCGCAAAGGTGTCCTTCCCCTTTGGTTTTTCAACCAGTAAGAAGTTATTCTCCCCTGGAAAAGCTAACAGAAGATCCCCAGATTACAGAGCCTCACGAAGACTCCCTGATCCTCAAAACATCCCATGCAGGACCCATAAAAGAGGCCTCCACTAGTGACGGCAATGTAAGTTTTTTTTTGTTTCATTACTAATAACCTTTTATATTATTGTTTCTAAAAGCCTTGAGGGTGTCATTTACTTCATTTCTTCCAACTTTTATAAAAATGTAAAATTCCTTTAATAGCAATACACATATCGAAAATCTATTATATTTACATATACATTCTACCGTACGTGTATTTACAAAGATTTAAGACACTTTTTCTAAAAGTCTTGTTGAAATTCATTAACAATAAATGACAAGAAAGCAGAATATAAGACGAATAAAGGATATAGTGCTGAACAGTTTATGTTGGACAAATTAAGTTACACAACAAAACAAATTGTAAAAACTTGACATTTTTATTTGGGAAGGAGATAGGATGGTTTTAATGGTATTCATAAATAAGTTTGTTAATGGGTTAAATGTCAAATAGGTTTTTGTTGTTTCAGTGATTTTATATTCTACAAGATTCAATTTACATTCTTTTTTGGGGTTTACATTTTTCAGGTGGATATCGGAAACGGGGTATATATTTCTGAGGGGACTTGGAAGATCATTGTAGCATCTAAGTCTCCCAATATATTTACAAAAAGTTTAGCAGTGGCAATCTGGGGATCTTCTGTTTTAAAAAGCAGGAGTACAGAAGGCAGGGTGTGTACTGTGTAACCGAAAGAGAAAAGCGGAGCCAGAGAAAGTGCCTGGAGAAAAGTTGACACCATTAAAGAAAAATCATTGAGATTAGTCAAAAAGCTAACGTTCGTGCACAAAGATCTCCTGAGAACGTCCCATGTCTTCATCAGGACTGATGCTGTGAGAAGACCACTTGAACAACCTTATAAGGGTCCCTTCAAGGTCATATCCCGATCCGACAAGTTATTCACCCTCGGCATCAACGGGCGTCAAGATACAGTGTCACTAGATCTGCTCAAACCTGCATTCATCCTCTACGAGGACGACTCTCTTCAAGATACGAGCAAGGCTACGACTGTACCTTCTACTTCGACGGTCCCGAAGGCTTCCACCACAGAACCGAGGACTTGCACTACACGACGATCTGGAAGGCGCGTACGCTTTGTTGATCGCTTTCAGTATTAGAACTATCGTCCTTCGGACTGGTGGGGGACCCCTGTGGCGACGCGCTGAGACGAAGTACGGAAGATCGTCGGTGGTGGCGCTCTTCGTCTGTGATCTTCCGTGGTGGCGCTCATCTACTGGAAATGCTACTACCCAAGCCCCACACTTCAAGCTGCTCTATAAAAGAACTGCACGCCGGACTATCTCTCTCTTTTTCAGTTACTTTTACCAGGTTTGCTGCCTGCGTGCGGTGCCTAATTATCAAATTATTTTGTTTCACATTTAATAATAACTTTTCTTGTTAATGAGTTCTTTAATAAATTTTTGTTACAAGCGTTGAATAAGGTAGTATTTATTTAACCTAGCATTCGCACACGCTTGTACAAGATCCTCTTGTTATTTAGTTAATAAAAAAAAGTCAGCGTTATAATTACCATTGGAGACAGCTGCAAAGGCTGCTCCCAGCTGATCTGCAATATCTTTTTGGGAAGTAATTAAAACACCATTATTTTTTTAAGATAGATAGCGGCTGTGAGTCAGCGTAACGACCCGAAATTCTTTTTACTTTCTTCCACACGGTTTTTGATGTTACGTGACCACGGATAGAATTGAGGTATTGCTGCCAAGATGACCCTTGGCTTTCGCGTCGTATCCTACGGGCCTGGGACCTAGCCGTCTTAAATTCAGTAAGATTTGCCTCAGTAGGACAGCGACGGAAAATACCCCAAGCTTGCTCAGCCTGGGAGCGTTTTTCAGCCTGTGAGCAGTCGTGGTTCCACCTAGGTTTAGATTTTGGAAGTCTGCCTTGAGTCATAGGGATGGCTAGAACAGCAGCATTCAATATAGTTTCAGTAATGAAATTAACAGCCGAGTCAATATCACCCGTTTCAAAAATGTCGTCCGTCAACTCAGCGTGTGAATCGCAAAAAGATCCCAATTCGCTTTATTGAGTTTAAAATTTTTTGGCCTTTCCTGTTGAGGTGGTGGGCTCCTCAATGTTAGATGTTAAAATGATTGGAAAGTGATCACTGTCATACAGGTCACTTCCAACTCTGAAAGACCAGTCTAAAGAGAGTGAAGGAGAGCAAATGGTGAGGTCGACAGCATGGAATGTCCTTGAAGGCAGGTGAAACAGAGTAGGACTTCCGTCAATTAGCAGAAACAGATTTTGCCCGTGCATCAGCTGTTCAACAATTGATACTCGGCTGTTATGTTCACTACTGCCCCACATTAGGTGGTGGCCATTAAAATCCCTCATGATAAAGAATGGGGCAGGTAGCTGCTTAACACACACTACATTTTCCAAATCTCCTTACATTAACAAAATGGTTGTGGTGGTAAATATATGCAGCAGATGGTTACAAGATGGGAAAGTTGAATTTGAATGGCAATAGCTTGGAGGTTAGTATTGATGTTCAAAATACTGGTGGGCAATCGGTTAGAATACACGATTGCAATTCCACCACAAGCCCTTCCACCGTCTGAGTAGTCTTTTCGCAAAATTTCACAAGCTGGTAATTTTGTGATATCGCCTGGTTTTAGAAATGTTTCCTGCAGGCAGACTACATCAGGTGCATATTTATCCATAATTGCCTTGACAACGTCTTTATTGTGTCGGAAACCACGACTAATCGATAAGTAATGCGGCTAAATTTTGTGAGTTTTAATAAGCCTTTTGACCCCATTCTTCTCTTGTTGTTTACACGGGCTATTAAAAAACTGAATTGCGTATAACTATAGTATTATGGCACATATCAAACTATTTAAACCATGTCGACCCATCTTAAGTGACAGTAGGGAGGAATGGAAAGTAACTTCGATAATTTGATCTTTGGATAAGTCGAATATTTTTGGGGGTCCCCTGGGACTTCGAGTTATCGAGTATTGACTGTAGTAAATATCAATAAAACAATCTTAAAAATGTCTACAATCCGTTAAATAAATATTACTCATTTAATTTTTAGTTCGGTCTGAAGTGTCCTCATTCCCTCTGACTTAAGGCATTACAATGAACTTCGCCTGGCTCTAATTTAACGGGAGTCCTTATCTTTTGCTCAAATAAATATGCCTTAATAGCCCTTTGATGCTTTTCCAGTCTAGGGGTCTTTGACCCAGCCTCTCCCAGTTCAACTTTTCACTCTTGTCCGTAAAACTGTCGGACTCCAGGGTCCTCCGTTACAACTTTTTACATGTGATCTATACTTGTATGCAATATATATGTTACCTTTATTCTCCAGGTGGTCCATGCCCTTGTGTACCTAGGGATGTGCCTTAAGTGAAATGTACGCAGTTGAGGGCTATGCCCTTTTGGGAACTAGTCGTGTTGGGATCAGGCTTTAAAAAGGATCAGTCATTTCGTAACAACAAAACTTTAATAAACTAAAACATAACAATCAAAACAATAACTCTAAAATGTTTACAGTGTACATCGCTTAAATATAGGCCAACAAGTGCCCGGATGTCTAACGTCACAATGATATCACTATGCTGCCACAGTGCTCCCACGGAGTTTTCGGGTTAAATCTGGAAACGAACAGTCCTGCCTCTCTTCGTCACATAAGCAGGTGGCGGTGGCAGACTTGGAGATGGACTAGGGTTTTCGGCATCCTGCTGGCAACTATCTGTGGGCAAGAATGCTGGTTTAAGACGATCAAGGGGTATCCATTTCTTAGACCTCTTTTGCTCCACGGAATAAACCTTTGAGCGCCGTTAAACAACGCGGTATTGGTCTTCATACGGAGGTTGGAGGCTCCTACGTACATCATATGTCCTAACAAAAACGTGAGTGCATGAATCAAGATCCTTAGGGACAAATTGAGCGTGAACCATGCCACTTAGAGGGGACAGGGCGTACTTCGGAAATAGAAATAAACTCGGGTTGAGAAATGTCATGCTTATGTCTAGCAAAAAACTCGCCAGGCAACCTTAAAGTTTGTCAGTAAACTAATTCAGCAGAAGTGTTTCCGAAATCCTCCCGGATGGCAGTTCTTAACCCCAAAAGCAAAGCATCAATCCACGTAGAATCCGAGTAGCACACGCTTTTATGGTCCTTTGTGTACGTTCAATGAACCCATTAGATTTTGGATTGTAAGCTGCAGTTCGTAACCCCTCTATTCCAAAACACTTTAAGAAATTTAGATAAGTAAATGATCTAAATTGACCTCCTTGATCAAAAGAAATTTGGGAAGGGGCTACGAAGCGGGCTATCCAATTAAAAATTAAAGCCTAGCAAACCATTTCGGTAGACATATCAGCAAGAGGGACCACTTCGATCCAGCGAGTATAACGGTCAATGACGATCAAACAGTATTTAAACGTTTTGGCCAAAGGCAAGGGACCTATAAGATCCAAGTGGATATGCTGAAATCTAGCATTAGGCACATGAATCAAACCAAGAAGAGAGGTTGTATGCTCATGCACTTTAGCCTTTGACAGGATAGGCATGAGCGACAAAACTCAGTTAAATCCTTCCTAACAGACGGCCAAACATACTTTGCCGTTACCTGCCTGATGGTTGCACGAGTGCCGACACGAGCCAAATTATGAACAGATTCGAACACCTTGCGCCTGAGCTTTAAGTATAAAGATACGTACTTTATCGCCTGACACAGCACACAGCTCCAGTGAAACCAGGTAAATTAACATGTTTAATACAAAGGCTGGATTTAGAAGGGTCATCCAAAAGTTCACGCAACTCATCGTCGGTCCGCTGCTTTTCTACAAGATTAGAAAAATCACATGTTATTGGCATTTCAATTGATTCAATTCTTGACAAAGCTCTGCAACAAAATTATGAGACCCCTCAATATAACGTACGTCAGTAGCGAACTGTGAAATGAATTCTAACTGACGTAAACGTCTCGGAGAATACTTCTTAGAATCTTGTGCAAAGGCTTAAGTCAAGCGTTTGTGATCAGTAACCACATGAAAAATACGACCTTCTAACATGTATCTAAAATTAGCAATTGACAAATAAATAGCAGTAAGTTCCTTATCAAATACAGAATATTTTGTTTGTGCATTATTCAATTTCTTAGAAAAAAATGATAAAGGAACAAAACCTTTTGACGTCACTTTATGTAAAGCCCCAGCCACTGCGAAATCACTTGCACCTGTAAACAAAGTAAGGTCGCAATCTGGCTCGGGATGGGCTAGTTGTGTAGCATTTACAACTGAAAGTTTACATTTCTCAAAAGTCTCGTCTAACAGTGGTGTCCATTCAATTAGGCTTTTGTCATTTTTCTTACGACCACAAAGTAGATGATTTAGTGGAGCATGCAAGTCAGCCGCATGGGGAACAAAACGCCGATAAAAATTAACACAACCAAGGAATCTTTGTAAATCCTTTATGGTTTTAGGCTTAGGGTAATTTGTCGTCACCTCCGTTTTATCGGGGAGAGGTTTACAACCAAAATCATCCATCAAGTGGCCAAGAAAGGACACCTCACTTACTCCGAAAGTACACTTATTGACATTAATTGTAAGACCAAATTTAAGTAATCTTTCACAAATTAATCTTAAATGTTTAACATGGTCAACCTCGTCCCCGCTTGCAATGAGGGCATCATCGAGGTAAGCAAAGCAAAAATCAAGACCAAAAACGACTTCATTGATAAAAACCTTTGAAAGGTCTGCGGAGCATTACATAATCTATAAGACATAAATACAAACTCAAAAAGCCCAAAAGGTGTAATAACTGCAGTTTTCTCGATGTCAGGCGCGAAGACAGGGATTTGGTTAACGGCACGGACTAAGTCAAACTGAGTAAAATCCTGAAGATTAGGCAATGGGTACTTATCAGGACGAGTTTTAGAGTTCAAAATGCGGTAGTCAACCGTAGGTCTCCAATCAGAGTTGTTTTTAGGGGCCATGTGTAAAGGGATGGCCCAAGGACTTTTGGAAGGTCTACAGATCCCGTGCTCGAGCATAAATGCAAACTCATCTTTAGCTGCTTTAAATTTAGCTGGAAGCAACCTTCTAACTTTTGAGCAAACGGGAGGCCCTACAGTCTGAATATGATCCACGGTATCGTGCTTAACCTTGAGGGGCTGAGATTGGACCTTTGTAATCTCCGAAAAACTCACTAAGCAGTTCGTGAAACCTACCACTAGTGTTGATTACAGTTTTTACACTGGGAGATAAAGTGGGTAAGACTTGACCTACACTTTTACAAGAAGTTGTAGGATCGATTAATCGCTTATTGTGAACGTCTACTAATAAACCAAACTTCTGTAAGAAATCAGCACCAATATTAGGTTTGGAAACATCAGCTATGATAAAAGGCGAACCTCCTTTTGAGCCCAACATCGACGACAAGCAGCTTTGAACTGTACATTTTTATGCATGTACTGTTAACAGCATTTAACGTATACCTTAAAGGTGTGTGACTACCTTTAAAAGTTATTGGTAGTAAGCTTACATCTGAACCACTATCAATTAAAAAATCGTAATCTGGTTCTACGATCAGACAAACAATCGGTGACTTAGGTTCCCACTTTCAGCCGGGGTCACCAACTCCAAACATGGGCTACCTAATTATTTGAAACATAAGAACAAGAATCAATGCACCTTTTAGCTTTATCGGCAAGATTCTTATGGTACCAGCAAAGACCAAATTCTTTTGACGGATTGCCTTCTGCCGCATTGCGTGAAAATGAACGGCCGCGAGAACGACCACGAAATTTGTTTTTTTAGCAATATGTCAATTTTACTGTGCAGAGACTGAACTTCTGCCGCAAGTCCATCAACTTGAGACTGCAAGGCCAAAATATGGATCCTGATGAGCCAGTGGACAAGCCAGTTTGAATTAGGTCACAGAATTGGTTACTGGTACTACCATTTTTGAATTTGGTTACAACAAAAATTTTATCGGCTACTGTAGCCAAGGCAGCTAAATCCTTATCATCCAGTGTACTTAAAATAGACTGGACAGAGCTGGGAATATGCGATAGCCAATTAGATTTCAAACCACTTTCCGAAAAATCTGCGCCGGCTTGCTCACGCAGTCTACGCAAAAGGCAGAAGGTTTAAGTTATCCCAAACACAAGTCTTTGAGTACAGTTTGAATGCGCCGAACCTCAGACACATTATACTCCTTGATCAACCTATCCTTAACAACCGTGTACGGCGTTTTCGGATTCGGCGAACGGATCAAATCCGCTACGACCAACATAGTTTGTTGGTCAAGAGCGGCTACCAGGGATAGAAACTTTGTAGTCTCAGAAACAATTCCGCGTAATTTGAAACTTGCCTCAATACTGGCAAAGTAAAGTTCAGGAGATTCCGGCCAAAAAGAAGGCAAGCGAGCAGAAATTTTATGAATATCACTAGCTTCGACAGTTTCTGAAGGTTCGGTAACATCTTTACTGGTTGACATTTTGAAAAAAACTACAAAAGCACTAATACAAAATACAAGTAAAATACACTGACAGCCAGTACCCCAAAACATGATAGTATTTGAAGGTACACAAAGCAGCAGACCAAAGAGAAGTTACACTTGCCAACCATTAAGTGGTTAACCGTTAAATAAAATAAACGAATATTGAATTCAGAATTTTAAATCAGTTAAAATTGACGAAAATGACTGAAGCCATCATATCCCAACGTCCGAGTCACCAGTTTTGAGAGCTAGTCGTGTTGGGATCAGGCTTTAAAAAGGAACAGTCATTTCGTAACAACAAACTTTAATAAAACTAAAACATAACAATCAATTCAAAACAATAACTCCAAAATGTTTACAGTGCACATCGCTTAAATATAGGCCAACAATTGCCCGGATGTCTGACGTCACAATGATATCACCAAGCTGCCACAGTGCAGCCCGGATGTCCAACGTCACAATGACATCACCGTGCAGCCACACCCTCTTTTCTTGTTTTTACTGAAATGTTTGTTTTGTTGTTTTGTGTTCGTTCAGTTCCTTTTATCGGTTCCCTAGGTGGCACTCAGGTGCTTCTTTGTAAATATTGTTTAATTGATTTATTAAAATGATGCATCTCACTTAACGGGCTCCTTTTGTGTGCCCTCACATAGTTTGCTGGTGTGTGGCTCGGTGGGGTCCTCCCCTTCTGTTGGGCTTTCTTGTCCGGGCCCTTGGCCGCGGCTTCGCTGGTTGTGGATGGAGCACTCCGGCATCTCTTGGCCTCGGCAGCCATTGCCATTGTGGTGGCTGGGTGACCGGCGATTCCTGTCACTATCTCACCTCAATTGTTTTTCTGAACTTTTCAGTTGAAAACTTCTACGCTTGTTCTATAAAAGCTCCATGCTATCTCTTTTGGTGCTTCTAGAGCGACGATAATTCAAACCACTCAAACCTTAAGAGGCTTTCGTCTTCGTGAACACTCAAGTGCATCTTCATATCCGTGCCTGACATTAGCTTCCATCTTTACGGCCTCCCCGACCGTGATTGGTTGGCCAAATCACTTGTCAAGCTTGGGGGTGATATATTGATTCCCCTCAAAGTTCATATTTTCTCTGGAGGACCAGGTACGAGGCACCTACCCGCTGTCTGCTAGAGTCTTCTGAGTCTGCGCAGACCCACCACAGCAACTTCTACACATGTGCACAGCTGCCGAACCACTTCTTCGACGTTGATCGCCACCTTGGGACTTCCGCTCCACTTCGAGACTTCCGGCAGTGCGCTGTGGGGCTGCGCACAACTCCCCAGGCAGCTCATTTGCATGCGCACCAGGTCCTCTCTACAGCTGAGGTTATGCATTTACAACTCGAGTCATCGGACATCACTTAACGCACCGGAGGAATGCTCAGTACTCTTTTTAATTATATCGTGCATTGGTTTTAGACTAATTTTTGTCATCTTTTAAACATTTTATACTGCCTATCTTAATTGAACGTAGTATTTATTGATCTTTTAAACTGTATATACTTCTCTTAACGTGTTTTGTACCCCAATTATCCCAATTCATCATTATTGTTCATACTTGAGTGTGTAATTTTCTTGAGTCATGCCTTCCGATGGAGATGACCCCGAAAAGGAGTCAATAGATTCAGTTCTTGGGGATATATGTGCCGGTGGCTCGTCCCAATATAGCTTCAATAAATTGGCCACCTCTGCCTCCCAATTCATGATTAACATAAAGGGGATTAACACGTTTATTAAGAGTGTTGATATTGTTGAGGCATGTAAGAAAGTGAATCAAAAGGATCGTTCCGATCAAATTAAATGACACGGACGGATTTTATTGAGGTATATGGAGGTGGAAGCTGACTTTATTATTTTGGATGGTAAGATCAAAGACCTAGAGGATCAGATTACTTGTAAAAATTCCAAAAATTAAAGACATAGTCTCAACTTGCTAATTCTGATGTCACCCTTGAGGGCATTGATTTGAAGTAACAAAAATTTGTTGATACCTATCAGGAAAATCAAAGTAAGATCTGTAATTTCCTAGAAAATTTCTCCCGGGGATGACACCTCGAACAAAACTAGTAAAAATTTAAAAAGGGACGAAGCGCCGGTACTAGTGATACACAAATGAGAGTTCTACGACACTATCCTATAGACATGCCTTGGTGGCAAGGGCCCTGGAGCTCGAAATTCCTAATCCGGTGGACTTGGTGCGTCTTTTCTTATGCGTCTTTTCCCCATTGCTAACAAGCTCATTGTTAAGATGAAAGACACCAAGCACTTATCTTTAGCCTCCCCGTTGGGGGCTAAATTCCCCAACGGGGAGGTCGGTCTTTGACTTCATAAAAAATCCTGACTTTAAAACCTCTCATTAAAATAGGTATTTATGCCATTTTTGAGTTACGTTTTTAGATTTAAAATTGCTCCCTCCCCCTTTTGTCCTTGCTCTCCCTTAGAGATTATTGGTTCAACCGGCGGCGGGTTTTGAGGGCCAGTGGCTGTGCTCGGTTTTGAAAATCCCTGCCTTAATTAAAAGAATTGAAAATTGTTTGAAAATTGCTATAATGATTAAAGATTATTTGCCAGGGGTCTAGTGCTGTGGGTCTATTTGCTTTAGCCATATTTTTTCTATTTCTAATGGGTGTCATCAATTATTATATTATTTTGTATCAGTTGGTATTACCTTTATTCTGGGTGTGCTCTTGGAGGGTGGTTCGGCGCTATGTTTCTGTTTTGTTGGGACTTGTCCCGGGTATCTTTGTTTTATTTTTTTCTTGAAAGAAGCTTTATCTCTACTTCTAATATGTGAATTTAATGTTTTCCTTGATTATCCAAATTCTCTCTTATTCAAATTTATTTTTTTTAATGTCGATTGTTAAGATTATCAATTAACATGTCGATGAGAGTTCACTCGTCAAGCAGGCTTGATTGTTAATCTTGATATTTAGATTTAGCCCCTTTTGAGTATTTTAAGTGGGTTTTTGTCAAGTTATTCAATTTAGATGCCTAGTAAATGTAAGGATGTATATATTCAAGATCGGTTAATGTCAACTTTCCTGTAAATTAATTGATAGTATTTTTGTTGTACCCGCTTTCGAACGCACTGTTCAGAGTTCTTAGGTTTCTTTTTACCCTCCACTTGGGACGGGGTTGATTAAGTACTAACTAATGAACTCAGTTAAAATTGCTTTTGCTTGTGCCTTGCTTAAACCATGTTTAGGATTGGCGTTGGCCTGTTTGAGGGCGTGGTCCTCTTTGATGTTTGTGTGTGTGAGTGATTAATGATAATTCATATGCATCATTTTCATCTGTCGATTGTTTTCGTTGGTGATAGAAACGTGAACGTATATTTGTTTAAAGACGCGATTAATATTTGTGGAAGTTCATTTGTGATACTCCAGCACTTGAAAACTCCCTTGATAATCCAGCACAAAAATCTGTAAGAACAACTTCTTTAACGAGTTTCGGGCTGAAAGCGTCTTTTCCGGAGGAAAACCACGTCATTGGATAGTTCCAGTAGACAGTTTACAAAGTCTGGTGGGGAAAAAATCGAGAACGTCAACTTCCTAAACGTGTTGAAAACGTCATTTCCGGAAGAGAACTACGTCCCTGAATGATCCCCTTACACTGTTAAAAAAAGTTTTCTGATGGAAAAACAAGAGGATTTAAAGGATTCATCTAAAGATGGCCGTAAGTGCGTCGGTGGGCGTTTCAGATCCTCAGGTTTTTGATCTGGTATTTCTGTTGTCTGCTTTAGATAATTTGACTAAAATATTTCTAAAAGTGTGCGATAAGAAAAGTAGTACTGTTGCTGATAAATCAGAATTTGATCTTCTAAAAAATAACATTATTGATAGCTTCAAGTCTTTTGATCATACTGCTTCCAAACACCTCCCGATTGATATTCCCGTGCTGAAGTGTCTGCTGATTGTTTGTTCAGTTTGAATTATCGTCGCACTAGAGCTACACGAGGGCTATTGGCGACGGGCGTCGTATTTTAGAACCACAATCAAGTGACGAGCCGACACCTGAGTAGGCATCCAACGCAACCGTTAAGGGCGACATCGTACGCAGCGTTAGGACTTTGAAGGATATTTAACGTGCACTCCCTCTACACGGGGTATTATTCGTCGGACATTTTTGGCTGCACGGGCCGTTTATAGGTCGGCAGTTAATTTGGCGATGCCCGAACCTGGGACCTTTCGCATGCTAGGCGAATGCCTAACCGACTGGGCTCCCTAACCCGAAGTGTCTGCTGATGTTCTTTCGAGATTTGATTAGCTGTCCAAACAATTCCTGCAAATGAAGGACTGCAAGAATTGTGAAAATTAAGTCATCTAATAAGCTTGTCATTAGCTACGCGGATGCCGCTAGACCTTCTGCTACTTCTACGGTTCTTCCTACGGCTCCGCCACTGGAGGGATCTGTGATTCCTGACTCTGCCGTGCCTTCAACTAATTCTCAGACTACACGTATCGCAAGTACCCAGTGATTTTGGGAAAGAGAACTGCTACTTCGTTACAAGTAATAAATTAAGACCGAGAAATAACGCAGACTTCTTGTAAACAAATTTCACTCTGAAACTAAGTACAGTGAAATTACCGATCCGATTGGTGATATTGGCTTTCCATATGATTGTGAGGATTGATACGAGAAACAAAGATATATATGCTTCTTTTGTCTTGTCTACTGCAGTTTGCAATTATGATTCACTTTGTGATCCGAACTTATGGCCTGATGGTATTAATATTCTCGAATTTAGAGGTTTCCTAAAAGAACAATCGACAAAGCAGTGGCCATTAACCCGGCTACTGATTGACTATCTGATCAACATTTGGAGGTTAATATCAATTCTAGAAATTTAGATCCTACTCTGAAGAATATTAAAGCTCGTACAGAATCACTTAATTTCTATTACCAAAATGTAAGAGGTTCGAGGACTACAATTTCTGATTTATTCTGTTCTGTGGCATCTGAAGATAATATTATTTACCTTACTGAAACCTGGCTTTGTAGCGACATTTACTCGTATGATCTGTTCGATAATAGATATTCTGTCTTTCGTTGTGATCGTAATTCCGCTACGAGTATCTATAAACGTGGTGGTGGGGTGCTTATTGCGATAAAAAAAAATTTAGTCTCTCAGATCGACGTCTCTGAACTAGATCTTGAATGTCTGTTTATAACTGCTAATCTTAATTTTCGTAGAAATTACTATTGTGTTTAATTTATTTTCCACCAAATTCTAGTTTTGATGACTGTTCAATTCTATGATTTTTTACTGGCCTTGGTTCTTATGAAAATATCTTTATTTGTGGTGATTTTAATTTGTCTATATCTGACAATATTCTTAATGATACCAATCCTGATTCTAAGATTAGGGAGTTACTTAACTTCGTGCAACTTTATAATTTGAATCAACTAAATATTGTATCTAACGACAACCAGAAATATTTGGACTTGATTCTGTCTAATATTGAATTATGTAATATTACTGTCAATCATTGTTGTACACCTTTGGTTTCTGAGGATCTTCATCTTCCTGCCCTATCTGTTGATGTTAACTTAATGCCCGTTAGCAATAAGTTTCAGTATCCCAAAGTTCAAAAATTTGATTATAGAAAAGCTGATTTTTGGGCTATGTTTAATTTGATTATGATGATTGATTAGAATTTCCTTAATGCTTTAAATGATGTAAATTTAGCTATTTCTTATTTTTATGATCACCTGTATAAATTTTTTAACGTTACTATACCTTTAAGAAATATTAACAGGAAATTTCCCCAATTTGGTATTCAAATATAACTAAAAAGTTGATTAGGAAAAAGGGCAGCGTTCTCAAATTGGCACTACGTAGTGGGGACCCGGTCATTTTTGAAGAATTTAAATCCCTTATATCATTAATTAAACGTAATCTTAAAAAAGATTATGCTTCATACATTCGCAACACTGAGAATAATCTTTTGTCTGATCCTACAAGGCTCTGGTCTCATTTTAAAACTGCAAATTCTGTGCCTAATACGATGCACTATGAAGATGATGCCAATGCTTTCGCTAGCTACTTCGGCTCTGTATACAAGGCTAGCACTGAGTTTGTGTGACAGGCGTTCTGAAGTTGGTGGTTGTGGCTTGTGTGACTTGGTAAAGGTTGATGGTATTACTCATGATGACGTGATTTTGGTTATAAAAGAATTGAAGTCTTCTTTGTCCCTTGGTGTTGACCAGATACCTTCTTTTATTATAAAAGGGTGTTCCAAGGGATTGGTTTACCCTCTCTTGATATTATTTAATCTCTCACTGAAATCAAGAACGTATCCCGATGTCTGGAAACAACGAAAGGCATTACAGTTTTTAAAAAAGGTGACACGGCTAATTGCAAAATTTATCGACCCATCTCTATTTTGTCCTTTTTCCAAAATTTTTGAGATTATCTGTACAGAAAGCTATTTCCTCAGATTAAAAACATAATTTCACCTTGTAAACACGGATTTTTCCCCCAAACGCTTAACCTTATCAAATTTATTTGGTTTTACTAATTCAGTAATTTCTGCTTTCAAGGGTGGCTGTCAACTTGACGTTATCTATACGGACTTCTCTAAAGCCTTCGATACTATTGATTTTGGGATTCTTTTAAGCAAGCTGTCGAAAATTGGTTTTCTTACTTGTCTTATTGACTGGTTTTATTCTTATTTAAGTAACCGTAAGTTATATGTATTTTTAAATAATGCTATTTCCAATGAATTTTCTAATGGCTCCAGTGTACCCCAGGGTTCAAACCTGGGCCCTTTACTCTTTAGTTTATTCATTAATGACCTTTGGGACATATTTAAATTTATTAACTACCTTTTGTTTGCTGATGATTTAAAACTTTATCGTATTGTACGATCAAATGTTGATGTCTATCTTCTACAACAAGATATTGATCAGTTATATCAGTAGTGTATTGGTAATAAGTTAGCTCTAAATATTTCTAAGTGTAGTTCTATGAGTTATACCCATAAATTACAGCCCTTGCATATTTCAAACAAAATAAATATCATTAACTTAACTCGTACTGATACTCTCAGGGATTTGGGAGTCACTTATCTAAACTTCTAATCCAATTTAATAGGCTTAGGATTCAGATGTACTATAATTTCCTCAGATACTTCAGAGGTTTGGGCATGCCGCACATGCATGTAAGTACGATGTTGTCTGTGCTCGGTGTGCTGGTCCCCATGATACTAGGAAAGTGCACTTGTTCCAGCCCTAAATGCATTAATTGCCTCGGGGGGAAGGAAATACTGATCACAGTTCAGACGATCGGCTCTGTGACTCTGTCCTCGAATAAAGGCAAATCTTATCTCTCGCGGTAATAATTGGACAGTAGTAGTAATAATATTTTCAATTCCATAAAATAGTCCAAATTAACATGAACAAATGTAGGGCTGCGATTGGTGCTCTATTCCATTTGCATCATTGAGAATAAAATATATTTCATATTATTTCAAGACATATACCAACGAAACAACTCTATTATCGGCCTCCCCTCATCATGAAAAATGTTTAGGTCATCTGCTCGGACCTTGGGAATTTGTATTGAAAATAGTAACGTTATCTGCATAAAATCATTTAAGCATGATAACTCTGTTTTTATTAACTTACTTACGGGCTCCGGGGTCTTCTTGCTTGGTTCCTTGTACTCTCATCCAGTTCAGACCTCGGCAGTGATGTCGAAATATAAAATTTGTAATGACCAGGATGATCACCCCACCTACTACCTAAAGGGTCGTTATGGGTGCCCTGATTTAACACACCCCATTGCTGATAGATCTGCACAGACTGTCCCTGCGGTCCGACAGACCATCACACGGGACCTCCCTGCCGTGCTGCCTAGCCCTCCTCTACATCCTCCTGGCCGTCAAGGAAGACGGTGCCCGGGGAGTTGAGGTTCAGGGGACGACTATAAAGTTCCTAGCTTACTCAGACGACATACTCATTGCTGCTCCTTCTACCGGGGATATTCAGGCCCACCTCAACGCTATCTCAGATTCCGACGAAAAGGCGGGCCTTCGTTTTAAGCCCCGGAAGTGCGCCTCCCTGGGAATTCGCAATGCTTCTGGTAACGGGGGCATACTTCCAGACGTCTTTTATATTCAAGGCTAACATGTCTTCTTCCTGCGGAACGGTGAGGCATATAAATACCTCGGCGTGAAGTAAGCTTCTCGCCGAAACAAGACTATCAAGAACTCATTGACCATGTTTGCGACCACATCGATAAAATTTACTATTCTCTTTTGGCTCCCTGGAAAATGCTCTAGGCTATCCGGGGTCACATCTTACCCCGGATAGAATTTCTATCACGCAACCTTGCGTTGCAGAAGGACGTTCTGAGGATTGACAAGAAAATGTAGGCCACCGTGAAGTCGATCCTCAATCTTCCACAGAGGACTGACGGAAATATCGTCCACGTCGCCATCCGGAAGTGCGGAGCCGGTGTCCAGTCTCTCTCGGACACCGTGGACATCGATCACTTGACTTACGCGATGAAGATGCTGGCCAGTAAAGATCAGCTGGTCAGGGAGTCTGCTATGTCATCTTTGTACGAGGCTGTCAGGAAGGAGGCTGGTGTGGACCCAACAGACGACAACATCTTCTCCTTCGTGTTGGGTTCGTTCGTCGGGCAATGTGATTTCGGCGCAGTTCTCTGAACGTCCAAATTAAGAAATTCGTCAAGCTCAGGTAAACGGCGGGAGTAATTATGGCTCTCTTCTTCTCCGGGGCCTGACCTTATTTCTGTTAAGAATTGGAATAAGATTAATGACAGGTGCAAATGCAAACTCTTCACTATATGGGCTCGAATTGGGATTACCCCTTCTTTCATTATTCCATCTAAAACCATCGTTTGGGCGAAAAAGGCTAGCGTAAATAATTTTGAGATTCACGCCCAATCTCAATCGTTTCTGTTATAATAAGACACTATCATTAAGTTCTTGCCAAACGTGTTAGCCGCGTTTTGGAAGATGTTTAATTGCCTTGTCAATTTGGTTTCTGACCAAAGGATGGTCTGGCCGAGGCCGTGTGTAAACTTGACAATCTTTTTTCTACTAGCAGGAGGCAGTTAGAGCCGATGGCTCTCGCTTTGATTGATCTAAAAAGTCCTTCGATTCGGTTGATCACATGGCTATTTTTCATTCTATGCTGGCTCTTGGTATTCAAGAGAATTTTTTTGTTTATTTGAGGAGGCTTTATCAACACGCCCCTACCAAATAGTTATTTAAAGGTATAGTGTCCGAGTCTCTTATTCCCACTAAGGGCGTGAGACAGGGTGACCCTCTGTGCCCCCCCCCTTCTATTTCTAATTACTTGTGATAATATTCTAAGAGCCATTCCTGATGTTGAGGGAGTTTTAACTGATCATGGTCGTATTAACCACTTGGCATACGCTGATGATTTGGTTTTGATCTCATCTGATAAGATAAGTCTTCAGTCTATCTTTAAAGCAATTCTTTCTGTACTAAAAAGTACTGGTCTCGACATAAATGTCGACAAGTCAATTACTCTTGCCTGGATTAAAGACGGAAAAGCCAAACCGCTTATATTCGAACACAATTTTCAGGTTTCTATCCGCAATCGCCCTTTGCCTTCTATGGGGTCACATACGTTCAAATATCTAGGAGTGCACTTTTCAACAAAGGCCGTTTCCTATTTAAAACCGATTTACGAAATAAACTTGAAGTATTAAAACACTCCCCCCTTAAACCCCAGCAAAAATTTGTCTTCCTTGTTCGTTTTCACATCCCTTATTTGCGTGTCTTATATTTCTTTAAAGTTCACGAGGGGTCTCTAAATAGGCTTGACCGCTCAGTTAAGTCATTTACCCGCTTGGTCCTGCATTTACCACATGATACACCAAAAGCGTTCTTTCATGCAAATGTCTCTGATGGGGGTTGGGTATTCCGAGCCTCCGTTTGGTCGTCCCTGTTCTCGCTTTCAAGCGAACAAACGACTCTCTCTTAAACTTACGCTCCTTTGAAGGTAAGGTACTAAACTCAACAAACCAAGTCTGGGCAGCATTGAAGATATCTTTACTTTCTTCTTGTGACGGCGCAGGCCTTAGGGATTGTAATAAAGTACATATTACTAGCCGTTGGGTGCTAGCCGGCTCCATCTTATTTTCTGGTGAAGACTTATTTCTATTCAAATTCGAGCCAACACCTTTTTTTCAAGAGCTCGGGCAGCCCGTGACCGTAAAAAAGATCATCAGTGTAGCCGGGAAAGCACCGAACCCGAAACTCTAAACCACATTCTTCAAAATTGTTTTTCTACCCATAAATTGCGTATTTTCAGACATAATCCTATTGTTGACTGTGTCTCCAGAGGGGGCTGAGCAACGAGGTTTTTGCGTCCAAAAGTAGCCATCCTTTGATACCAGCTCCGGCACTTTCAAACCGGATGTCGTTTTGAGTAAAAACAACCAAACGATTATCCTAGACGTGCAGATCATTAACGATCAGTTTCCCTTTGAGATCGCAAATTCCAACAAAGTAAAAAAATACGAACCCCTTCTTAAGGTTTTTAAAGATCCTGATTCCACCAAGGTAATAGGCGTGACCTTCAATTGGAGGGGGACACTTTAACTGTCGTCAGCTGTCAATTTGATTGAGAAGGGTATACTCAGTAAGAGCGATTTAAAAAATTCATCTGTTAGGGTATTGGATGGTGGACACCTATGCCACACAATGCATCAGCAGATAACTACCTGCATGCGCAGGGTGATGACTGATGAAGGGGGATTGAGTGGCGTTGCTGTGAGGCACAAACTTTTGTGATCCCTGCCATCCCATGGAGTATGCCCTTTGCCCCCCAAATGTTTTGGATCTTGTACGGTGGCCCCCAGAGGGGTTTGTTGAACATGACCTGCACTGAAGGGGGGGGGGGGGAATAAAATAGCCTCAAGCCTCGGTCGGTTTGGTTTCCCTGGATGGCCAGACCCGAGGCGCAGTTTAGGATATCCTCTCCTGACGCGGTTAATATAAACCAATTACTTTCGAGCCTTTTTCCCAATAGAACAATCGAAGCTATTACGGGTAGGCGTAGGCCGGTTTCCTACAAGACAATGGTCGACAAACAATATAAGGCAAGGCTTGATTCCTAACTGTCAAGTTATTCCAATCAACGGTCATTACCATCGACTAGTTCTACTAAGAATGTGAACTCAATCAGTTCACGATATGCAGGCTACACTCTGTGGGTAACAGCAGTTTGGTTCCTGAGGAACATCTTCCTGATAGTTCACCCATAGTCCAGGTTTACGAAGTTTTTGAAGATAGTATTTTGTGTAGTAACAGCGGGTTTACCCGAAGTGAAAGTGTTTGGGTTTATCACTCCGACACAAGGTCTGAAGATCCGTTATACCCGAGTGGTGAAGATGAGGCGACATTAATTCATAATAGGTTTCACGAATATCTTGAACTAAACAACAATTAGGAACTGTTTCCTAAACCTACTTTGGACGAAATTAGTACATTTGATACTGCATTGGTAATTTGTGATATCGATCCTATTAAAGCTGAAGATCTTTCTCTAAAATATATCCTCACAAATAACGAAACCTCTGACTTTATATCTACAGACAGGACAGGTAAATGTAGAAAGAATAATAAGAAACGTAAAGACTCCCGAACTAGAACATCAAAGTCTAAAAACGCTGTGAAAAAGATGCATTATGCGTAGTTACAGAAACTATATGCTAAAAACCGTAGTGCTTGTTATAAACAAATTTTCTGCACTGCCCCCTTGATGAATCCTTGGAATCTAGGACTGTCTTCGACTATTGGACTCTTCTACTCAAGGATGACGTAAAGAATTTTTAGTGGGTTCCAGCTGACCAGGAAAAAACTGAAGAGGACCCCCATGGTCTCACTCTCCCAATTACACCCGATGAAGTAATACATGGGATAAAACTGAAGACAGTTTTTCGCTAAACGTCAGCTGGTTGGAAAAAGTAAATGTTGATAACGTCACTAAGCGTACTATGTTGTCAGTAACTCACAAAGTGTTTGACCCATTTGGATTCACTTCTCGAGTAATGCTCTGCCCTAAGCTCATGCTTCAAAAAACCTGGAAATTATCGTTAGGATGGGACGACGAAATCACCGGAACCCTTCGAGAAGAATTTATACTTTGGTTTAAGGAGCTTAAAGAATTGGAGAAAGTTACCATTCCCCGCTGGATAAACGTTACTTCAGAAAATCTTGGAAACTTTTCTATTCATACCTTTTGCGACGCAAGCAAGGACGCTTATGCCGCCGTTATTTATCTTGTACAAGAAGATTGCAAAAAAGTGCATTTTTTAACCTCGAGGTCCCGTATATCTCCTTCAAAAGTTGCAACAATACCTAGATTGGAGCTTCTTGCTGCATTGGTGGGGGCAAGGTTGACGAAATCTGTGATAGATGCTCTCGGCTGGACAGATATTAAATGTTTTTATTGGAGTGATTCTACAACTGTTCTTACCTGGATCACGAAGCATGAAAATTGGTCAATTTTCGTGAATAACCGGGTTCAGGAAATTTGTAAGATTACTGTAGCTTCCTCATGGCGTCATATACCTGGAGTTGAAAACCCTGCAGACTTGCCCTCCCGAGGATGTAAAGCAAGTGTTTTAGTGAAAAGTAGATGGTGGGAGGGGCAAAAATGGTTAAACTCTTATGAAGACAAAGAAGCACACATTGATTTTCAGCTCGATGAAGAGGAAAAACTAAAAGAAAAGCTCAGTTTCGGCCTTGGTTTCCATCAAGCAGAATTCGTCTACCGGATGGTTTTATGAGCGTTTCTCAAAGTACCAATCGATTGCAAAATTAGTGGGGTGGATTTTGAGATTTGTTAAAAACTGTATAAGCGATGTTCACCTCAGGAAAAAGGGATCTCTGGATACTGAAGAATGTAGGGAAGCTGAGAAACGGGTTATAAAATTGATCCAAGCAGAATCTCTTGTTAACGAACATGATGAAAAGCTCAAATCGCTGAGTGCGTATAAGGATGCGGATGGCATA